>WBMY01016578.1:993607-1013676 GCA_013397315.1 Donacobius atricapilla
TTTTTTTTTTTTTTGTGGAGGGGGTGGTTAATGGGATGTAAAGGAATGGTTTCTGTGAGAAGCTGCCAGAAACTTTCCATATGTCTGATAAAATCAATTCCAGCTGGCTCCAGGACAGATGGACAGATCTACCACTGTCCAAGGCTCAACATATCAAAAACAGTGGTACAGCCTCTGGGATAAAATATTTAAGAAGCAGAGGAAAAAAAATGGAAGAGCAAATGCACCTGGAGAGGAGTGAGAATGTGTGAGAGCAAGGCGGTTTATTATTGACTGGACACCAGTTGCCTACCAAAGGCACTTTGTCACTGTCCTCCTCAGCTGGACAGGAGAGAGAAAATGTAACAAAAGGCTTGTGGGTTGAGCTAAGGACCAGGGAAGATCTCTCACCAATTACTGACATGGGAAAAAAAACCCCCTCAAATTGGGGAAATTAGTTGAATTCATTAGAAGTTAGATAGGTATGTAATATATCTGTAATAAATATATAGTATAATTGTTATCATTTGATCTAAACATCTTTCACTTGGGGTATCCAGTTGTACTTCCTTTTTCTCTTCAAATAAAGACATGTGGATCCTCCCTATTTTAGGATGGCTACAGAGGTTCCTGTCTTTTGCCAAATAATTCTGGTGGCTCTGCAGCATATACACTAAAGGGAGATAAAAAACGTGAGTCTTCAACCATAGGCTGAATAACAGTTTAATCCTTCAGGTTATTGTATCATAATTTTTTTTTTTTAGTTCCCCTCAGAATCTTCCACACATTATTCAGTACCCTAAACACACAGACCTCTGGATCCTGCTGCAGCAGAACATGTTTGTAGGAGTAATGGTGCGTCCAGCCATGCATTCTGCATGGCAGTGGGTGTGGTTAGAGGAGTCCTTTGAGGTCACAGTTCCAGAATGTGCCACCCTGCCCCAAGTGGCATAACACTGTTACGTGTATGGACAAGAATCACTGAAATATCTTTAGAGCACAAGTGACAGCACTTGTGACTTGAAGTAAGAGCAGTGAGCTCATCTGATTTTCCTTGGAGACTGATACCTACTCCCAGAGGAATTCTTGAAACCTTCAGATCCTAGCTAGCAGTACATGTGAAGAAACGCTTCTTTTCTTCAACAGTTTGCTGGTAGCAGAGAGGATGTGACATAATGTTGGGGGTTAGATTTGGTTTTCTTTTTTCCTATGGAATTTTTTCCCACAAAGTCGCTAGGAGACTAATTGCTGGGTACTTATGGGTGCTAAACCAAAAAAATACGAACGGCTAGGAAGGTGTAGCACAGGGGCTATACCCTTCTTTGGTCTCAGGGAGTTTTTCTCTCTGGGGGATGGGAAAAAGGTGATACCTGATACTGCGAGGTTTTGGGAGATAAAGGGCAGGGGTGGGGGCAGTTTTCNCATGCCTTCAGTTGCTCTCTTTCAATGTTGCAAGGGGTTTAGTTCCACATTTCTGGACAGAGAGTGGCAGGCTGTTGGACAGCAACAGACTGAGCCTGGGTGGTAAGAGCTGTAGCATGAAGATTTAGGGGTATAGTGGTGTACAGAAAATAGCACAAGCAGTGAAAGACTACACCAGCACTTAGTAACACTGGTATCAGCTATATAGAATTGCTGATCCAGGTGTATACTGTTGGATCAGTAGAGTGTTCATCATTCAATCTCAAACATGAGAAAGCAAAGAGGTTAAGGTTTCATCCACTTTTAAGATCTTGACACAAGTATTCTTTTCAAGTTTGATGGGGAAAAAATGATTTTTTCATCCAAAGTAAGTTGTTGGCATGTGAGCATTATGCACTGTCTGTAGGCTGCCATCTCTATTTGAAACACTTTGAAGGAAATCTATGCCCCAGACTTCATCAGGGGCGTATATAGCAGTCTACACCTGCTATTACCCTAAATATATTGGATAAAGCTTAGGCAAACTCTGTCCACTGGTAACCAAAAATCACAGAAAAGCTAGTTAGTATTTTTTCATGTCTACAGTCTGTTTATAAGTTCACTAGGAGAGTTTTCGAGCTCTGGTGGCAAACTGAAGCCTTTGATTCTCCTATGCTATTTAATTTGTGTCAGTGTACATCATATACGGTAGGCATTCAGCTCCTACCTATGTGGGGCAAAGGCCTGCCACCTTTTGCCTCGCTGAAAAAAAACCTTTCTTTATAATGAAATGTATTTGCTTTATCTAGGACTGAAGTTCTGGGGTAGTAAATAAGCATTGTATTACTCACAGAAAGTTTTAGAGTCACTTGGTGATTGGCTTTTAAGACTGGCAGTGGGTACATTGGGGTAGTTATGTATTCTTATCCAGGTAATTAATAATACATCAGCTTAACTACAAAGTTCTGTACATAAATGACTGCAATTGAAGTATAAATAACTGCATCATACAACTACATGTAAAATGGATTTGTAGGACTATGAAATAAAATTGTATTAAAAAAGCATTATTTTAGTCCCATTAAAAGAAATGGGACTAAACTCCCTGCTATAAGAAATACACCTAATTACTTAGATACAGTATAATTACACAAACTACAATAACTGTGTAATTACATAATAGAGTTACAGTGTTATAAAGTGTGATTGTTTCTTGTCTTATCATAACTCATGTTCTAGCATTTAACTTGAAATAACTTCGAAAAAAGAAGATTAATTTTAATATTTATGGACTTAAAAGCTATTGAAGTAGATGAAAAAGTCTGTTATTTCAATAGGTTTTAGAATGGGGTAGATAGATAATACTATAATGTGAGGAATAATAATAAAGTCCTCAGAAGAAAATGTGAGTTGCTTTTACATTAGTACCAAGTACTCCTCTGTTACAGGGATTTCAAGAAACAGAAGTTAAGGAGAGAAAGAGAGAGAATGAAAGATCTGGGGACATCATCCCTTTCTGAGATTAGTGAGAATTAGGGGACAGTTCAGGCACAGATTTGGGTATCTTGTCCTCCCATCTCATTTTCTCCATTAGACTAAGCCTATGGTTCTTCCACACTGAGGGGGTTCTTGCCTTTTTTCTTTTTTTTCCCCTTGTTTTTCTTTTTTTCTTTTTTATTTGGGTTGGGGTTTTTTTTGTTGTTGTTGTTTTGTGGAGTTGTTTCTTTCACCGATTGGGATTTTTTTGGTTTTTTTGGTTTTTTTTCTTTAATGCCATATACTTTCATGATATCTGAGCTGAATTAATTGGAGTTAAGTTTTCTCACTCAGTCATATTTTATTCCTGTTTGTCTTACTAGGTCTCTATTACAAATAACCATGGAGCTGAACAACATAGAAGAACTACACTGGGCTTATGGAAGCAGGAAATTATTCACTACAGCTAGCTGCTTCATGTGGTATAAAGAAATACTACCAGGATAATCTGAGAAGTGTCATATCTTTTATGTACCACTAAAAGCAATAAACAAAAGTCCTGATCTGCCTGTCCTAGATCCAGATGCAGTGTGTCGTTATACAGACAGTTCTTTGGCATCCAAATGTCCAGTAGTCTGCTGACAAAACACTTGAAATTTCCACTGCTTCCAAGGGTTTCTGGAATTCTCCTGGTGCACAAATTGCTTACCTTAGGGACTGAACAAAGAGTGCTGAACACCAGAGAAAGGAGGCACTGAAAGATCTTTTGTGTAGGAGTAACAGTCTTCGAGTGCAGTAGGTAAGGTATCTTCGTTTTCATAGTCATCTTCTTCCCCCTTAATTTTTGGTGGTGAATCCAACTTAAAAGAGTAGTTGGAGAATTTAATCTCATAAATTCAGAAATTAAATATTCCAGCATTTCCAAGACAAAATATTCCCCTTCTGGCTTGCCTGCTAGTCATCTAACCTTTTCATCTCCTGAGGAACTTTGGTGGAGAGACAGAAGTTCTAACTTTGCTGATGTTTTCAATTATAGAGGAGTAAAGAGATCAGTGAGATTTTACTACTTATAACAAATATCTGGTATTTTACAACTGTTGGACACAATAAACAAAAGAGAAAGTCCTGTTGTTATGGCACACATCCTCCTGAGAGAAGATAAACCTTCCTAGGTGTCTGTTATGGCCACTGAGAGATGACCTTATGTGTCTTTCATGTCTGAGCATTCTCGCAGCTCTGAGCTGCCTTTCCTGCTCCCATTTCCTGCTAAAGCTTCCTTGCAGCAGCAGAGGCAGAACAGAGTGCAAGTCTGTCTCTTACCCAACCAAGCTCAATTTACTGTATTTAAAATGTCAGTTAACTGGGTTTGGCATTGTAAAAGGAACAAGGGAAGAGTCATGGACATTTTTCCCACTCTCCCTCACTACAAGGAAGTACTGACCCCTGGAAGAGGCATGGGAACTTAGGAGAACCCATCACAAAAAAACCAATATTTTGGCCAATATCTTTAAATATGTAAGACAAATCCTCCTTACTTTGTCCATGTAAGCTATCGAAATTAATTACCACAGTGCCAGCTTTTAATGACTTAAGAAAATTTTTTTCTCACCTATCAGTAACCTTGCCATGTTTATAAACATTTCGGATTAGAAATGGCAAGGAGATCAGATGGTTATAAAGTATGTACAAAGTTGTCATTAGACTATAGTGCTAATCACAAGATAGCAACAGGATTAAAAGATGGTGCCAGTTATAATGAAATTAATTGTTATCTTTAAAATTACTAGGGAATCTAATAACAGTATAATAATAAATACTATCTTGGAAGAAACTACAGAAGCATTTCTAATTTCTGAATTTAAACGCCCTGCTAAAGATCAATGAAAACATATGCTAACATTTAGCAATTAATTATTGATAATTCTATTTAACTCACTCTCTGTGCTGTTTATTGAAATTAAAGTCATTTAGTAATCAATAATCATCTTTATAAAACAAGGATAAAACTTAGGTAACAATAGCGCAGCTCAATAAATTAGCTCACTTAGTAGAACCTGATATATTGTTTCAGCACTCTAAGTGATAGTGGGCACTAATTTCAATGAAGCAGCCATGAGGAATAAGGGTCTTCTGCATAATTTCCATCATGAAAATTAAAAAAAAAAACAAGTTCCCAGTGATGATGGACTTCTTCTTCATTGAAAGTTTTCAACTATGTGAGAAAACATAAATGGTCCTCTTACCTTGAATACAGATGGACTCAATAAATAAAATTATCTGGTCTAGCTAGCAGTACAAAGCAGTTCCTTAAACATTACTTCTTGCAAAAGCTCCCAACCTCAGCCCAGACTCAGGCTATGACCATTTATTTTGTTGTCTTGGATTTTCTTGCTGTTCCTACTCCATATGCCTTTTCTGTCACTTCTTTCCCCTAGGCACACAAATCTATTGAGCAGCACTGTCTTCTGATAGTCAACCCTTCTAACAATTCATTTTCTGAGATTAGAGTATCTATGTGATCTAGATGTTATGGTCTTGTATCTCACAAGTCTTAAAAATGTCAAGTTCCATTCTTCCATCTAGTCCCAAGGACCCTTAATTACATAAGATATTATCTTTTTGAATTAGAGTACATACTCCACAGCTTCCGTAATGTTTTGAAGCCCTTCTGGCATAGTAGGGTAACATTTCACTATGCAATAAGTTTTCATTACTACTCTCTAACCAATCATATATCTAATAAAATATATAAAATTGTGCAAATGTAGTTCGTACATTTCAATTTCTAACATAATTTTTGTAATCCTTAATTTTTCTTCAAGATTTTAGGACTGCAGACAGATGAATATGTTGCTAGCTAGGACCAAAACTAACCCAGCTGGACAGGATGTAAGGAACTACTGGATATGACATAAGAAGTTGTTTGATATGACAGACAACAGTAAAAGAGGCTGATAAAGATCAAGGATAACTCCTTGACATGGCCAGATTTCACAAGTGGTTAAGGGGAATGTATAAGAGGAATGGCCAAACTTCACAAATAATGGATGGGGGTACTGCAGAACTTTTTGGGTGATAGAATTTGCAAAGCAATGAGAAACATATCTCAGTAATACCAGATTTGATCGTGGATGTAGCAAGACTAGGACTGAAAAAATATTCTCACTGATTTTTTTGGAAGGGAACTGACACAGAGAATGTGTGGCAATATGGATGAAGGCAGAAGGTAGGACCAAGAAACAGAAAAAGGGAAAAGGGATAGTAAGGCAGGCAAGTCTGAAGACTGGTTCTTTCTGTATGTAGCTGCCAGCAACCCTGTGCTTGATCATCCCCCCTTAAAGCAAGATAATAAACTCACTTTTCATTCTCTTATACCAATCATGTCCAAACTATTTCTTTTGTCAGGAGGATAGGGAAGGGAATGGGAACACCTTTCCCTGAAATCAGGAAAGAAAGGAAAATCAGGAAAGCCTTAGGACAGGTGGATTGAGCATACTAGTATCACCATGCCAGTATCACCATGACAATGTTCTTTCCAAGCCTGGTGGCATCAATATCTCTAAAAACATCCTAACAAATATATTCCATTTCTTATGCAGACAGGAAAAGCTTCTAGTACAGAGAGCAGGCCAGTGATAAACTGCTGTAAGACACAGTACTCTGTGGTGGGTTGTTTCTGGCTGGATTCCAGGTACCTACCATAGATCTATCATTTCCCTCCTCAGCTGAGCTTGGAAGGGAAAATGAATGGCTCATGGTTTGAGATAAGGACAGAGAGAGATCACTCAGCAATTAGCCTCATGAAAATTAACTAGACTCAGGTTTGGGAAATTAGCTTAATTTATTGCAAATCAAATCAGAGTAGTTCAATGCAAAGTTAAAACTAACTCTTAGGACACTTTTCCAATGCCCCTCCAGTCTTCCAGGGCTCAACTTCAGACTTCTCTACCTCCACCCATGCAGCAACATAGAGAATCAGGGAATATTGTCTGCAGACAGTCCATTATCACTCCCTCCCTCTTGGGGAAGGACTCCTCACAGTCACACCTGCTCAGTGTGGGGTCCCTTCCACAGGAGACAGTCCTCCACACAGCCCTTCAATGAGAGTCCTTCCCATGAGCTGCAGTTCTTCACAAACTGCTCCTATCCCAGCCACAGGGTGCAGTCCTTCAGGAACATGGAATCACAGAATATCCTGAGCTGGAAGAGACCCATCAGGATCATGGAGTCCCACTCCTGGTTCTGCACAGGACACTCCAAGAGACACACCTGAGAGCATTGTCCAAATGCGCCTTGAACTCTGTTAGGCTGGTGCAGTGACCACTTCCCTGGGGAGCCTGTTCCAGTGCCCAGACATGCTCTGGGTGAAGAATCTTTTCCTAACATCAAACCTAAAACACCCCTAAATATAATATCTAATGTAAACCTCCCCAGCATGGTTCCCTTTTGTGGGGTCCCAAGTTCTAAGAGCAAACTTACTTCAACATGGGTTCCTCTTTCCACAGGTCCTGCCAGGAGCTTACTCCAGCACAAGCAACCCATAGTTACAGCCTCCTTCAGGAAGCTACCAGCTCCAGCATGGGGTTCTACAGAGGCCACACATTGGCCTCTGCATCCCCATGGACTCCAATATGCTGCAGGAGCATGGCTGCCTTACTATGGGCTGCAGGGGAATCTCAGCTCCAGTGCCTGGAGCACCTTCTGACCCTGCTTCTGTGTTCACCTTGGGTTTGCAGGGCTGTTCCTCTCACATATCTTCATCCCTCTCCCTGGCTGCTGTAGCTCAGCTTTTTTTCCCTCTTCTTAAGCATGTTATCTCAGAGGCACTACCACCACGTCTGACAGGTTTGGCCTTGGCCAGTGGCTGGTCTGTCTTGTATCCAGCTGGCATTGGCCCTGTTGGACATGGAGGAAGCTTCTGGCAGCTTCTCACAGAAGCCATCCCTGTAGATCCATGGTTACCAAAACCCTGTCATGCAAACCTGATGCAGACTGCCAGCTCTTCAGATCTGACCAAGGGCTTCTGAGCTGAGTATCATTTTAGAAATGTCACCTTCGAGATCTGTTTAGAGAAAACTTCATGCTGAAACAAAGATGGGTGCCAGAAACTCTTCCAGGGATTGTATGTGACTCTAATTGAAAATTAATCTTCCATCAAACAAAACTTAACAACTTCCATTCATCACATCTATGGTTATAAGGACATATTAAGTAATCATAGATTAATATTCCCCATTGAAGACTCTTGATTGGTTTTTAAATTATTGTTTTCCATAGAACACTTTGTAGATTTTAAAGAATTTATTTCAATTTTTGTGAAATCATCATGTAAGAGAAGGACAGTAGAAGGATGCTGATGATAAGTCACAGTTTTCCTAGTTATTTAAGACTGTGGGTGAGAAAAATCATATTACAGTAAATGCCAAAGTAAGTACCATGGAAGCTTGACTCATGCTTGTAATGGAAACAAGGTACTGGAGCAGAAACTACCATAACAAAATGCCAGAAATGTGAACACTCAAAATGATGTGGAGGTTTTTTCAGATAAAAAATCATGCACTAGCAACATGATAACAATCTAAATAATTCATTGCCACAAAAATTTCATTTGCTTTATCTCAAAATTTGCAACAAATACAGTTATGAACTCATTCCAGCAATCTTTTATTCAGAGCTACATAAAACCAGCAGGAACCACAGAGTTATAGCTATTCATGCATTATAGGATGGGTATTCACCATGCATCTCCTTGCTTGTTTCACTGAACCTTTGTGTGTTGAAATATTCCTGTCAAATTTGAGGAAAGTGGTAACAATAATAAGGGCTTCAAACAAGACAAGTCTTGTTTATAGTCTAGTAAAGCCAGGTAAATTGAGAGCAATGTCTTTCTCCATGAGAGAGCTTGACTGCTGTTCGAAGGAAGTCTGGAAAACAAGCATGGCGACACTAAGGATTATGTTCACAAAAGGGTTTGCATCACACGAGTTTAATATTTAGTTGTCTTGTGTTCATACTCTGGCTGATAAACATCAAAGGCTAGATTACTCCCACAAATGAGCAAAAACTAATAGTTTTCCAGAGATTCCTTTTTAACTGTACTTTTAGAACACAGTGGAGAAGGAAAAGAAAGTTAATTTGGCCTATTTTCTGACTGGAATGCTTCTGATAAATGCCTCACCATGAACCAGTCTCCCTACAAGGTGTTTAAACTCTTTTGATGTACACTTAGAACACCATTCTCACTGGAGCATAGTCTCCTTGTCTTTTCACTTGAATGGTCTGTGTAAAAAACACATTGTGATTTATGACCCACATGGAGTATCTGTCCTGTTTTCCCACATTTCTAAATTTCTTGTAGAACTGAATGCAAAACCTTATCTCTCAGTAATGTAACTTGAGCCTTGATCCCATAAAAATCTGTGGACTGCTGCCCTGCACCCTGAATGGCTAAAATTGGTGCTGTTTCACTGACTTTATTGCACCTATGGATTTCATCTATCCATAAGGTGCTAAACACTATAAATGTCTAGATCTATCTTTCCAACCACAAAGGAGTTACTCAAAACCTCCAAGCCAAATCTTAAAAGGGTTCTGCTTACAACTTAAAGGTAAATGTATGAGAGAAGAGACACCTTAAAATTGAAAGGTTTAACATGCCAATTGTTTTAAGGCTGTGTAAAATCAATCAATAATCTCCTGAAGAAAACTGAAGATTACACACTCAAGGTGAGACTTATCTGAAGTGAGCTACTATGATCTTTAAAACAAACAAAAGAGAAACATGTTGCTTAATTTTCAATAGCAAAGTGTTCAGCAAGGAAATGAAATGAAAAGATATTGTCAAGGTAACTAAATAAAGGAAATTTATTGTTCAAAGTCAATTCAGAACACTTGTCCACCTAATAATGATATTCAAAATTATTTTGTGAGAAAAACATGCATTTAAATCAAGATAATTTGCAGAAAGTCAATATCAATGAAGAAATTAATACACAGAAAATAATAATGAGAACACAAACCAAGGAAAATATTAACAAGATGGATAACTCAAGTAGCAATGTATCCCACATTGTGTAATGGGATTGTAGTATTCATTTTTTTGTATTTGTGCTTAAATCTGGGGAGGGGAGAAAAAAAGAGCAATGAGAATCAGAAATATGGAAAGTAAAAGAATTGGACTTATTTAACTGACAATAAAGAGCATTGAATCAGGTATGACACAGCCTTCACCTATTAGAAAAGCTACTGCAAAGGGGCAGGAACAATTTGTTCTCCATCTCCAGAGAGTCAAGGAGAAAAATTACTTGGTTTAAACTGCAATGAAGATGATTGGATAGACATATGATGAAACTTTATAACAGTGAGGACAGTAAAGTACAGCATCAGTCTGCCAGGAGCAGCTATGCAGTCCACATCACTGGAGCTCTCCAAGGCCACTTTAGCAGCACATCTGCAAGGAATGACACTGACACTGCAGATCTTGCTTTGGGATACAGTGATACGGTGGATGACCTCACTACTTGGGGTCTGAGTAGGTCTGTGATACACAGTGCAACAGCTTATTACCACTTGTAAAGTTTCGGAATGTCCAGGGGATGTTGCATGGAAAAGGGAGACTTTTCAGGTTCACCAGCAAGTCATATTCCATGTCTTATATATTAGCAATCACTGGGAATACATTTGAGAAAACCAGGAATACAAGGGAAAAGGTTTAATGTTCCCAATTCCCGCTGTAGTTGGTAACAACAGTCCTGTTGATCTCAAGGTTAAAAAGATTAGGAGCAAGAAATGGACTCAAAGCTGTAGATTATTAATTTTAAATGTTTCCAGTGCCTTCTGAAACACATTCTGAAAATACACCCAATCTTATTATTTTCATAGTGACAGCCTACAAGGATGAATCCTCTGAGTGCAGTGCCAGAGCTTCAGGGAATATAGTATACAAAACTCCACTTGAGGGACAATCCTTATCTTATTCACATATTTCAGAAATGCCACTGAAAAGCTAAGATAGATAGCTAGAACACCCAGTTGAAGGAATAATTTCCTGTCATCTGATCTCAGTGCTCCTATTTCCCACTTTATCTGTACTATTTACCCTGTGTTTACAATCTTCAATCTCTCTTTGAACCATAATTCTCTCTAGCCTGCTGGGCCCTAGCCCTTATGTGCAACTGCTACTGCCGAAGTGGTCATGTGCAGAGAAATAGAGGGGTTTATGGAAGAATCTCACTTTTGAAATGAAGACTGAGAAATATGGAAGAATCTCACTTTTGAAATGAAGACTGAGAAATATTCACTGAGACAATTACAAACAGGCAAAACAAAGCAGGGAGAGAAATCAATAATTGATGGTGAGCTGGATTTTCGTCTTATGGCACACTTCATTTTGCTGGAGCAATTCAGGTCTCTAGAGCTATTTGCAGACCTGGACTAATACCAGAAGAGACTCTGCCCTTCACAAAAGCCATCTGGGAACCAAGCACACTGGAGCAACCTGTGTGCTGCTGTCTGGGAAAAGGATGACCAACCCAAGGACTACAGCAAGCATGAACTGGACTAGAGAACACTTTTTTTGGTTATGCAGTCTGACTGATAAGCCAATCAAACTGGGTATTATGGGTGCTAGAAAATGGAGAAGGAAAGACTCCAATGCAGACTGAAAGGATTTATTAAAGTCACCTACAACTGTGCAAATGTAGCTATATTGATCTGAGCCCCAACTTTTTATAAAGAAGTGTAAGTACATAGAAACTAGACAGCCCTTGCTATCAGTTAAAACCAGAAGCAAATCTATCACCTGCTTTGATCACATAAATTTTCCACAGACCATATAATTTACTGTTACATTGTTCTAGATCTATTTATGTTAGTTTATCTAAAGCAAATTTACTAGACAGGTATGCAGTTTCATTTGAAGATGAAAGAAACAAAGAAATCCATCACTTGCAGATTTTTGTCCTCTCCATCCCTACAAATGCTTGATTATGCCATAGTTAAAAATCTGTGCTGTACTTCTCATTTGAAATGTTCTAGCTTTCACTTCCAATGGTTTTCATTTTTTGCAATAACTTTTTTCCAAAAGATTGAAGAGCCAATTAGTATCTGCTATTTTCCTCTGCTGAAAATCTTTATACACCTTAATTAAGTCACTGTTCAATCTACTTTTGATAAGTTATGCATATTGATTTCTCACTGGAAAGCATTTTCTTTTCTCATCAAAGGATTTTGCAGCTCTCTCTTCAATCAGATTTTCCTTGTGAAAAAATATGACAAGTACAGTGAAACCCAGCAAGAAGAAATTCCAGCTATGAAACCTTATGACAAAGTTTCCTCAGGGTTCTTCATTCACCATCTTGGTATCTTTAGTCAACTATTTGCCATTTTCCATCTATTTCTAGCTAGGTTGGATCAAACAGGCCTCTGAAACATAATTTTAAATGCTGATGACTAATATTAATCAATAGCCAGAGCGGTATGGGGCAGTATATCACTTAATACTCTAACTTCACAAGTAACTGATCTGCTATTAGAGGGGTAATGTTTAATATCATCACTGACAATTCTGCCTGAGCTGGGCCACTGAATTGTATTGTGGTGTGAGATAAGTTCTTTTTCTCCACCTCTTCCTTCTCTATAAGTCCTCTGAGTTAAAAAAGGAAATTTTCTCCAAAACCTGCATGACAATGTCATAGGATTGTTAATTTTAATTCTTGGAGGATTAAAAAGGATATTTATGCTATTTCATTGTATTTTATGTTATTTAACCTGTTTATATCATAATGAATGTGATTCAGTGCAGGATCTTAACTTTGGGGTCAGATTGAGGCTTTCTGGATTAGGAAACTGTAAACTAAGAAATATCCTAAGTGTTATTTAATATGCCTACTTTTTTCCTGCTCACACTATCATTCATGGAAAGCAGAAAATAGGAGAAGTGTCAAAAAGGAATGATCTATGCTTTGCTTCTCAAAACAAAAGTTATCACATCATACAAACTTTCTATAATTAGAAAGTTTGAATAGCCTCTTTTACTTTTGCACCCATCAAGATAATTTTTCAAGTAACATGTTACCTGCAACTCTGAACTCCAGTTTACCCTTTGTGATTCAATTTGATGAAAAAAAGGTAAATAGAATGGAGGTATTTAGCATTAGCTGGAAAAAGAGACATTATGAGAGTAAATTATGCTGCTGGGAGGCAAAAAGACCTGCTTCTCAACTCTATGAGATTAGAGGGCTCTGGGCGCTAAAACTACATCAGTGGAGCAAATTTGCACAGGTAAATTGAAGGTTTGCACTAGAAACCCATCTTAACATAATGAACAACTAGTAAAATACTCTCCTCTCAGGGACATGGTCCATGGACAAGGAGCCAGGGACATCCCAGGCCTCTGCCTTGCCCTTGTTCAGTGTGCCAGGCAGGGTCCTGTTGGTGCCACAGTGCTAGAACTAGTCAGCTGCTGCTGGCCCCAGAAAGGCAGAGATGAAGGTAAACAGGCTGATGGAAGCTAGAAGGCTACAAGGCACTGTTGTCTAGAAACCAGAGTTATACCAGACCACTGGTCATATATGCAGGCATTGCATTTATTCTTTGAGAACCTTTCATTCTTCAAAAGACTATTTAATATCTGATCACTTAATAAATGGTGACAATCATGTTGCATGAAGTAAACACCATTTTGGTCACTTGAAGCAAATAATAAAATATTTGAGGAGTCTTATAATGGCGTGAGAACAGGCACAATTTTGACTGTGGCACAGATGACACAGGTTAAAACTGAACATCTATATGTCTCATATCTGATATTACAGTAACTCAAAGAATACCTCAAGCATAATCAAACCAGGTCTCTTGTCATTCAGATGACTACTAAAAAGATATTCTGGAAGCATTAAAGAGAAACGGCAAATTTAGCTATAAAATAATGCTGACTGACTTAGTAAAAATTTGTAGCCAAATTTTCCAAAGCACTGATATTAAACAGCAATTTTTTGTAATATGTTCTCATGCTTACATGTCATTTAAAAAAAAAAAAAACAAGACAAAAAAACCCCCAAAAAACTATGGAAGTACTAAGAAAACTAATAATCTTAACTGAAACACAGTGCAGCCTTCAGTACTGAGCTGTTTGCTCACCTTAAGCACATGCTTGAAATAAAACCTTTAAATACTATCCTAAATCAATGTGCGCTTTTAAATGGAGTCTTCAAAAAACCAGTAAAAGTCATGTTGTGGTCAATACACATGGGACACTTTATTACTCATTTCCATGTATGTTTGTATGTATTCCTTGGTGAGTTATTACTTTGTTCATTTTGTTATTGTTTTTTAGGTATAGTGTAGGACTGGAAAGAATTCTCCTAGGACATCTGTGCAGACCTATGCTCATGCAAACAGACACACCATATACTGATCCACACTATAAAAAAAACAGCTTTCTTACTAGAGGACTATTCCAGAGTATCTACCTTCCTTCAGACCAAATTTCCAGTACACATACACAAAGAATGTTCAAACTGTATGATATTGATTACCTTTCTTTTCAGGGATTCAGTTTAGTCGTCTGTATCCCACGAAATTTCTCATCAGGTTGGTAAATGAATACTGTGCCTGTCTCATCATGCATCATTAGGAACCCTTTTCAGTAGCTCAAGGTGATAGTTAGAAAGAAACACAGGAAAAAAATCATTTGTTCTCAAGCATGATTAGTCAGATATGGGGATATACACAACATACATTTTCTTTTAAGATACATGATTGCTGTAAAAAAATATGTAAGAGTCAGACATTTCAGTTTAAATCAGGATCATGTAAAGTGTAATTCTCAACCAAGAGGTCCAGCTATCCATGATCAAGCACTGGTTTTGTGCAGTTGTATGATCTTGGCTCAGTTTTACCAAGGAAATTGTAACAAGGTGTGACAAGAGCACATGAGCTAAATCCTTGCAATATAAGACAAGCAAAAATACAGATAGAAATGCAATAGTCAAGATTCTAACAGTTAACCCCTCGATTTCCCTATAAGGAAAAGGGGTTGAGAGGTGGATATGAAGGTGGGTACAGATTCCTACAGATTTTCTAGGATGGCAGCTTCAAAACATCAAGGATCAGACCCTTCCATGGACTAACAAAGGCAAACTCTTCCTGCTTGGTCAATAACTGAATTGTACTGGTGTCTCTCCAGGTGTGTAACCGTAAACTGGTCCTTCTGGCCTGCTGGACCTGGCTGCCTCTTTGAATTAACTAGTAAGTTAAAAATCAGCATGCCTTCTGAATCCATCCTCTTGCAGATTCTCTGTGCATTCAACAAGTGTAATCTGATTTACATGACCCAGAAGGGAAGAATTACCAAGAGGCTTCACTGCTGCAACTGCTCCAGGCTTCGCTGGGTCAGCACTACAGGCTAGCCACAGCTTGTCTTTATCTTGCCTACCTTCTACTGAGTAGAAAACACTCTTCACTTTTTGAGGTTTGAATACTACATTCTCTGTGTCCATAGTAGTGGTGATATAATATAATAACAGAATGGGAAAAACTGAAGCCTATTTCTTTCCCTTTTGAAGCAAATAGGCAAATATTAAGGTAAGAAGTGAGACTTCAGGCAGGAACCCAAAATTCTCCTTTACTCTCCTTTACTTCACCACTTTTTTCCTGCAGACCATTTCTCACTTTACAGCTTCCATAAGCCCACTCAGTGTTAGTACTTCATGAGCAGAGAACAAGATGCGATACCTGAAGTTCTGAGTTTTTTTCCTAATGCCTTGAACAATTTCTAACTGTGATACGTCAGCGTTCTCCTAAAAGAGATAGAACAGGAAAATACTGGGGTTTAATTCAAAACATGATCCTATTGAACACATCACAGTAGATGACCACAGATATTATTGGCAAAAAACTTATTTGTTAGAGCTTAATCTCTGATTAACAGCTTTCCCTGGCTCAGTTTTGCATTCATGTGGAGTCATTCTGCTGAGATGAAAAGTGCATTTAAAGCTCTTTCTCATTCTTTTCTGAGCAAAACATGACATAGATATCAAGCCTATTACACCCTAATAGAAATAGCTTGACAATCACCAAACTCATTTAACTGTGCACATTTTCTCTGTATGTTTTCAGCTTTTTGAGACCTGTTTACAAGGCTCAAGGTGGGATGCTGCATGCAAAACCTAAGTATTTACAAAAAAATGTGGTAAATTAATTGGATTTGCACTTTTTGCCCTTAGAGAAATATGCTGTACAATCCCAGTGCTGCATTTTACTCAAGGATCATAAAGACTTACCATGAATCAAATTTTGCAGGAAATTTTTGATATAGGGATATATTATGTGCCCCATTTTACAGATGTGCAAATAGCCATAGCAAAGTAATGTAATTTCTCAAGTGCCACAGTGCCAGGTAGGATTTCTCTCATTTAACACTATCTGCCTGTGGGTCAAGTCTAGCCAGATTGTCTCTGTGACCTTTAGTGTTAAAAGGAAGACACATTTGTCCAGGGAATGATGCATCTCACCTCTCTTCCACGTTACGTTATTCCATCTTTCTACCCTAAACATTTATCTTGGGCCGACACAGATCACCTTATGGATGAAGCCACTCCTTTCAATTTGCTACAGAGGGAACTTTGATGACTGGCTCAGACTTGACAGCTTTTAGACAAATAAGGTTAGACAGCTATATTATTCATATTAGGTGATATGGAGACCACCATTAGTGATAGATAGAAGCTGGACTCATCAGTTTCTTTCCCTGTCTTGATTTGCAAAATCTGGATTGAATAGATTACAGGTCTGTGGCACTTACTGCTTTATACAATGTGTTATCTTTCTTGTTTTACACAAAGACTGTTACTAACAGCAACAGCAAAACCCAACCAAATACCCATTCCTGCAAATTATTACAGCAAAATTGAAAGTTATGCTGATTTACACTTCTTGAGCATCTTGTCCTTTTAGAATAACTATCAATGAATAGGGGAGTCAATACAAACAATTTTCTTGAGTAAAGCTTCTTTAGTACTGTGGCTCTTTAAACGTTAAGCTCCCTGGGCCTGATGTAAGCAAGACTGAAAATACACCCCAAAAACTTTCAGGATCTATCTATTTTTAGTTTGGGGTTGGGTCTGGTTTTTTGTTTGTTTGTTTTTTTAAATCAAGTAGTAATATTAGTAGGTGCCTGCAGTGACTGTCTTTTAACATCTCTGAGCTCCACAAAAGAAAGGAGCAGAAATAATAATAAAAGTTTTGGGGAAAAAAAACATTGGATTTTAAATGGTACCATTTTTTCATTTAGGCATCAGAAGCTGACACAGTGTAATTAAATACAGAGACACATCGATGTTTGATCCTTGGTCCTTAATTCCTCTTCAGGAGACAAATCACTAAGGAAATTATTCAGAATTATTTGCAGAGAATGCAGACATTAATCAGAGATTGAATTCTCAAAATTTTATGAAGTCTTACAGGGGTCAAAAACTCCAAACGTAGTCACACAATTGCTGAAATTTAAGAGAAAGTTATTTCTGTGTCTTAGGAGTGGATCCTACTGTGAGTAACACTGTGATACTCAAGAAAATGAGGTATGAAGGATGGTAGTGCTCCTGCAGCTCACAGAAGCAAGGCATGAATGATTTTTCTATCTGTCAGAAATAAGCTGGGACTTAAAAATTACTTGAGTGGTTTAACCTCTCTGACATCATGACCCAGAGAAGTTAAGAATAATTTTGGAAAACTTCCAGCTATTCTTTAGCTTTGGGAAGTTTCAGTAAGTACGTAGATAATAGGAAATAAATACAAATCAAGATTTACTCAGCGCCCACTACCCATTTTTGTACTTGCAACACCCCTAAAAGGCTGGTGGCAGACTACCTCTGTCCTGGGGCAACATAAAAAAAAAAAAAGAATAAATGACACATGGCTAATACTGGCATCTGTTTTAGCTGGTTCTTGCTCCAGAGGCATTTCTAAATGGCAATCAAGTAATTAACCCTGCAGTGGCTGTTACTTTCAGAGAATAGTAATGGCAATAGCTTCAGTCAAGGCACTGTAGTCTCTGTAGTGTCTCTGATTTTCTCTGCTAATGTAACTGAGAGAAAATTATCAGCTTCCCTTTTTGTGATTTTCATTAAATAGTCCTTCAAAAAAAGGAGAAAGAGCACAAGAGACCTGTTTGGCAAAGCGCTGGTAGCAGTAGAAGTATTTTTTTCTAATATATAAAATGAATACTTTCCAAAAACCTTCCAAAGTATAAAGATAGATTTTTCTTGCTAACATGTACTTTAGTGTCAGGGCCTCTATCATACTCTCAAGGTCAGTTTCTCCCATTTATGAGTCCTTTGCCATTTTCCCCTCAGAACCAGACAAGCAATTTGTTTTACCAGATGGACGGATGAGGAGAGAGGCCTGTTTTCATACATGGCCAGAGACTCCACTACCCTTCCTCCCTTGCTCTGCTTGCCATGAGGTGACACTCTTAGAGTACAGACTGTGCATCCTGTGACTACTTTATACCAGTGTCATAATGCTTCACATTTCATGAAGCTCCAAGAAAAGAATATGCAGCCAAATTTTACACTACAAACTCAGCCTAAAAACGGGAGAAGGAATAGCTCCATTTTTCCCCACATTTTCTTAGGTAATACTGTCCAAGTGGTCAACCAGTATTGTATGTATTGTATGTATATGTACACAAGCAGTATTTAAACATTAACATGTTACATCCTTCAGAAGATTAAAATTACAATAAATGAGCCAAATTTTGATCACCCTTTTTCCACTGTTCCCTTGTGAGCATTCTGTCACCAAGAGTGTCAGTATGGTAAAAACATCAAGTACAGATAAATCTGGAGCCTCCTCCTCCTCAAGACAGAAAGTGTGATAGAAATGGTTCTGTCTCAAATTTATCCAGCTCTGTCTCAGATGAAGAGCTCACTGGTCACACAACAAGAATGGCAAAGCATGCTACACATTTAGATTCACACTGTAATAGAGAGATGATATATAAAAGAGATTTGCTTTTGTGGAAGTGATCTTCTCTAAGTCTGTTAAATTAAACTTTTAGATTGGCTATTATGAAAAATTTCTTCTTTGAGCGGGCCTTGAAGCATTGGAAGTGATTGCCCAGGGAGGTGGCTTTGCCACCATGTCTGGAAGTATTTAAGAGAAGTATTAATGCAGCACTTAGGGCTATGATTTAGTGATGGAGTTGATAGTGTTAGAGTAACAATTGGACTTGATGATCTTAAAGTTTTTCCAGCCTAAATGATTCTATACCAAGCAGTGTCATCCAGCATCCAAAAACCCTTTGCCCACTTGCAACAGCCACTACCAACAACAGCACTATGTACCCTTTGTCATTACCTTCCAAAGTATGTAGGTATGCACACGTGTGCATTTGAGTGTACCACCAGAAATCCTAACTTTAGTTATGTATTTTTTGTCATAGTTTCAATCCAGCTAATTCCATACAGCCTCTCCAACTCCTCCCCACAGTGGTATGGAAACACGATCAGAAGGCTAAAAGTTAGAAAAATCATAGGCTTAGATAAAGACAGCCTAATGGATAAAGCAAAAGCCACATGCACAAGCAAAGAAAAACAAGGAATTCATTCACTGCTTCCCATGGGCAGGTAGATGTTCAGCCATCCCGACAGCAGGGTATCATGCATAGTGGTGACTTGGGTAGACGTGCCATCACCCCAAATTAACTTTGAATATCCCCTCTTCTTCTCCAAATTTATATGCTGATCATGACAACATATCATCTGGAATATTCCTTTGGTCAGCTGGGGTCAGCTGTCCTGGCTGTGCCCCCATTGCATGTTAACTTCTCACAAGTAAAATAGTGTCTTCTACCCCAAGGAAATATCACAGGAGGTGGAGGGCATTAAAATGATAGCAATACTCAGGAAAGGACTATATCAACAGAAGTATAATTCTTGACTCTGCATTTTTCATCCCAACTCAATTTCTCAGCTTGAAATTTCCATAAATTGATTTTGTGATTTTTTTTTGTAAAAAACATGAAAAGATACCTGAATTTTCAAACATCCAATTGTAGTGACATAAATGGAGAGGTTGTTTTTAAATTTGTATATGGTGAATGAAGGACTTACATGCGCTTTTTTAATATATGAACTCTACTTAATGCTCACTTCCTCTTCTTAGGCATTTGAATTTGAATTGCCTCTAGTACAAAAAAAAAAAAAAAAAAA
>WBMY01016578.1:1013703-1034017 GCA_013397315.1 Donacobius atricapilla
AAGACCCTCCCACAATATCTTTGTTTATATCAGTAACTATTCAGTGAATGTGGAATAGATGCAATTATGTGTACAAAACTACATGATGATATAAGGAATATATGTTCTGTAGATGAGTAAACAGACTTGATTAACTGCTTCATTAGAGCTCAAGAAAACACATTTACATCTGAATGAGGAAGTTCCATTATACTACAAAACTATT
The DNA here is from genome assembly GCA_013397315.1 of Donacobius atricapilla. NCBI lineage: Eukaryota > Metazoa > Chordata > Aves > Passeriformes > Mimidae > Donacobius > Donacobius atricapilla. Next base: position 1,013,909 of record WBMY01016578.1, read on the forward strand.
TTGGGTTCAGGTACATAAAATCTATCTCAGAAAATAAAGCATGCAAATATAACTTTTTGGTTGGGTTGTTTTGAGCTTGTCACCTTCCTATCACATAATAGGCAATAAATCAGTTGATGTGAAAATAACCTGTTTGCCTAAATATTCCTAAAATAATTTGAAGGCTTGCAATAACAACATTTTTAAAGGTATTGTTTGATTGATACTCTATAAACAGATTGAAAAACATGTATATTCTTCATATTTCAATCAAAACCTGGGAGTACATATAGAATCTTAGCTTAAACTGTATCTAACTCCTCACAATAACTTTTTCTAAAGTGATGTAAAAATACAATTTTCTGCAAGCATTGCATTTATTCTGATCTTTTTTTAATCTATTGTGAAAAATCAATTTAAAAATTCTGTGCTAGTTTATGATACCATTTTATTGCAATAAAGAAAAGGCTCACTATTTAGACCAGTGAGGTTCACTGCAAATGTTGCTAAGATTTATTGTGATCTTGCAAGTCTCTGAAAACAGTGCAAAGCACATGCCAGGAACTGAATTCTAAAAAAAAAGATGGCCAGATAGACAGTAACTCCTATAATAAAACCCCAGGATTATCTAGTTTCTGTTTTTCAGAACTTGTACAGGCTGTTCTTATGTAATTCTAATTTCTTCATAAATATGTTCTTCAGAATCAAGTCAGAAGCCTTAGACAATCTGTACAGAATAAATGAATTGTACTTGCTTTATCTACCAAGCATACCTCTTCAAAGATTTTTCTCTATTTTTTTTCCAGATTAATTATATTGATTCTTTAGCCTTTTAATATATATGAGATTTATCACTGTTTCTCTGTGAACTAACATTATGATGACAAACATGTAACTAAGAAATTTGACCAATTCAGCCTCTTTAAAACAAATTGTGAAGCATTTGCTTCTTTTAAAACATTGGAGCTTTTACATCATTTCAAGGCTTATTGAAAAATCAACATCAGCAGCCCAGAGAGATCCTTAGCCATATCCTTTAAATTATTAGTCATAAATCACATGAGAACCCTTTCATTGCTTTCATCATCTCTCCATGTGACATTATTCAGATGCATATTTGTTCTTCAAATAGAACAAATATATTTATTGAACATCAGTCATTTACTGATAATTCTACATAGAGTATCAAGATAAAGATCACTTTTTTTCTTTAATTATACCTTGTTCTACTGGGATCTATATGAAAGCATCTCCTCATGTTATTACCGTTTCTAATAGACATAAGTTAGTCCTTTAGTCCTGTATAGCGTGGCTTTCCATATAAAAAATTTTATGACTCCTATCATATAAGAAATATTCAATAACTTCTTTGTTGTTTTGTGGCATATAACTGCTCTCTTTTGCATAATTTCCAACCAGAGTGAGCTTCCTTCTCCAGAGTGACTGTTGCTTTTCTGGTAATCACCAAAACGTTCTTAAATAACTCCTTGTTAACTCTCATATTTTTCATTATGTATTTCTTTCTCACAATTTTTTGCTTTCTGCCTACAATTATATTTAACCTGCAATTTTTATGGCTACTTGTTACCTATAACTATTTCTGAATAAAGACAATGAACTAATATAATACATCAGGAAATGCTTAGAATACATGGGACAAGTTATGAGTATGTTACAGTCGAAGGCTTCAATATCATAAAGTCGAAGATCTTTTTCTGTCTTTCTTTTCAAACATTGCAATTCCTGTATGACTACATTGAAAAAAATGACAGAGATAACAAGGGTGATGGTATTTGATACCCTTCCTGAGTGCCTGTGAATACCTTGTCTGCATTTTTAGACATACTCATAGCACTGTTTTTGTACAATTGTTAGTGTTAAGAATTTCTGCAGTTCTTCATAAATAATCATATGCCTATACCACATCCTGCTGCAGCAGGGAAACAGAAAAAGTGTTCATGTATACCTTAGAAGTATAGCTGAATACTTTAGTAGGAACTAAACAAATCTTTCAAAACTTCAGTCAGTATTGAGCCTTGCATAAATAAAAGATATCCAAGTATTTTCTCAGACCTCATATCTCTCTGGGATATTTTGTAAATGGAAACACAAAATATAAAATAAGCTTATCTGGGGAAGGTCTGTTTCCTTCTTTTGTGTTCCCTGCATAAGAGAAGATTGAGGCCCTGGTTCAGCATCTTATCAGTTAAAATGTTGGGGTTTTTTTACTTCATACAACACAACAGTGAGTGTGCCAAACCTGTTTCAAATGCACAGGTTTAAAAGTAATGGAATCAACAGCATAACTACATTGATGATCTAATCCTTATTCCTGCAGTCAGCACTACTATTGCTTTTGCCCTTGGCCTCTTAATCCATTCCATTAATTAGGTTTTTTTACCCTCTAAACCCCTATAGTATGTACCTGCTGTGTGCATGCTCTGGCCTTTAATCACCAAACACTCCATTTTCCACACAGATGGTTACTACTATCTCATCCTTTTATCTTGGCTTATTATGTCCACTTTGTCCAATTAATCTTGTTCTATTTTTTTAAAGCAAGGCCTGCATGGTCTTCCCTTTTTTTAAGAAACACATTTGATGACACAATGGTGTATGAAAGGTGTAGAATTCTAATTCAGACCATCCAAAGCCTTTTGGTTGTCTATTGAGGTTCAAGAAAAGGCTTTATCTAATGCTTTGAGTGAGAGGCAATACAGAGTAGATAGCTAATGACTCAAGCTGAGGATAAAATTCTGCATTAGGTTCTCTGAAATTATATTTCCTCAGAAAGAATTGTTGTTTTGAAAACTAGCCAAAAGCACAAATCCAGGAATGCTGCACTTCTTTACAAGACAACTCAGTATTTTGTAGAAATTTTGTCTTACATCCAGCCATGCCTACAGGCTACACAAAATTTAGTTTACTTATGCCAATGTCTCTGCTCACTTCTATCCTTGGAGCTCAGCTGTGATGGGGTTCACACAGCTATGGGGTGTGAGAGACACATTCTCTTTGTTTTTCTAGGTTTTATTCCTACCAGTTTTCTTATCATGTGAAATACCAGACTGTAAATTCCTTGAGCCATACTAATATCTTTTTTGTTTTTACTGTGAAGCTTGTTGGATAGATCAGTGCTAGAGAAGTGGTTAAGGTTTGTTCAACATTCTCTCATGACACTTCAGCTAGACAACCCTCTTTCAGGACAAACTTTGCTCAGCTGAATCACTTCTACCCCACAAACTAAATCACAGACTGCTTGCCCTGCCTAATCTCAGGGACAGCAAAAATGCTGCAATGACTACGAAATGCTATAACAGCAGAAAAAAAGAGGAATGTAAACTGATCAGGTTTTTTACACTTTGTAACCTCCTTTGGTGCAGGAAAGCTTTGTAATCTTTTATCCATCAACTTGTAGCACCCAGACAGTGGTTTTAAACAAAACATGGGGAGGAAAAAAGGCCTGCAGGTTATGCTATTTGACAGACTATTATAAAAAATTAAAATAATAAAAGAAAATAATGACAATTAAAACCCCCAATCTAACTTTGGTATTATTTATTTCCCATTTGGTACCTTCTGGAATATTATCCTCCATCAATTCCACCGAGATATCTATATAGATATATAGATATATATATAGATATATATATATATATTTCAAACATGTCGTGACTCCTTAATTAGCTTATTAGCTCTTGTAACCTGGCCTTCCTTAATAATTAATAATGATCTGATGAACTCATCATTTTACGATGAACAAGTTCACTAATCTGTTAATTTAATAAAACACAGTTTCACAGAATCACACTCATGAATCCCAGTGTGAACCATTGCCTGGAATCAGTCCTCTGTAGATGCAGGGTTTGGCATTTCCCCTCAATGAACTTAGGATATCTAGGACCAACTTCACTTAGTAAATGGCTTATCAAGTGAAGGGCCATTCTATTCAGCTTGACATCTGCTAAAGGATTTAATGACATCCTATTTGGAAATAGTTCACTCTTCTTGAATAAGTATAGAAAGTTATCTTGGTATACATAAATGATTTTTAAATAACTAAGGGTATCTGGACTGAAATCTAGAGTTACTCTGCATTTTTGGTTTCATTACACCTTTCTCATATTCACATTCATAACTTAAATTGGTTTTGCTGTTGTACCCTCTACCACATGCCATGAACTTAAGCCATCAATTAAGAAAGTTCAAACCATTCAGGAGAATTAATTTCATTTACGATAGTAAATGGTCTTTCCATATTCAGGCCCAAACCCCATTTTTCTGCTCTCATTGAAGGTTGGATCTGCTTGTAGTTTACTGGATACCAAATGTAATTGAGCCGATGCAGCCAGCAGATCCCATGGATACAGACAAGGAAATCTTTTTCTAATGAAGATAAATCCAGTATCAGGCAGTATTCTGCTAGCACAGAAGTGATGCTCTGATTGACTCAGTTATAAGGATGTGAGATTTATAGGAAGTAGATAAAGATGAATATACTTTTAGTTGAAAAAGATTGGTAGGTTTTCTACAAGTTATGATCCTATTTGAGGAAAGCAAAGCTTAAGGATTGGGTTTTCTAAAGGACAGGATCACAGCTGTGTGATCTGTGAAAATCACTTGAAGAATTACCCAGGCTTCAGAGCCTTCACTCTGACTGAGGTGTGAAAACAGACTTAAATTTAAATCAGACTAAGCTAATTAGGAACATGCTGTTATTTCACTTCTTATTTTTCCTAGTAAATCACTTCATTAAGTTTGATTTCAGTAAGTACAATCACTCAGTTTTATTTTAATGTTTTTCTACTTTTCATAATGATTTGAGGAGGGATGTCAAACAATAGGTGTCCCAAGAGCTTGGCAAGACCTTTTAAGGTTCATCTATTGCAAGCAATGACACCTCACACAAAAGACAAAGTCCTCAAAGGTTTGCAGAGTGCTCCCTTACCGAGCTGCAAGAGCACTCTCAAAGTCTCTTATTGCCAGAATGCATTTGACAGACAACAGACAATAAAGCAAGGGTCTCAGATCCACTGGCGCTCTCAGGATTCATTCTCGGCAAAAGTGGCAAACCTGTTTGTGCTAGATTCACAAGGTGATTTTAGGCTCAGCCCTTCATTTTCCAACTTGCAGGCAATTTGTCAAAGAGACATTGTAAACCCAAGGCGGTAAGTGGTATCTCTACTGAGACAGAAGAGAAAGCAAAAATAAATCTAAGCTTATGAAAAAGGAATGTCTGCAAGGTAAGTTAGCTAAAGCAGATCAGAGGAAAGTGATCTCTGACTCACAAAGATTGGAATGAACATATGTTCAAGATTTTTTAGAAAAATATCCAGACAGGTACTTACACTCAAGTCTTTCTTCCCTTTCTGACCATTCACCTGGTATCTGATATACATGTAAGGTTCAGGGATGGTTTATTATATTGGATATTAGAAAAAATTTCTTCACAGAAAAGTTGTCAAATTCTGGAACAGGCTGCCCAGGGAAGTGGTGGAGTAACCATCCCTGGTAGTATTTAAAAGACATGTAGATGTGGCTGCGGGGGACATAGTAGACTTGGCAGCACTGGGTTAACAGTTGGACTCAATGATCTTAAAGGTGTTCTGATACGTAAATTGTCCTGTGAGTCTATTAAGTAAGTGAACTCTCTTCATCTCAAAGGTCAAGTTTGATCTAGACTTAATAAAGTATAACATTTCCCTGACAGAAAATAATATTTTAAAAAGAAATTTCCTGGTTTTCATTAAATAATTTTAAATGCTGTACAAAAAATTATTTTTGTGTTGTGATAAGTATCAACCTGAAAATTCCTCTCTTACATAATATTCTGTGGGATCAGTTTTGGTTTAAAGTGCCTTGCTAACTGAGCAGACTATAAATTTACTGACAATGTGGGACTGCATGATAGTGGATATATGATTTGAATTGCAAAAAATTGCCGATAAATACTTCTTGTTACACTATTCAGAAATCCTGCGAAGATCTACTGTTGTAATTAGACAGGAACCAAAACTTGTATTGGCTTTATAAACTATGGTTTTTTCAGCGATCCTTTTAAAATTCTGTATGCAACAGTGTTCAGAAGTTTCTTCCAATGTAGATTTTTTTCCTCCTAAAAAAAAGTTTTTGAAAACTTTTCAATGCTAAAGAGAAAATTACCAGCTAGCTCTGGGCATTTATACTGCTATTTGCAAGCTACTTTTACCTCCACAGTTCATTAAGAAGAACTGCAGATTTTTTTAAACCTCAGAATAAGCTCTGGAAACTAGTGAATTGATACGAAACTTGATAGATTCCATGGCTGTTAAGATGCAACAACACAGAGTGACAGGCACTGTCACTATGTCTAGCTACATCTCCCGATTCACCAGCCAGATTAGCTGAGTGCAGCGCTGCAGTATCCTGACACACTTGAGCAGTACATCATTAGTGTTATTTATTTGCACTACTTTAACACTTGGCACAGAACATGGATCAAAACAAGACAGCCCCTGTCTCAGAGAGCTCACAATCTAAATATAGAAGCTGAAACAAAAGATGAGTGTAGACAGACAAGGAACAAAGAGGAAGCAGTGAGACGTGGCTGATCTTGCCATATCAGGAGACTTATGCTTTTACTTTGCTTTGTTTTCAAAGAACTCCTTAGTGCAATAAAGGGAAGGACGAATTTGGAAAAGGATAAAAGAAACATTTTTCAGTTGTTTACAGAGACACCTTCCCAACAAGCAGCAGGATTTAAAACACAGAAGTCCTTGTATAAAAGTCAAATAAGATGGCAACATAGACTTGGTAGGTGCAGAAATGACCTTTTGAAATACCAAGGCATCAGTTGAATTATTTTGTTTGAATCAACTGATTTAAGAAGGAAAAACAGGACAGTATAATGACTCCCCAAATAATTGGTCTAGTTACAGTTGTGGAATTGCTTGAAGGTTTGTTTCTTCCAAGGTTTTTAGGATATAAGGAAAAAAAAAAAAAAATTAATAGGAACAAGGAAAAAAAAAGGAGCAGGAAAAGGAGAAATAGAAGAAAATAGAAAATAGAAAATAGAAAATAGAAAATAGAAAATAGAACATAACAGAAAATAGGAGAAAGAGAAGGAAAAAAATAAAGGAAAAGGAAAGAAAAAGGAAAAAAAGGAGAAAAGGAAAAGAAAAGGAAAAGAAAAAGAAAAGGAAAAGGTTAAGTGGGATGAATATGAACGAAAAGAGCTTAAGTGATTGACAAAGGGGATACTAGAGTTTAATGCATTAAAATATTTATTCTGAGCACTAGTAACTGTGTGTGATGAGATCTTGTCTTGGGAGCAAACTTGCTTAGCCCTCTATCATTTGAGAGTACTGGAGGACAGATTTTTGTTCCCTTTCCTCCACACAATGGTTGGCTCCATTCAGGCACCCCAGCCTGTCTTTAAATCAATAGCCAAATGGTTCAGTGCAAGACTACAGGGAGGTCATAACCTGGAATCACACTATCAAAGTCAGGGGATTTTCTATGATATAAAACTGTTGTTAAACAAGAAAGGAGCTATGAAAATGTGCTCCAAAGAAAACATAAAGTTTATTTGAGGCAACCTAACTACTGAAGTACATTTCCTTTCTATTTTATATGTGTGACTCTTTCACTTCCATGGTATTCTTTACTTCTAAAGAATGCACTAGCCCTGAGGATTGAAAATCAGATGGTTTGTTTTATTTTACTCTTAATATCAGCTCTCTTTTTGGGGGGATCTGTGGTAAATACACATTAGGCTATATTTTATTTTAATTCCCAGTAAGCCTTTTGGCCTAAATTTGTAAAATGTTATAAATTTTTGAACTAAAGATTTCACTAAAATTTCCTGAATCATGTTTTTTAGCGTTTTTGCTTATTGATTTTCTGAGAGGCTATATATATCTAGTAGAAATTATTTGATCTCACAGAAACATTAAAGGTAGCATACTGATGTTTTTACTCAAATCCAATATCATGTCTCCCATAGTAGACCAAAACAACAATGCCAGAGTTAAGTGCAAAAGAAGCCAAGTAGAAAGTGATTAAAGTTCATGTCTCCTTACATTTATATTCAATCTTCCATGTTTATATGTGTTTCTGTTTTTCTAATGCATCCAACAGTTCAATGACACTAAATTGATCTCATTATGGACACTTCCATTATCTCAACAGAACGTAGGTGAATGTCTGGGGGTAGAGCTGGCACAAAGCCCAAAGCTTTTGTGTTGCTTCTTGGCAAATGTCTTATTGAAATGAAGGTGAGACAGGGGTCATTCACAGAGAGAGTAAAAAACAAAGAAGGTACCTACAGAAAACAATGCTAAATTTAAAGTCAACTAGAGAGAAGTAAGAAAATCAAACCAAAACAAAACAGAAATCCCACACCAAAAGTAATCAAATAGTATTACCTCAGTAAAACTGTGAATGAAATAAATGGATTTTTAAACAATATGTTGATAAATGTCAGACTTACCAGTTTCTAAATTGGTGCCAGAGACAGAGGTATGTCCTGAGTGATATCATCTTTACCTAAAAAATGTCTGAGTTCAACTGAAACTTATTGGCATGAAATGGCTGTCTTTTTGCAGCTCCTGTATTGTAGAGGATAAGATTAATATGTGGACAAGATTAATTTTCCAGGTTCTTTACTTTAAATATTCCCATTAAAAATATTCCTAATAGCTGAGTAATAGTTGCATGTACATGTAACTCAGTGATTTGCTCAGTAGTCCTTCTTTCATTATCACTGTTTTCCACCTTGCAGACACTATGGAGGAGTAATATCAATTGTTTCTCCAAGTCTGTGTCAGACTGAAACTATTAAAAAACCACCACCACAGCATTGGAAAATATTCCCCGTGACAATTACAAGCTTTTCCCTATAAAGAGTCATATACTCTTCACTCTATGAATCTAGAAGACAGACTGATGATATTAACCAATTTATAAAGCCACAATCATATTTATTGGGAAGTAGTGGGGGTGTTTTTCTGTGAATACAGCTGGACTTTTCACCTCCAAAATAAATTCCTAAGCTTACTTGCATCCAAGATAATGCAGTGTACAGGAAAAGTTCTATTTATGGATTAACCATAACACTCTGTTCTATAAAGGAGGTGAATACTGTAATAAGCATGTAGTGAATACTACAGAGAAGGAAAGAAAACCTGTTTCCTCCGAATGCCTTTCACAATTTAAAGTTTTGCTGTTTTCTGTAGTTTGTTGTTCATTCACAGCTGGCCTACCAGGCAGGTATGTGAGCACAAAAGGCAGTTTCTATCAGAAATAAAACATTTTTTGTATTAGCTCTTCTCATCTAAACAAGCGTGACTGGAGATTTTCAGTCCTCATAACACTCCTTAGGACAAAATTACAGTAAAAGAAAAATACCATCAGTTTTCAATACAGCTATAAAAATTCTGAATGGAGGTAAATTCAATAAAGAATGTATGTAATACAAAATGTGTATAAACTGGCTTTTAAAACCAGGGAATACTTATTGAAACGGACCTCTGAGAATATGAATTTTGTACCTGAATCAAGGCTGTACTTGTGAAAAGGAAAAGCTTTGATTTCCTTTAAGTTTGACCTAATTAATAGATAACACAAATATTCCATCCACGGGTAGTGAGGAGTTAACTGTTTCTATAATTGCATTATCTGCTATTTGCTCCAGGTGGGAGAACAGGCTCATCTCACCAAGAAATGCACACAGGCACAAAGAAAGAAATTCACACGCTGTTTTCAGCACACAGTTATATTTATAGTTACACAGTTTGAGACACACAACCACTTCGTCGCTCCAAGTGCATCTGACTTTGCATAATTAGCATTAGAGAATGAAGAGACGAAAGGTTTTCTTACATGTGGTCAGTCCCAATACAGCTATCTCTAAGAGAGAGAAATAATCCATAACTTATTGTCCCCACGTCTAGCACACATCCCACAGAAGAAGGTGGCACACGAATGACAAACAAAATGTCAGTCCTAGCCCCAGATGAACTCAATGTCAATGCCTTCACTGAAATTAATGGCATAAGTTGCCATTCAGAAACAGCATGGGTTTATGTTGAAGCAAATTAGAATGACTGGAATAGATCTTCATCTGAAACAAATTAGCCTAGCTCCCGCTGAGGACATGGTCCATCACCTCTATGGTGCACAGAGAGTCCAGTGATCTAAGTGTACTACGACTATCATTTTATTTCCTTGTGGATTTACATCTAGCTGTTGCCATAAGCATTTGATAAAGACCTAGCAGGTGCCTGGGGGTTATAGGACATGTTACTGTAGCAACCAAAAGAATAATACTTTTTTCGTACCTTAGTAATAATTTCAAGTGGGATCAAAGGGGGGATGGTGAAAGTCAAAGAAATCTGTCCAACACTATGTCAGAGAAATACATCACAGTAATGTCAAGGGTTTTGCAGGAAATAGCATGTACTAGTTTTCCATTATAGCAGCAGAATCTGCACAAGGTCTAATGATCAAAAACATTGATTTATTCCTGTCACAAACCTTCAGCCCCCCCGGCTTCTAATTAAATCCATCTTACATTCAGCTCTGGTATGTAACCCTTCTGCTGTACACAAGATAAAACCACTTACGCTACCTATGCCTACAGCCCCTATCATTACTCTGACAAAACATTACCCTCAAACAAAAGATCCTGCAGTGGTCCATGGAGGCAAGAACAATACCTGAATCCAAAGAGATAGGACAGAGGGAGGGTAATTCCATCACAACACTAAGGTTTTATTAATTGCTGCAGAAATTATTTTAGGACTGAAAATAAAACTCTGTGCTACACCTACCGACTTTGGTGTAAAGTTAAAAGATTAATTCTTGAATGAGAAAAAATCAAAGGGTTTTGCAGCTAATGAGCTGGACATAAAATGTACTAGGTTACTTATACAAATTATGACACATAAACTTAAGACAGAGGTCTACATTCTTATAAGTCTGAAATAATTCGCTGTCTATATCTAAGATTTTATTTTGACTTTTCTAAATACTGAGGACCTAGGTGGCTCTGGTTTCAGGAATATAAATGAAAGGCAATACGAACCCTTTATTACCTCATGTATAAATGTTCCGTACCCTGAAGCAAAATAAATATTTTTTTAAAAAAATAAAACAAATCTAATATAGCAAGCCTTTATTGTAATATTTTGCAGCTGTAAATTAAAAACTTTAATAATTATATTTTTCAATATAAGATATTAAAGTGTTTGCATAGTTTTCTTTCATGATATTCACAGTCACACATTGGCGTGTGCCAGTAGCAATGTGACATTTTACAATACTAACACTTTTGTATCTTAAATGATAATACTGTTACCTTTCATATTTTTTCAGATTTTGTTTTTCTGCTTCAGCTTGCCTGAAACACATGATCTACTGCATGTTCAGGTGGACGCCTGAGGAAAATGATACAATGTCAATAAAATATTACATTTTAAATTAAAGATTATTTTGCTATTTATTTAAAAGTAAAAGGGAAAAATCAAAAACATGCCTCACTTCAAAGGAATTTCAGCTTTGGGCTTTCAGTGATTAATTATAGCTTCTTCGTAATCTTCAGATAACCCTAAAGCATTCAGCTATTCAGTTTATAGTATGGGTTAAGGAGTGTTTCAAGGGGAAAGTATTTAATAAAAGTACAAATTCCATTCTGCAAATAATTAACCATGTTTAAATGTAATCATGTACATGCATATATAAACATTCAAAACATAGATTCCAATTTCTAGACTTCTTGATACCAAATTAATAAAACCCTGTAATTGATGAAATGGAAGTGCTTAATGCCAATGAATTTTATATTTTGTCACAACCATTAGTCCAAAAGCAGAATTAATTCAGTTTGTATTGCTTCTCCTTAGGCTAAGGAGAAGAGGGGGAACCTCTGTTTTCACTTATCTACATTTTATGCACCTGTGTTTCTAAATCAGTTAACACAATGGCATGTCAATCTAAAACTCTTAAAACAATAATAACAAAAGACCATGTAGCAGATTGGAAAGCAAACAAGAGTTAGCATATCTGGCACTCATCATTTTTCATGTTGTTCCTGACTTATCCTTACTCTACGGAGAGAGACAGACAGACAGAGTTTGTATGAAACAGATTTTAGAAATACATCTTAGTAAGAGTACATAAAAATCAGCTCTAAATTTTTCAGCTAAATTAAAAGCTTTAAAGATCAGAGCAACCTGAAGTATGTAAATAAATATGTTTTCATTCAAGCACTGGATATGGTGTATGCTCTTAATGTCAAGAATTTGGGTTATTTTAAGTTTTCTTTCTTATTTAATGAATATGAAAGTCACTGTTTTATAATTCAACAAATACCATCATTTTTTCTAATAGAAAAACCAAGAATACATTCATTCATCTATGCTGGATTTTACTAATAGGCTTTCTTTTTATATTTTCCTCCATTTGATTTATTTATATTTCATATGGCTGGCTATTAACTAGTCATTGTCACTAATTGTTCTGAATTATATACTCAAATAGCCACAGTGAGTTTCATTGTCATTTTAAAATCCTGTATGAAGTGACAAATTTTAATTTTGATACAATATTATTAAAAGCACATAACTCAGGAATTCTTCATTTATTTTCTATTATGCTCGTCCAATTGGTATGTTTTGCATTAGAAAGATCAACACCTGACTTTCTGTTTCTCTGAAAATGTCTTTTGTGAAAGGGATGATACTGTGTGGTGATGGGTGCAAGGGAGATCAGTACTCCCTGAGTAGATAAAGAAAATTATTGCACAGAAGGACCGCAGCTTACTGCATGAGTGAAGCAAAATACTTTGATAAAGTATCTACTGATTTTAAATTAAGAGACCAATTCAAAGATATTTATTCAACTGGAAAACCAGGTGACTGGACATCATCTATAAGGGGAAGGCAAAATATTTTCCACTACTTTCACAAGAAGTTATAAACAACCAAATTAATGTATGTAAGCCTTTATCAATTTCAATTGAGTGACCAATTTATCATAAACTGTGTTGTCCCAATCCATTCCTAAATGGCACGTCACTAACAATTATAAACTTGCATGAACAAACTAGAGGAGCATACATTAATGTTCTTACACATTTTATCTATCATCCAATCATTTGGCACAGAGACCCTCTTCCATATATTTTGGCCATTTCTGTTATTATCATTCACTATGTTTCATTTAAGGATTAACAGATTTTGTGAAACAATGAAATGTAAATCCCACTTGGCTTCTTTGCTAAATTATGTAGATTGCTTTTATATTTTGCTGGTGAAGACCAGGGTAACTCCACTCAAATCAAAAGAGTGAGGCTACTTCATATGATTCAAGAATTTGGCTTAGATATCTGCTTGCTGTAATTCATTGTTTAACTATTTCAAGTCAGTCTGTCCTTGTGCAGTAAATTGAGAACACCATATAGTTCTGCACTTGTGCAGGGAGAAAACTTTAACCACTCATTAAACACTTTCCTTAGAACAGTTTGTGGACCTGCTCATGTTTTTCCTATTCTTTTTCCTTCACAGTTGCTCTATAAGAAAAAATCTCTTCTCTACTGCATGAGTGCTTTTGCTATGAAGACACATGCCTGAGTGTACATATTCTACAAATATGCCATTACCATAGTCAAAAGATTCCCTTGTGAAGTGTTATACAGTTATTTCTCATGCAGGAAATCAAGGAGAAGACATGAAACCTGGGGTTGTCTAGGAATTATCTTTACTAAAATGCATTTTTGGGACTACAGTGGCCTCCTGGACCTGTGACTGTGCACCTCCACATGCTCCCAGTTACATGCCGCATCCTCTAGTTCCTAGGATTGCTCCAAACAAAAAAGCAATTCACATTGGTGAGTTCTGGTGAAATGTCTGTCCTTTATTTAGAACCACAGAAATATAGAAAGCCAGACAGAAAAATGATCTAGTAATTGGGCTACTTCAGCTTGGTTTGACATGGATTTGATGGAGGCAACTGATCTCAAACCTTCAAAGCTGTTTAGTCTACCAGCAAACTCTGTAGGAAGTCTACATCTAAACAACTTTGAATCTTTCCTCTTTTTAGTCTACTGGCTGCATTTCCCAGCACACCAGGATCTTCTTGCCCCAGTCTTCCTTTTCTGTCAGGGACAAGAGAGGATGAAAAACATAGGACCTTCCTGCAAATGCCCATGACTAGTCAAAGTTGCATCAGATTCTGCTAGTCAGTTGTCTGCTTTGTGCCTCATTTGCATCTCATTATAAATTATGTATTAAAAAAAAATATGTAAAGACTTATATGAATGACAGTCACTTGCTCAGTGTAGTAGTGAGGGTGGAGATGAGAATCAGAGTTTGCACAAGAAATTAGGTACCTGTTCAAGAAATTTTTTATCTTGTATAAAAATGCACTCAATAGCATGACTGGATGACAGCTCTATAGCCACAAAGTCCGCAGCTCTTCATTTATGAGGTCACAAAAAGTGTTATGAATATTCCAACATTACTTCATATGTTTATAAGGTTCTCCCCAAACCACTTAAAAACAGTTACATTCATCCCCTGTCCAGAGATAATACAAGCAAAAGTCCAAGGGAGAAAAAACTGTTGTGAGGATATTTAGAGGAGCACAGATAAACAGGCGGGAAACGAATGGACTTCTGCTTTACTGTGCAAACAGCAGATTGTGGTACTGCTGTTGTTTGAGGATAAAAATGTTATTTTCCAATCCCACACAAAAGATGTTTAGTTTCTTCTCAATCTTTATAAGCATTAAAGAAGAATAAGGGCCTGTCTTCCTCTCTCAGTGTTCTATATTCATTACCTTTGCATGGCAAATATGTTCTATTCACCATATGTAACTAGAGAGTGTATAGAATTCCACCAGAGATCAGGACCCCATTGTGCTGGATACTTGACAATAACACAGAGGCAAGATACCTTGAATATGTTATAGTTTCAACAGACATGAGCAAACACAGGAGATAAATAAAGTTACCCTGACTGAGCAGCTTACTCAGGGTCAGAGTACACCTCTGGTAGTTTGGAGACCCCAATTCATTACAGCAGGAAAGTCCAGCTTAAAGACCTATACTCAGCCAAGGCAAGATGTGTAAACCCTGTTCATACTCGAGGGCCCCTTAGGAAGGAGAGCAGGTTGTATCAGGCAACTCACTGCCATATCTCTTCTTCCTGGAGCTCCTCAGCTATGGACAAAGAAAGACACAGGGATTAACACCTTAGGACATATGTTGACTGGACCAATACCCCTCTGCAATGTATCTTTGAATACCACGTGGAGTACAGGATGGCTGAGCTTCCTAAGGCAGATGAGAGAATGTATCAATTGCAATGAAGATGCAGCTAATAAATCCAGCGAGTTGGGGTGCTTGTTTCACAGTCTGGACCACTCTGAAGGGAGGGTAGACATGGCAGAGAGATTGAGTGACACAGGACTAAACCATGGGGTTTAATACCACTGAAAGAAGAAAAAGACCACACATAAAAGTTTACTTCAAAATTTTGTGATATTTGCTGATACACCTGCATACCTCATTTGTGTCTTCATTAATCTACTTCTCTTACTGATCTATTATTCAGATTTTGAGACCAGTTCTTTTTCTTATATTGATTTACTGGGATACAACCATTGTTTCTTTTGGCTGTGCTCAGACCCCAGCATCCATGCTCACACATGTAAAGCTGGACCTGGAGAGTAATGAAGTAAATCCAGCTCTGCTGGGCAGCAGCCTCACAAGCAATAATTAGCTACATAAGGTGTTCCTTTGAGTGCTGCTGGAGTTTTCTTTTCATGATTACTGTGAGGTAAAGCCTTTAATCAGATCCTCCAAAGTCTTAGGAATATCAATTCCAGCAAATAATTTAACTAAGTCTTGTATATATTTTATAGATGCGCTCTAGTCATGTCCACATTTTGTTGTTTGGACCAATTGACAAATGCAGAATGAGCAATTTAATTCAATCGCCATTTATTCTGTCATACATATTCCTTTGCTGACAAAAAGTCTTTTCTTTCACTTCTGCATTTATTTGTGCTATTTCATGGAGCAATATAGTGGAGAAACAAGCATTCACTTGGATATTTCTTATACGTAAAACATGAGGGACCCTAGGGGACCAGGTTTTAAAAAACAAGAGTGTATTTCCAACAGTAACATCAACAAACAGAAAATTTTCCAGATACAAGTTATTTGAATCAACAAATATAATATTTCTCTTTGATTTGCTGCTCTATCTTGCCTATAGTTAGCATAAGGATTATTTCAGCTCAACAAAACTGTTTACAGAGAATATACATGAAGTTACATTGAACCTGGCTAAAAGAACAGTTTGGTTTCTGGCAGGACACTGAAGGAGCTAAGCCTTCATTTTAGTTTTGATATAGAAAATTTAATGGCAAACCCGAAGCTGGTATTGTTCTTAATCTGTTGACTTCAAATGAGAGACATCGAACCCAACAGTGATACTTGTAAACCTCTCCCCCGACAGTACTCTGCCCTGAATGCATGCAGAAGTTCACACTGACATGAAAAATATCTCTATAGTTCTACTTAAGGGAAGTCTGGCCTTATTTTCTCCAGTTCATAGAGCTTTGTTTTAATTATTTCAGAGTTGAAAACATGAAAAAAAAAATCTTATACTTATTGTACAGTGTCCATAACAGATTTGTTTCAACACTGCATAACTTCCACTTTACATGCAGGCTGTGTCAATTTCATAATATGCCATAAAACTCAGAGTGACAATTTGTTTTATCTGTTTGGGAAAAAATGGAGAATTAGTTTTTATATGCATAATTTTATTTGTGGGTTTAATGTATTAGTAACAGATCTTATGCTAAACTTCTTAATCACTTTTTCATGAGGCATGATTTTAAAATATTGTTTGACTATAATGAATGTTCATTTTCTTACAAACACCATATGAAAATATGACACATGACATGCTTTCTCAAAAGAACAAGTTATTTCTGGTGTTGCAGTTGAGAAGTACTGATACAAACCATCTGATCTACTAAGTGTGAAAACTACATAACATTTTTCAGGTCAGTAAAACTATTTAGAAAGTCTGCTTTTTTAGAATGACCCTCTGTGAACCTCAGAATGTGACAGATATCTCAAGTGAACCATAAACCAAACACATCTGTAATATATATTATCACTTTCAAATATAAAAATATTGGTAGGTAATAAAAAAATCCTTTCTGTATGGCATGAAATTCAAGCTCAGGATAAACATATACAAAGAAAAAAACAAAAAGAAGGAATTGAGCACAAGAACCATCAATTTCACCAAAAAAAAAAACCACCTGTAAAATTAATTTCCACTTTCATGATTGTCTTTGGTATAATTAATGGAATATACCACCTCAATATTTTTTTTATTTTTTCCCCTTTTCTGAGTAACTGAAATATTACAGTTAAATTAGTTTGCAGTGATAATAATACTGCAGTATAGTAATATTGCAGTGAAAACATAGGAAAATTTTGTAAATTTCCATTTTGGATAATTTTCACTGAGAACTTAGAAATTCTACTTAATGGAAACCTCAATACTACCTTAATTGTACTGGATCACTTGGATTGATAGTAAGTTTCATCCTTAAGGGGGTTTGGTCCCTTTCTGCCTAAACCATTCACTCACTGTAAAGAGATCCTGTACAACTAGCTTAATGTATACATAGTCATAAGGTTGACCTATGTATAGCCATTGGTCAGGGTGAATTTTTTCACATAAATCTGTAGGACAAAGTATCTTTTTAACAAAATGCTATCAAATAAAAAAAGGCCAAAAATACCCAGAAAAGAAGTGTTTTGTTTCAATTATTTGTGCTAAAAGAAATTCCACTCCCCAACCCCACTCCTTACCCCCCAAAACCAAACCCTAAGAGAGTAAATGTGATGCTGATATTTGTGAGTTCAGTAAGAGAGTGCAGTAGCTTGTTTTCCAGTGCACTCAATAGCCCCAAAGAGATGATATATTTACTACTTAATATAGTGAAAGGCTGGAACCCATAAGACTGGGAAGTGACACACTGGGTTTGCATGGCCTGGCTTTGGAAGCAGAGGCTGTCTCTACTGGGGTGGCTTCTGAGAGAAGCTGCGGGAAGCTTTCTCCATGTCCAGCAGTGCCAATCCCCGGTGGCTTCAAAGGTGGTCACTGTGATGCTGGCCGAGGGTGGGCCAATTGGAAATGGGGGTAACAGCTCTGTGATCACATATTCAAGAAAAAACAAAAGAAAAAGGCTGTGCCATAGTTTTAATTGTGACCAGAGAAGACCAGAGTGAGAACATGGGAGAAGAACGAGTCTGCAGACACCAAGGACAGTGAAGAAGGAGGGGAGGAGGTGCTCCAGGCACCAGAGCTGAGATTCATCTCCAGCCCCTGGTAAAGAGCATGGTAAAGCAGCTGTGCCCCTGCAGCTCTTGGAGATCCACAGGGATGCAGAGATCCACCTGCAGCCCATGGAGGAGCCCACACTGGAATGGGTGGATGCCTGAGAGGAGGCTGTGACCCCAAGGGAGACCCATGAAGAGAGAGGCCAATGCTGGAGCAGCTTATCCTTGAAGGACTGAATGCCATGGAAGAGTGACCCACACTGAAGTTGCAGGGAGCTGTTGTTCAGAAGATGGAGCCATGTTGGAGAAATTTGCAGAGAACTATCTCCCGTGGGAGGGACCCTACAGTGCTGCAGAGGAGGGACTCCTCTCCCTGAGCAGAAGAAGAAAACCTCAGGAGATGAACTGACCATAAATCCCTTTCCCTGTCTCCTTGCACCACTGGATGGGGAGTTAGAACTGGGAAGGAGGAAAGGGTGGGAGGAAGGTGTTTTAAAGGCTTATTTTACTTCTCATTACCTTACTCTGATTTTGTTAGAAATAAATTCACTTCATATCTCAAAGTTGAACCTGTTTTGCCCATGATGGTATTTGCTGAGTGGTCTCTCTCAGCTTCCTTACCGCAACTCATGAACCCTTCTCTAAATTTTGTCTCCTCTGTCCATTCTGCAGAGAGTGAGAAAGTGGCTTTGGTGGATGTCTGGCCAGGCTTAACCCATGACATCCATTATTGAATATACTTTGGCTTCCGTGCTTCTTTTTATTCTATTCAGCAGTAAATTGCACATTTCTGAAAAAGATATGATGTATTTATTTAGAAGAATCAACAAACGAGACAAAACTAGAACAGACTCTATTTATTCTATTTTTTAATATATAGCAATTTATAGAATAAGATTTTTCCAGTTAAATGAAAGAAACTATTTGTAATAAAACTTACAAGAGAATGGGTATTTTTCATTTTTTTCAGTTCAACATGAAAACATATTTTGACATATTAGTGTCTTTGACACAGTCTCAAACTCATGTTTTAGAAATAGAGTAAATGTTCCCATGGGTCACAATTTAAATTTTTTAGTAATGCTATAACTACTTATGTTTTTTGTTGTCATTTATATCAAGAATAATTTTCATTACCTTCTGATTAAAAATAATATGCAATCAGGATTCACATTAGCTATGAATTTTTAACATGTAAATGTAATTTCTAAAGTAAGAGTATTGACATTGAAACTAAAAATAAAAACCAAAACCACAAAAACTGCTTTAAAGGTATAAAATCGCTCAAGTACATTTTGTCTCAAGTTCAATTTCTATTTGTTTAACAAAAAATTGCTAGGGAAAAATATAATCACTTTAAATTATTTGAGCTGGTATGATTTCTCCTAGATGCACATGCATATTCATCTAGTGTAAACTTTGGAAAAGAATGATTTTTATTATAAAAAATAGTGATGATTTTATACAATCACCTTTATCTTAATGTAGTTCTCTCCGTTACCAGTGATGGGATTCACACCAGTTGACCTATAATAAAAGACAGTTGCCTTAGACACCAAAGCAATGTTCTCACAGAACAGCACAGAACATTTTTAAATAAAAAACATTTCAAGGGAGTGATCAGTATCACTTTGACAATACCATAAAATTCATTACCAAACATGAAGAATAACGAAGCATGACAGCCATAAAAGGTCTATTGAAAATGCTCAGTTAATAAGAAGAATGAATTTACTCAATTGGAGCTTTCCAGTGATGGGTTTGGGGGGGGGGGGGGG
>WBMY01016578.1:1034038-1045462 GCA_013397315.1 Donacobius atricapilla
GGGAGGTTTGAGCATTTACCTTCCATTTGTTTAGTTGAGGTTGCTTTTTCTGCCAGCAATGCTACCCTTTGGCACAAAAAATACCGCATCTACATGATTAGTAAGATTTCTAACATGGCAGATAAATGGTAGTTATACAATTGTTCCCTCCAGCCTGTGCTTTAAGGTTTGAATGAGGCCAAGCTCACTTCATTCTAGTCTAAGCTACTACCTAAGCAGGAGGTTATCTCATGCCTAGCCCTCAGGGTCCTTCTAGGTGTTTCTGCTTTCTTAACACCATGCTGAGAGGGTATCCTGGTTTTGGCTGGGATAAAATTCATTTCCTTCTTGGTATCTGGCACAGCACTGTATTTTGGGCTCAGTGGGAGAATAATGCTGAAAACACTCATGATGATTTGATTGTTGCTGATCTGTGCTTATCCTAAGCCAAGGACTTTTCAGTGCCTCAATCTCTCTCAGTGAGGAGGGGCACAAGAATCCAGAGGAGAAACATCCAAAACAGTTGACCCAAACTGTCCAAACTCTTGTTCCATACCACAGAATGGAATGCCCAGTATAAAAACAGGGAGCATTTAGCGGGGAGAGACATCACTATTCCCCCACGAGAGCCAGGGAGATTTTAATCAGAACCGACTGTGTCCTCCCACTCCTTATTTATTGACCTCAGGAGGTAATGGAAGGAAAAAATGATTCTTTGGAGATTGATCCTAGGGAAAGATCAGGAGTAGTCTTCTTTAGAAGTTCTCTAATATGTACAGTTGAGATTCCTTTCAACACTTGAGCACAGTCAGCTCTAAATGCCCATAACCTCTCTGTTGCATATGAAAGCAATGAACTTCACAAGGTTTCTACCTGTTTTATATTGTCAACAAAGTGCCCACGATTAGCAGGGGACAGAAAGGATGCAAAATGTGATCATTCAATATTGACATAAAGTCCTGACAATAGTACTTTCTGAAAGGCTTCCATGATTTGGTAAACAAGCTGACAGGGAATAGTGTTAGAACATGCTTGTAGCAGTAATGTGAGGCAGTGAGGGAATTTTCAGAAACCTTTGAAATATATCAGTCCTATAAAAATAGGAATATTTCTATCTAGGTCAATATGGAATATGCACTGGCATTTGACTTCAAAATATAAAGTAGTTGAAGCTGTTGATTTGGTTTTGTTTTTATGGCCATTAGGGGGAATCAAACAAGGGAATTTAAGGAAACGGTCTGAGATAATTCATCCTCTAAGAGCAAAATTTTCAGCCTCAATAAAATAAAAATAAAAATAATTCAAGAAAGCTCAGATAGGAGACACCAAAGAATCCTCTCACCACAAAAATATAGATCTTAAAATAGACAAGTAGATCAAAGGAAAATGTGTTTTTCTCATAGTAAAATTCTATAAATACTGAAGAACAATAAAGCAAGATGAATGAACCAAAGGGACTGGTTGGAAGTGAGGATATGGACAGAACAAGCATAGAAGAACTTAATCAGAGAAATTAATCATTTATGTGTCTTCGAAAACAAGAAGATAATACATAGCACTGACAAAGTAGAACAGGCCACTAGAGAAAAGTTCCAGAGTTTAAAGAAAACTGAAGGTTAAATGTAGTAAATTAATTAACCATAACAATTATCACAATTTATGTAAACAAAAATGTCATGTTTAGTTTAAAGAATATATTATTTGGTTGGCTTTATATCATCATGTGTTCATGATAGTGCTTCAGAAATGCTAGCATTAAGGTCACTACAAGGAATGAAGAGAAGTATCATTTGCTGCTTTAATTAATACCCTTTAGCTGGGAAATTGTAACAATGAATTACGATAAATAGTTAAATAGTGAGGTACCAAAATGACTGCATTTTGAAATATCCAAAAGGAGAATATGAAGTAACTATAGTATAAACGAAGTAGCTAAATCTACACTCTACTTCGTCTCAAACTTCCCTCATTCAAAATTTGATTGAAAGGTTTTCCTTCTTTTCCATACCACATTCTCTTCATATAAAAGAAACTTCTGAAAAAAAGAAAACCTTCAAGAAATTATGGTAAAAACAAATTAAGAGGAACTAAATTGAAAAAAAAATATTTAAGGACAACACTGTTTAAAAGCATTTTGCCAGAAGAAACATGCAACCTCTGGCAAAAAGATATTAGAAAAAAAATCAAAGGAGTAAATCCAGACCACGCAGTAATGGCAGAATAAAGGTTTTCAGAGCACAAGAGTAGCTGTGCTGAGCCAGACCAAAGGCTGGCCAAGCCCCATGTCCCACTTCCATCAAAGAGGACACACAGATTTCTAAGGAAGATCAAAATGATGACACATGCTGTAAATGCTCTCTGAAGTCCACAGTGATTTACTACTCAGGAGCTCCTTGAAACAGAAACAGACCTTTAATAGAATCAGATCTCTGGTATTTCTATCTAATATCTTAAAGTCATTTTTTGTCCACTTCCTTTTTTGTTGTATGCAAAAGTTTAGCATCCAAAATAACCTGAGCAAAATTCTTTCGAAGTGTATCCCATGAAGATGCAGCTGCCTCTAACTTAACAATGAGGTTTGGATTGGTTTTAGAGTAACCTGTTTTTCAAACGTCAGGGGATAAGTAAGCTAACACTTTACAGTGTAAGGAAAGGAAAATACACAAACTGAAATGAGAGCAAACAATTAGCAACTTAGAAATTCAGGAGAAAAAGACTATCATGAAACTACTCAGATCTATGGAAAAAGCATAGAATCTACTATTTGGTAGCACCAAAGACCAACCCATGCTAGAGCCACAGCAGGGCTGACTGACACTTCCTACCATCATATGACTGCTGACACAGAGACGATCACAAGGCATGCAGGCACAGGAATGGTAATTTTTGCTCCCCATTGGGTGCTCTAGCCAGCCATTAAATCATTGTGTGCTTTTAAGTGGTCCATATACTGCTTGCAGTGTCTTTTCGTATAAAGAATACTGAAAGAAAAGTGACCTGGGGAAAGAGAGTTACTTACCTATATGCTATGTAGACAACTACATCCCTTTTTTTTTTGCTTTGAACCTACCACCTGCTAACAACATATGATACTCTCATTCTCACTCTGGAAGAGAAAATGAACCATCTGTCTCTTTTTATCTATTCCTTTCCCCTTATGATAGGACAGATTTCTGTCAAAACCTTCCCTAAATTGTCACTTTTCAGACTGAATAGTCCTGGGCTTTTTATAAAATCCCTTGACTGCCATTCTATATTTTTGATTATTCTTGGTGGATTTCTGTGAACTTCCTCCAATTCTGTTATATTCTATTTTAGATTGTGGGATAAGAGCTTTTTCTACCAATATGATTCTGTTTTCTGTTTTCTTTTCTACTCTTTTCTTCATAGTTGTACATATTCAATTTATTTTTCACCATTGCTGAACACTGAGCTGACATTTTCATGGAGCTGTTCATCATAAGATCCAATTTCTGAATTATAACAGCCAATACAGAGCACATCACTAATGAATAAAGTATCTTTTAAAAGAAGAATTTGTATCCAGATGAGGAAAAAAAAAAAAAAAGCATAAGGTCTGCTTTTTTAAAAGTAGAAGTAAAAAAGGATGATGAAAAAGGAATAAACTTATAGACAAGTAAAACCAATATTAAAATATGTATATATTATTTGGTTTATAAGGAAGAGTTTGGTAGCAAAAGGGCTACAAAGGTGGCCACTGTGAGAAAAAAAAAGGCTGGGGTTGTCCCTCTATTTGTTACAGCTGATTACAGACAGCTCCAGAAAGGGCCCACTGCTGGCCAAAGCTGAGGCCATCAACAATGCTGGCAACACCTCTGGAATAACATGTTTGAGACAAGGTAAAGAAACTTCATTGCAAGCGTGAGAGAAGTGAGAATATGTGAGAGGAGAAGCCCTGCCGAGCTCAGGGTCAGTGCAGAAGAAGGGGCAGGAGGTGCTCCAGGTTCCAGAGCTGAGATTCCCCTGCAGCCTGTGGGGCAGACCTTGGTGAAGCAGCTGTGCCCCTGAAGCCCGTGGAGGTCAGTGGTGAAGCAAATGACCAAATAGCTCCAGCAGTCCGTGGAGAATCCCAGCCACAGCAGGTGGATGCCCAAAGGAACCAAGGGAACCCCGTGACCCCAAGGGAAGCCTCTGCTGGAGCAGGGTCCTGGCAGAACTTGTGGCCCAGTGAGAGACCCAGGTTGAAGTGGTCTGTTCCTGAAGAACTTCACCCTGTGGAAGGGACCAATGGTGAAATAGTTCCCGTAGGACTGTCTTCAATGTGAAGGACCCCCCAATGGAGCAGAGGAAGACTATGAGGAGCAACATTAGCCCCATTTCCCAGTCCCATGGTACTGGTCAGGGCATGAAAGTAGAAGAGTCAGCAGTAAACATGAGCCTGAGAATAAATGGGGGTGTAGGTGGAAGGTGGTTTTATATTTGTTCTTATTTCTCATTTTCCTACTATGTTGGATAAATAAATCAAATTTATTTCCCCAAAGTAAATGGTATTTTGCCCATGATGACAGTCAGTGGGTGGTCTCCCTGTCCTTATCTCGACCCACAAATTTTTAAAAGATATTTTTTCTCCCTGTCCTTTTGAGAGATGATTGAGATGTTACAAGAACAGAAAAGATGTGGCAGCAGTAGAAAAGCTGACTGAATATTTTATATCAGTGTGGAAATCGGAAGGAGCTTTTCCTATGACAAGTGAGTCATTGAAACAGTCTCAGACAAAAGTGTCAGTGGAGGATGTTTTAGAATAAATTAGTAAAATAAAGAGTAAAATATCGTCAGTACCACATGTTATTCATTCAAATGCTCTGAAGGAGTTCAAGTAGTAAATTGTGTAATTGTTAACTGTAGTATATAATTTATCACTAACATTACCATTAGTAAAGGAATTGAATTTGACAAAAGATACAGATTTATAAATTTATAATTCAGGAAGAAGTGAAATTATAGGTCTGTACATTTGACTTCTGTAGTCTGCAAATTGCTAGAACCTCTAGGTAGATTTAGCAGAAACATAAATGTACATGGAGCAATAAGATAGAAAACAGGGCTTTTGTAGAGGGAAATTGTGGGTCACAAAACTTTGAGAGTTTGTTAAAGAATCAATAAGTGTGAAGATAACTTTGATGCATTTGGCAGAGTGGTTTTGTATTTGAAAAAACTTCTGAAATATTCCTGAATAAAGAGAGAAACTATGACAAGATGGAATGACAGTTTTCCCACAGTGGACTGATACTGCCGTTGATGTGTCCAAATGATTTGAACAAGGACTTATGATGTTCATCAGAAGAGATACTCTGTGGAAAGGTAATATGGAAAAGTTTGCTGATTACAAAATTATTACTTGCTGTATTCAAAAGTGAAATTAATTGCAAAGGTTGCAGAAAGACCTCAGAAAACTGCTAGTCAAGTTCAATGTTGCTAAAGGCAAAGCAACATAAATGGACAAAAAAAAAGACAACATATGCACAATTTGGGTCTTTAAATTGCCTGTTATGATAAAAGCTCTTGCATGGATCAGTGGAAAACAGACAGCATAGTAAAAAATACATTATTAGGAAACTAGAAATTACGAAAGAAAAACAGAGGACAAAACAGTCACTGTTGGGCTGCATAAACGTGTGTAGGGTTAAAAATGTAAATTATTCTCTGCAATTCTGGTCACTCAGTTAAAAATGACACAGCCGATTACTCTTGAAAACTTGCCCTTCCCACTTCCAGATGACTTGTTCAGGATTATGGAGTGAGCTAGACTAGACTTGAGGTGTGCCTGACACCTGTCTATTTGACTTTATAATTATATCAATTGATTTAGTAAAGAATTTTAAACCTCCACGAAAACCTTGTGTCTCTAATTCTCCCAAGATCTTAGGAAAAATAACATAAAGGGCTTCCTATCAGCCTCTACTTCTTTTTGGTAAATCAAGCAGAGAACTTAAGCTTTTTTCTAGAGCAACTTGTGGCCTCATAGTCCACACTTCATCTCTGAAGGCCACATTTATATGTCTTATAGAATCTATTCCAAATTACATCCATTTTAGGAGGTCTTTTCTAGCTGAAATCCATTCTGAAACTTGATTTTTCCTACCTCAAAATGAGTGATGTGTGCATCTTGCTTTTCACAATCTGTTATTAGTAAAGAATTCTTCCCTGGACAGCTTTGCAGGAATATTTAGGTATAAATGATAATGTGCTATAAACGTCCATCTGATCTGTTAGAGCACGGTGGTAATAACACCAAGATTGTGGGTTTGATCCTGAATGGGCCATTCATTTAAGAGTTGGAGTCAATGATTCTGGTAAGGCCCTTCACAATGCAGAATATTCTGTGAATCTGTGATCTAAAAGTACAGGAAACATATAGGTATCTTTTATAGTGAGTAATCTAAAAGTAGGTTCCATTTACAGCTGAAATCCAGGTCACCTTTTTTCATTTAGGGTAAAGAGCGGGGGGGGGGGGAAGGTTCCATTTATCATCATATTCTTCCTGCTACTAGGAGTAGAGGAAGAAGACTTGTATCCGGACACTTTTGGAAACATAGATTGAAGAAAAATCTTTGTCCAGAAGCATATTGAAGTACCAATGCATAGTAAATTCAGATACAGTTCAGCTGAATTATAAGACTCCAGGTACAAAATGAATATATCAGCATTCATTTGTAATTTCTGGCTTTACAGATAGAAGTGAATGAATAATCCCTTAACAGAGGAAAACTGAAGGGGTAAAGCAGAGGTCTCGTGTTTGTTTCCTCACTTTAACGACAAAACCAAGAAAAGGGGTAGAAATGTCACTGACAGTTTTGTGTGATGGATTGGTCTATATGCCTGAACATTAGGAACAAGCAACCCTCAATATCTGATATCTGAAAGAAGACTGCCTAGCGTGTAAACATTAGATAGAATTGAAAGCGGCAGTTTCCACAGGCCCCCTACCAAGAGAATGCACAGGGGGTGTATGTTCTTTATTGCTTGACACTCATGCATAAAGACAGCACAGCTTCTGCAATCTAAGTGAATCTCCTTAGGTTTAATGTTCCGTTGAAATTTTTGCTGAAATGTAAAACATATTTCAAAGGAACAAAACATTTTCTCAAGCAGAGACCATTTCACTGTCATGGTAGATTTTTCTCTTTTATGAAGCTAATTCCTGAAATAGACATATATTGGAAAAGCCAAACTGCCAGGGTCACTGCTGGCATCACAAAAATGTTTAAAGTAGCATTTTAACATCAAAGAATGCCTGTAATTGAGGTGATCATCCAAAGCACGCCAGCAGTGCTGCAATAGCTGCAGCCTTGCAGCACCCCAAACCCCCAAAAGACTGTGATAGAATGAGATTTCACACATCCTTGGCTGGTTTTTACTTCTACCTTGGACCATTTAATTTGCAGCATGCCCCCTGAATCAACTGTATTGGCATAACTAAGCAGTGTCAAAGGGCTGCACAGGGGTAAGGATAATTGGCTGAAGGTGGTGGCATTCCAAGTTTCTTCAACCAGATTTGCTAAGAAGGGCAATTTTTCATGAAAGTACAGATGAGGCATAAAAGAACAGAGTCAGGCTCATATTTGTTTGAAGAACAGTAGGAAGGTTTTTTCCTTCATTTCTTTTTGTTATAGTCTGCTTTAAAAAGAACACTGACTAAAATTTCTTTCTTCATTAAGAGGTTTTTTCATCTATGTATTAGTTAGCTTTAGTGTACGATTAGTATCAGAAAAATAGTGCAGTTCTTAACACAGAGAACAGACACTCTGAAAAACAAAAGGTATTTGCAACCCAACAAGACTCTTCCAGCATCTACCTTGTATAAAACTCACAGGGAAAAAATACACATTTAAAAAACAATTTGGTTTAAAAATTGAAATAAGAGACTTCAGACAATTTTTTGGAGAAACAGCAAGGTATAAAATACAGATCTATAGAAAGAAAATGCTGGGCAAAATTAAAGCAAACACACAAAAATGAATTCCCATTAACACCTATCAATGAGACATTTCTAGTCATATCTCGTGTTTTAAGAGGATAGCACAACTATTTCAGTATCAAGCTCAAAATATCAGCTAAATTACCATGCTGCGATAATACTTCCAGTGCTTCTCACTCAGCATGTAGGACAAGAGTTTCATGAGAGGTCCATAAAAAGAGGACAAATGTGAATTTTGTAAGCATTGTATTGCTTTTTTTCATGATCTTTCAGCTCTATAGCTAGGTACTCTGTCCAGGCCAACTGCCATATTTGTTGTTCTGAAGGGTTTTTTCCCTCTCTTTCAATTATTTTTTTTTTTAACTTCCTTTGTGATTCCTAAAAAGTTGAGACCTCTTGCAGCTGTTAAATATCATCTGTGATCATCGGGATGCTTCCTCCACTCCCACCTCTTCAGGAGGCAATCTTGGTTCTTTCTGAGTCTCACTCCAGAATAACTTTGGTTTAAAAAGACCTATGGGTGACAGATGAAGAAGCTGCAAGCCAGCTCTCCTGGTTGTTTACGGAACAAAGGCTGAATTTCAGCCTGTTCACATTTAGGTGCTAAGATAAACAGGGTCTCCCTCTGGAGGCTTTCAAAGACAGTTGCTGTTCTCCACTCATTATGTAGGAACCCTTGTTCTTTACCATTGGAGAATAAAGTGTAAAACTTAGTCCAACTTTTGCCTTTATGCCACTCAAATTGGAACCCAGACAAAATATGTTTTTCTTTTATAAGCAGATGGAAACCTTTGTTTAAAACAAAAATACTTCATGGAAGCTGACTGAGAAGCTTTGTACTCTGTTCTAGTTGGGGGTTTTGGTTTGAGGTATTTTTTTTTCCTTATTTTCTACTTTTAATTTTATTTCATGCAAATTTACACTGCAGATACTGTAAAATATAGTGCATATCAATCTAGGTTTTCAGTACTAAGCAATACTTTAGAGTATTCTGCTAAAATTTTGGAAGCAACTGTTTTAAATGAACACCTTATTTGTGTATTTGCTCTTGTATTTAAGTTTATGTCACCTATTTTTTCAAATAATTTTGAAATTAATTATTTTAATTATGAACATGAACCCACCTTTGCACATCCTCATTACAGTAAGGATAAAGTAGACAGCATACTTTTGGGCTACATAAAACACATCTATTTTGGACAAATTCCTTCTGTTGATGGAAAAAGTGGCTAAAAGAGCCACACCAACGTAAATTAAGGCCTCTTTCCAGAGATATTCTAGGGGCAGGTCTGTGGCCAGCTAACTTAAAAAGACCATTAAGAAGACCACTGGGAGTAGTAAAAAAAAACCACACAAGCCTGGTTTTTAGACCATTTTGCCTCCACCATAGTGGCAAAGATACTGAAATGAGATTATTCCCTCTCCATGCAAAAATTTGTCAGCTGGAGAAGATTCTGGAAGCAGACATACATACTAACAAAGTTGTTACTCCTCCTGGTGATATGTGAATATTATGAGAATTATTTACAAATCCCTTTCCTGCTATGTTTACAACTGACTGTGCTACTGCAAGGAATATTGCCAGAGTAATACAAATAGGTCTGCACACTGCTGGGATTGGTTTCAGTACACTGTTTTGCTTGTTCATCCAACCATGAATCATTTATGACATGAAAGTATAAAGTAACCGACAAACTGCCCACAATAAAATGGGGCAGTGAAGACATTTGTTAAGAATATTGTTTTTTGATTGTGAGTACCTTACTGTATCGCTAAAATTCACTTCTTAAGCTTTGATAAGGGATACTGTAAGACACAAAATTGGCTCAAGAAATGAAGGTGAAAAGGAATATACCAATGGTTGTATTTTAATTGCCTTTGAAAATTTCATTTGAAAAAAAGGAAGTGGGAGTAGGTAACAGAACAGTACTTTGTTATTAAGAGATTATTGCAAAAGAAAACAGTCTGACATCTGCACTCCTATTAATTAATACCTTACTCCTTGAAAATTGCTATTGTTCTTATTGACATTACTTATAAAATATGTTGTTCCCATTATGATACAAGTCAGGGTGGCAGAGTGTCTTAAAATGTATATGGCCTTGTAATATGTAAAAATGTTAGAAACCGGTTTTATAGACAGCTGAAAAATGATTAGGTAAGGCAGAACTCTACTCAATGATGTAGGTTTTGTTTCTCCCATAGAGTTTTTATCTAGTTTGATATATTCAGCCTGCAGCTGTAACATGACAATACCATGAAACACATGCTTCATTTTTACTGATGTGTTGAAATACCCAGGGAAATGCTTGTTGAAGATTTGTTTATTGGTTTTCTTCTGTTTCAACTAATAAAAAGCCAACCATCAATATGGTTTCTGTAATATTGCTAAAAGTTGTCTCTGAATGGGGTTAATTTAATCACAAATACTCAGTATTCACAGTAAGGACACCGTCATTCATAGACTTTCCTAAAGTAATTGAGTTCATAAAGAGAATAGGACACAAGAGTTGAAATCCCTAATGCCAAAGCCTAAATGGACCATTTAACTGTAATTTTCATGAGAAGACGTATCACACACTTTCAGCATTTCAGGTGTTTTATTTTCTGAATTCCCATAGGTTCTCTCCCATTTTCTCTTTGAAAGGATGTTGGTGTGACCTGGTCCTCACTGTCACAGCTGTCTGAGCTCTGCGACTAAGTGACAGACGGTTCACATAGTTAGCAAATGAGCTTCACTTCTAAATGGTAGTGTTTTCCTTTCCAAAAGCATATTCCATACAAGGTCAGTAAAAAATCTTTGGAGGTTCACAGTTCTTTAGGGAAATCAGCTGAAGGGCTTGCTGCAGCTGGAGTTTATTTTAAATCACGCTGGCATATGTAAAGCAATGACATAAAAAAATTATTGTCAATAATGCTCTATATCTGCCGTGGTCACCTTCCAGGGAATTGATCCTCATTGAAATGAGGGGGCCTGCAACTCAGGAGTCTGAATTAAAAGCTATGCTCCCAGGAAAATGTGGTGACAGAAAATGTTGTACTAGATTTTCAGCTGGTGTAATATGTATAACATGTAGACTTTAGGACCTCAAGCTAGTTTGACATCAGTAGAAGCAACCAATTTACTGTCTTTCTCTGTAAAGTGCAATACAATATATATCAGTATATTAAATGTTTAAATTTGTTGTTTCATGTCGGCACAAGTAGTACAGCTAAGGGCAGCACGGGCGGAATTAAGAAGAATGACAGAGTCCTGGGAGCAGTGGTAAGGTACTCTGGACCAGAGATAGTCTTTCATCAGTCCTTCTGGTCAAAGGGAAGGTGTTTGAAAGGGCCAGTTTGGACCTGGTGACCTGGTTGCAGGCCTGGTGCCACAGCCAGGAGTTTGGCTACTTGGACTGTGGGACTCACTGTGAGAAACATGATTTAGTGGAGGCTGATGGAGTCCATCTGTCAGAGAAGGGGATGAGCATTTTCTTGCTGGGATGGTGTAATGGGTTAAAATT
>WBMY01016579.1:5704-17698 GCA_013397315.1 Donacobius atricapilla
CCATCCTGCTGTCCATCCATTTGACAGGTGTGGGAAGAGAGGTTGGCATTGAAGACTGAGTCAAAAAAGTTGAGTACCTCAGCCTTCTCCTGGTCCATTGTTACCAGTTTTCCAGCACTGTTTATTGGGGGTAACACCTTCGTTGACCTTCCTTTTCTGGCTGACAGACCTGTAGAAACCCTTCCTGTTCTTCTTTGTGTCCCTTGCCAGGTTCAGTTCAAGCTTCACCTTGGCTTTCCTCACCCCATCCCTACACAACCAAAGTCCATCTCTATACTCTTCCCAGAATAGCAGTCCTTGTTCCCACTGCCTGTGCATTTCCTTCTTTCCCTTTAGTTTGGTCAGCAATTCCCCACTCAGCCATGCCAGTCTCTTGCCTTCCTTGTCCAGTTTTTTACTCCTGGGGATCCCCTCCTGGGGTATTCTTTAGGCTCACCAATGTATTTGGTTGGTCATGCAATGTCTGATTTTTGATCCGTGATAAAGATGGTAGTTCAGCATACTCTGCATTACCTGTATGAAAGTTTCCAAAAATGTAGCCTTTTTTAACCATTAAGGGGAATGTTCCCTACATTTAATGTTTTTCTGTGGCCTTTGGGTGTATAAGTGAGAATTATAGGCTACTTGTAGATTTCTTTTGAAAAGTTAGATGCTGCTGAAAATCTTTATTTCTCAAAATACAGGTTTATTTGCTTTCCATCTCAGTTGTCAATAATTACTACATTCCTGAAAATGTAGGCCTTTAAACTGAATCGAGCAAGAATAGATTCTTATGTTACTCCATAAAATGTCTAAGCATCTTTTGGAGTTCATTAAATAGTTTGTTTCAATAGTGATGTTGGTATCCGTACTTCCACAGATAACTTATCAGACTTAAAAGAAACACACAGTTACTAATTTTTTGTACTTTAATTTCCTTGAATTTCATTGTATTTATGCATGATGAAATTAGTAAACAGAGACAGCAGTTGCTCTTTGTTACTATTTGATGATGGTAATAACAGTATAATACTTTGAATTAAAGTTTGTTTTAATACCAATGCATTGTTACTTCATGGTCATTCTGTGCCAACTTCTTTTTCTGGAGCTTAGTTTCAGCTCTCAAGCATAAGCTGTCATTGTTCTTGAAAATAAAACTTCGTATTATTTAAATACCTCCTTCTTTAATGTCACTTTGTATATACTAATGTTGAGTCTTTAACTGTTATTATCAGGTGAAAAGAGAGAACTAGCTCCTCTTTCTTTAAGATATTTCATCAGAATAATAACCTAACTTTCATAAAAACCTGGTTATACCTTAAATGAAACTGGGAATTATGTTACTTTATTATGTCTGTGGGTTTTGTTTTTTGTTCAGTTTGTTTTGTTTTTATAAATGAGAGTTATGACTCCACATTAGGTTTTTGCAATTTCATTTACATAAAATTTACATAGAATGTCTTTTTCTTCTGTAGAATAGTCCAGTTGGCCACATCTTTATAGCATATTTATCAACCTACACAAAAGGAAGAGCTGACCAAAAACTGTCTGGTTTTATACACTTACAAATCCCTGTGTCTGTCTTAACAGGTGAAAAACCATTTGAATGTCCAAACTGCCATGAGCATTTTGCTAGGAATAGTACACTCAAATGTCACCTGACAGCCTGTCAGTCTGGAGCTGGAGCTAAAAAGGGAAGAAAGAAGCTGTATGAATGTCAGGTGGGTAATAGAAGTAGCAGAGTCTGAGACTAGACACCTTCCTGTGCTGAGGGAGTGAGTGTGAGACTACTGAGCAGGAAAGGCATAAAGAGTGGACTTTTGTCTCCAAGAACTATTTTTAGCAAAATAAATTATAACAGTTGGATTCAACCATGACATGAAGGTAAATTCTTATATCTAAGTAGTTCCATTTAAAATATGAAATTACTGATATGGAGCTTCATAATAGTTAATCAGTTAAAATCTTGTGAGTAGATAAGTGTTCATCTGCATCTTACTGATCTTTCTGCTTCTTGATGCACAGACCTAAGCCTTTCCTGCCTGTGAGCACGCTTCACTCAAGTCCAAAATATAAAGTACTATTTTATTTCCTAGTTTATAATTTTTCTGTTTAATACCGGTATACTGACTGGCTGGAAAGTCATTTCAACTTATGATGACAATCCGTAATGTCTTTTAAGCAAATATAAATGCTGTAGATAGATAGCTAGGGTACTTGGTCACTATGCAACTGACAAGTGAAAAGTTGTTCAGAAGAATATTACTTAGCTTTTAAAAGTTGATTCTGAAAAGCTAGAAAATACGAGAGCTGAGGTTGGTTGTAGCATTTTTATTTGCCATTTTGCTGCCCCACTGCTGTGACAGTCTCAAATAAGGCTCTTACCTTATTCAGTTCACAGAATTGCTGTCGTTTGATGTTAAATTGGGTCATGTAGTTAAGAAAACTGTTGGATATTGGCTTCGTTTGAGAAAAAAGAGTGATCTTATTCACAGAAAGCAGCAAATACTGCAGGAGGTGAATAAATTCATCATTTAATCAAAAGTTTCACCTCTGCTATGGCATTGCTTAGTTGTTATGCTAGACTGAAGTTAATTCTTGGGAGCATGCCTTTGTCTTAAAGATAAGTTTGTTTCGAACATGAGAACTACTATATAACGCAAAATTGTACCTAGTAGCTTCATTAAAGATACTGTTTTGTCTTTGTGACCCTTTGGTTTAATTACTTCACCTTGTAGCTTTCTCTGTTACAGATAACTGTGAATGTGGGTTAGTGTTATTTCATCCTGCAGCAACTACAAGAATTCTTGGATAAATTCTTGATTTTTTTCTCTTTAGAACGGAATTTGAATAGTGTTCAATAAATAAAATCTTGGCTCACTGAACAAGAAGGAAAAAACAAAATTGCACTTGATGAGCACTTTTGGTACTCTTCAGTGAATGCCTTGAGTACTGAATTAGGCTCCACATGGCAAGAACAGTAATTATGTGCTTGGGCATTACTGATAGTCATTACCTTTATGTATGACTAATTAATTTTGAGTGCTTATCTATAAGGTTAGTATTTTAAGAAGTCTGTGTGTGCAACTTCTTTCTAAAGCATGAGCCTAGGGGACACACATACAAAAAGCATGTTACTAGCATCACAAATGTGGTTTTAAGATTTCAACAGCAAAATGGGGATTTCAGCTCCATTACACAGACCTGTTCCTTGAGTTAATCCATGTCAGATACTCCATCATCCTTTTGTGCTGTTGCTGTAAATTTAGGAGATGGAACATTCTGTTTCAAAATTATTTGCCAACAGTGAAGGGCTTCCAACAGTGAAATGCATGTTCTTTGCTTCTTTCTGAAGCCAAGAGCACTTGTATGGATAAAAACCCCTGACCCTGTTTCTTTATTCCAAGCTTGACTCTACCCCACTCTCTCTTCTACCCTGGCACCTCATTCATTTATGCAGTCTTTGTGTATTGTTTTCAAGCTACTTACCTCATTGCCAGCTGAAGGGAAGGAAGTGTGCTCATGTGCTTTATGAAAATAGTATGTCTGCAGTCAAAGCAGTACTTTTAGCTGGAAGAGACCTAAAAGGATGGAGTTTTAAGAGATTTTTATCTGTTAAAATTGCTCAAGTATTTTTTTTTTGAAATGGAAAAATGTGAGAGTTTAGTCTATCCAGGTAAATCTTACAATGCCATGAACAAATGAAAACTGATAAGTAAAAGTTGGCTATTAGTACTGCATCTAGAACTTCAGTAAAAGGATAGTTTGAATTACACTTTGATCATATGATATTATTACATAAATAGATTTCCACTCAAAATTCTAGCATCAGGCATTTATTGGGGGGTGAATCTGTATGTGAATTTCACATAAAGTTAAAATAAGAAAGCTTTTACATGCTGTACTGACTCATTAATTTTGTATGTATCCTCTGTATGCACAACTGAAAATGGCACATTGTATCTTAAAAATAAATGAATACCAGGTCTTCTGTTCATTTGAAGCTGACTTCTCAGCTTTTACCTCTAACACAGATGGTGGGGTTTTTTAATCCAAGTAGCAAGAAGCTATGCTATGTGAAGCCATGATCTGAAATAGGCACTATACTTTGTTATATTTCTGTTGGCACTGTTTAACACACTGTATCTTTTGTTTCAGGTTTGTAACAGCATGTTTAACAGCTGGGATCAATTTAAAAATCATTTGGTAATACACACTGGTGACAAACCCAACCACTGTACCTTATGTGATTTGTGGTTTATGCAAGGCAGTGAGCTGAGAAGGCATCTCAAAGACATGCACAATATTTCAGAACAAATAGTGACAGAAGAGATTCATCCGGTAGAAGCTATGGAAGCTGAACCAGTAACATCAATGACTATAATAGAACAAGTGGAGCAAGTCCATGTCCTACCAGTAATTCAGGTACAAGTGGATCCTGCACAGGTAACTGTGGAACAGATGCACCAGGATCTCATACAGGACAATCGAGTGAAAGGCACACAGATAGAGGAACTGCAAGAACAGGTGCAAATTAGTTATTTAGAAGTTGAACACATTCAGACTGAACAAGGTGCTGAAGTTCATGTGGAGCAATTACATGTTGGGCATGTAAATCGAATACAGATTGAAGAAGTACAGGCAGAACTTATAGATGGAACAGACCTTGAACAAGTAGAATATGAAAGTGTTGATCAAGGAGAAGCAGAAGAAAATGAAACTAGTCAAGTAGATGATGCATATATGGAAGATCATGAACAAGCTGAAGACTTAAAAACGCAACAATTAGTGGACACACAGAATGAAAAGGTGGATAACCAGGACAAATAACCACACTCTGCAGCTTTAGGAATGATGTACCCAATTATTTTTGCTAGCTTTTACATTGGTTTTTCAACCAATGGTCACTGGTCATCTTTCCAATATGCTGTCCTTAGGAAGCTGGATAAGTAGATCAAAGTTAGTTTTCTTCATGTACAACTAAACCTCTCATGTGAAAAATAACTTTACCATTCATGTAATGCCATGGAACAGAAACCGCCACAGCTTTTTTAGGATTTTAATAATGAATAGCTTGTATCATTTACATCATCCCTGGATATATGTAACTTTGCCTCTTTTCCTCTTGCTATAGAAGCAAATTCTTGTTATAGATCTGCAGGGTGTTTGTGGCAGAAGAATCAGTTAAATCTGATGGGTTCTAATTTAAGTGGATAATCAGGTACCTGTGAATTTTCTGGGCAGACTGTTTGCTGTTTCCTAACAGCAGTCCCTGACTTTCAGGCTGGGGAAAAAACATTGTTGCTGGAGGTCTCAGAGCACAAAAATACTGTGCTTTTTCAACAGGGGTGAAATTTCCACAAAGCTCCTAGAAAGAGTGTTCAACCTAGTTCAATAAAAGGCGATGCAGATAATGTTATAGCGCTTTATATTTTTTTCTTAAAATTGTCAGCTACTGATATAGGGGTTTTTTTTCATTAAATTTAAGAGGGGATGAGGGAGGAAACAGATTCCATGTGGAGGCAGCAGAACACTCTAAAAGGGACACTTTAAATTAGGAAAAGCTCAGTGGAATCTGTGGTAAACGTGAGCTGAAAGAAAGCTACCAGCAGACTCTTCTTTTATAAATTGTCATTTTTGAAAAGGAATATTTTTAAACATATAGAGAAGGCTTGTCTATATAGTATCAGGTTCCTAACTTTCTAAAATTAAATTCTGACACTTGACACAAAGACCTTGTACTAAAAGTAAAATGAATGCTAAAATGTGAATTGAAAAGTAGGAGTGTAAATATTTTAATCAGTATTAGGCAACAAAACAATAGCATCCATGAAATACTGCATTATTTGCTTAATCCAATAAATTAGGAACAATTAAGTGACAGTGACTGTCAATTACAGTGCCAGAATCCCAGTGGCAAGAATCAATATAATTTTAATAACTTCGCAGTAATGACCTATTAATCTTAAGTTTGTTTAGAAAATATTTGTCCGGCTCTATGTTTAAGGATGCTAAGAACTTACAGTTCTCAATTATTGCCTTGAGGTTAGAGGTTCCTCCCTACTTCTGAAAAACTGTTTGCAAAGCTCTAAGTAAAGGGAGGAATTTTTGCAAGGATGGTCCCTAATGCTCTTGGTATTCCTGTAGAACTTGCCTAAAAATCGGCTTTTCTATTCAGTCTTCTCCAAATGCAAAATTATTTCTTGAGATTTGTGCTTTTATTTAGTATCATTCAAAATGATTCTTGTGTTTCATCGTAGCTAGCCTTGGAGAAACTGTTGCAAAACAAACATGA
Organism: Donacobius atricapilla; assembly: GCA_013397315.1. Taxonomy (NCBI): domain Eukaryota; kingdom Metazoa; phylum Chordata; class Aves; order Passeriformes; family Mimidae; genus Donacobius; species Donacobius atricapilla. The sequence continues at coordinate 11,979 of WBMY01016579.1, forward strand.
ATCTCAGTGAAAATTTCAAACAACTTAATTAACGTAACTTGCAGTCTTTTTTGTGATGTTTTGTATTTTCTGAGATGCAAATAATACGAGATGAAATTATGTGCAGAGGAAAAAATGTGGCCTGATGTTAATCATGAAAGTAAAAGATAGCTATTGGATTTATACCTGGCTTCTGATAAGAAGCCTGTCTTTTGATAACATGGAGAGGATGTAACTTGCTTAGCTGCATAACTCTAAATTTTTAGGCGTTTATGCATATAGGCACCAGATCTGTATCAGTGGAATTAAAGGAACAATCTGGTTGTGTCTAATTAATTAAACTAACTTAGGCAATTTAAGTCCAATGTAAACTGAGCAGTTAGGTGATATTGATGGCAGGGCTATAATTTGGTAAACACAGTTGGACTGGGTTTTTTTGTTCTGTTTGATCTCCCCTTTTTAACAACAGCTTGCAAATTTGGTATGAGAGAAATGATACTTTGTTGATGTGCCCAGTGCTGCCTCTATACAGACTTCTGTTGAGCCTGGGTGGGAATGCAGTGGGGGCATGACCAATCCTCTCCTCACCTTGAGGGACAGGGTGAAAGGCTCTCCTCAAGTAATAACTTCACTAGGAAGTGTTTCCCTTTGCAACCCCCTCTTCCCTAGAATTTCCTTCCCAAATTACTTCTACCAGTGGAGTCCCCCATGCCTCCTTACTGCAACAGCAACTGCAACTGTGAGAGGGATGATTGACTTGGAGAGTCTAAAGTCTTAGACTTGGAAGTTCTGGTTGCCGTCTTGTTACAGCCACCTTGTCATCCTCTTTCTGCCACAAATGTCTGTATAGACATACAGATCTCTCCAAACTACATAACTATGCCCCACTGGAGGAGTTCTTCCCTTTAAATAAGTATATACTGCTGGTCCCCAGAGTGCCCTGTGTTATGCAGGTACTGGTCTGTAGCTTGCAATGAGGCAGCATGCAGCTGCACTTGTTGCCTGGTGCCTGCAGTGGGCCATGTCACATGAGGTGAATGCTTGAATTTATGCTGAATGAAACTAATTGGCTAAAGCCCTGGGGTCTAGACAGTGAGAAATGGAAAAGTTGGAATGAACAAAAACCTGTGAGGTATGTCTGGATACAAAATAGAAAGTGAACATTAAATTGAGACTTGTGGATTTATATACAATATTCATGAGAGGCCACAAGCTACTTCTAAAAGAAGGGCAGGGAGAAGAAAGGGAGTTGATCAATAGTTTGAGATCTGCTAAGTTATTCACACAATATAAGAAAAGATTAGCTGCTTTTTTTGAAAATACTTGCAAAAGCATGTTTCATCTGCAGGCTTATGAGGATGGAATTGGATGTCAGTCCTGTGTGAGATGGTCACTAGAGGAGGATCATGCAGCTTCTGCTGTTTCGTGCTTGCAGTGGAATTTTTAATTAGCTAATGGTGCAGAATATGGTAGTCTCTTACACAATTTCTGTAACTCAGTATTATTTCAAATGAGGAAACATTTAAGTAGATGCTTAATTTGGTTGCTTACTTTTAAGGACTGAAGTATCTTTTCTATAGGGACTATTGTGAAAATGTAACATGCAGTTAGAATTTTTTTTTGTTATTTCTAACAAGTTCCTTCTTAAACTGTAGTGTTTACTTATAGAAAATAATTTTAAGATTAAAGCAACCTGTTTCCAATGAAAATACAAATAATTTGTAGCTTGTTAAACACTTGGCAGCTCAGGCAGGTAAAACAGAAGCTGGAGCTCACTAGCTCAGATCTTGTAAAGCTTCAGCCATGGCTGGACCTAACTGTGGGAGCATGCCTGTGTTTGCATCCTGGCCAGTTTTGCATGCGGTGTGAGTAATGCTCTCATAGCTCCCTCATATTTTTTTCCCTAACTGGAACCTTGACATCTCTGAGCGTCTCTGCTGGGACTTGTCTTTCCAAATCCTTTGAGAGCTTGGTGGCCTATTGAGGAAATAATTTGTACCATTAAAAGATCTGAAACTAGAAAGGGGGGTGCAGCATGTAGATCCTAGGGTGGGGGTACAAGGACCCAGAGGGTGTAAGTGGTGTGCAGGGGGCTGTGCCTGGCAGGTGATAGCCAGTCGTGGCATTGCAGCCCATCACTGCTGGAGCTGTCCAAGGTTTTGTAACAAAGATGACTGCAGTGACTGCCTAGCCTGGACTGCAAGCCTTCTCAGCCAGGGTGTTGGGAGTTGGGCAAGAGGGGGATGTGGTGAGGCAGGGATGTCTGTCCCTATCTCATGAGGAGAAAAGTGATGGCAGGTGGTTGGCAGGGGATGCAGCGATGCTGAGACCCATAATCCCAGACAGGCTTCCTTTGCCCAGAGTTAGCCTGCTGGAAGGTTGAAAGAGGCAGTGAGGCACTGCAAAGCCAAGGCTGGAGGCAATGGGGGGGGGAACCAGTTTTCAGGTACAGCGGTGGAACCATGGCACCAGTGGTGGCCAGCTATGTCCCCTGCTTGGGTGGAGATCTGGCCCCTGGAGGTGGCACTGCCTCAGCCAAGTGTCCCAGGCTGGTCCTTGTCAGATTCTGCCAATGGATTGTTGTGGTAAACGGAGGCTGAGCCACTGCACACTGCCAGCTTGCTGTGAACATGCATGGACTCCCCACACCCGTATGTACTGAGTTTTATAATTCTGGTTCTCTTCCAGCACAACTGGGGTCTTAAAGCTTTTGCCAAGGTGTTATGGGTTGACCCTGGCTGAACAGGTGCCCAACAAGCCACTCTATCACTCCACTCCTCAAGTGGACATGGGAGAGAAAATATAATGAAAGACTCATGGATGGAGATAAGGGCAGGGGGAGATCACTCACCAAATACCATCACAGGCAAAACAGCTCAACTTGGGGAAACTAGCTTAATTTATTATCAATCAAATCAAAGTAGGATAGTGAGAAAATACAAACTAAATCTTAAAACACCTTCCTCCAACCCCTCCTTTTTTCTGGGCCTAACTTTACACCCAAATTCTTTATCTCCTCCCCCTCATCAGTGCAAGGGATCAGGGAATGGGGCTGCAGTCAGTTCACACATTCTGCCACTCCTTCTTCCTCTGGGGAGGACTCTTTCCCCTACTCCAATGTGGGTCCCTTTCCATGAGGTCAGTCCTTCAGGCACAGCCTGCTCTGGCATGGGGTCCTTCAGGGGCTGCAGGTGGTTCTCTGCTCCCCCATGGGCTGCAGGGGAAACTCAGCTCTGGCACCTGGAGCACCTCCTGCCCCTCCTGCACTGACCTGGGTGTCTGCAGAGTTGTTCCTCTCACATATTCTCACCCTGCTCTCCCAGCTGCTGCTTCACAATTTTTCTTCCCTTAAATATGTTATCCCAGAAGCACTGCCCCTGGAGAAGTTTTAATAATTTCAGTAGTATTTGTTGCTGCTATTTAAATTCGTATGTTAATTTGCTTAGAGAAAGTATACTGGCTAAAGGGAACTTTTTTCTTCGTAAAGTTACTGGTATAAGATCCCACATTTTTCTAATGCTGACTTTTCTTTAACATATTTTAAACAAAATAAACTGTTTCCAATTGTTCCCTTCAGCTGGAGGTCTAATTCTGCATATCCTTTGCTAGGGCTGTAATCTGATTCATGAAAATGTTGTCATATCCTGGTGCTTTGTTCTGAAAAAGGAGCAGAGAAACCCACTGGCTTTCAGGGGCCGTGCTGCAACAATGGTGCTTCTTGGGCAGACTTGCCTAGGGGGCACACAAATGAACTACACAGAGGTGAGGGGAGAGGAGGGGGTTTTGCTGTTAAAATTGAATAAACGAGACAGTGCCGATGTGTTTTTAAATTGTTATTTACATGCAGATTGTTTGAAAAACGTATTTTTTTCTGACACCCTCTTCTTATGCTAGGGCTAATTGGAGCCTGAAGCCAAAACATTTTCAGTCTAAGAAATCCCATACTATATTTAACATAAGAAGCATATGAGTAATTCCATGGAAGAAACTAGAACATGCCTTTGTGTTTTCTGGATTGGGGTATTATTCCTTATATTGTGTATTGTTCATATAGCTTTAGAGTGGCTGGCTGTCCTGGTTTAGGGCAAATTTGGGAGGAAACCTCCGAATGGGGTTCCTCTNCAGAGTTATTGATAAACAGAATAGCATGTGTCACAAGAAATTTGTAGTTTCAGGGCTTTCTCCTTTAAGGATGTAGACTGATGTTTCAGCTGATTCACACCAAATAGATTTGTTGAAGTTATGGGTATGCATATATGTTACAGCATGTGTAGATTGCCCCCTCCACAGTTAAGGAGGGAAATACAGTAAACTAAAAACTGGTACTCATTTTCAGGGAGAGAAGGGTGTTTGTGCATGTGTGCGTAAAACCAACCAGAATTAAAAAGAATTGTTCTATCAAAAAGTATCCTAAACAATATATATAGCCATGTCTTCATTCCCGATTTCATCTCTTTTACTAACATGACCCCAGGGAAACATTTTTTCCTACTTTTTTTCTTATGATTTTTTTTAAACTATTTTTTCCAGTAATTTTTAAAAAATGTATTCTCAGATCTAAAGCAGTTTCAGGGGCTGAGCAACCCCATTGGTGTAAATGGCAGGGAATAATTTCATTGAGTTTATTTTTTCTGACCACTTGAGTATTATCACCCATCTTCTAGCGCCTTTAATTCAACTGATGCTTCTTTTCTAAACAGTATCTTACCCCACAAATAGATGCAAGGACTTTAGAATTTTAGTTCTAGACAGTTGATCTGTTTGGGAATCAGAAACTAAAGCCTTGTGGAGAAGGACTTGGGAATTCTTGTGGATGAAAAGCTAAACATGAGCCAACAGTGTGCACCCGCAGCCCAGAAGGCCAACCACATCCTGGGCTTCATCAAAAGAGGTGTGGCCAGCAGGTTGAGGGAGAGGATTCTTCCCCTCTACTCTGCCCTTGTGAATCACAGAATCATAGAATGGTTTGGATTGGAAAGCACATTAAAGATCATCTTGTTCTAACCCCCCTGCCATGGGCAGGGACACCTTCCACTAGACTACGTTGCTCCAAGCTGGCCCCCCAACCTGGCCTTGAACCCTTCCAGGGATGGGGCAACCACAGCTTCTCTGGTTAACCTGTGCAAGTGCCTCATTACCCTCACAGGGAAGAATTTCTTCCTAATTTCTTCTGTTATCCTTCACCTTAAGGTCATTCTCCTCCTTGTCGTATCATTCCATGCCCTTGTCAAAAGTCCCTCTCTAGCCTTCTTGTAAGCTCCTTTTAAATACTGGAAGGTTGCTCTAAGGTCTCCCTGGAGCCTTCATTTCTCCAAGCTGAACAACCCCAAACTCTCTCAGCTGGTCTTCATACGAGAGGTGTTTCAGCCCTGTGAGCATCTTCGTGGTCTCCTCTGAACCTACTCCAGCAAGTCCACGTCCTTCCTTATGTTGGGGGTCCCAGAGCTGGATGCAGTACTCCAGGTGAGGTCTCACGAGAGCAGAGTAGAGGGGCAGAATCACCTCCCTCGACCTGCTGGTCACTTTTTCTTATCAAACCCCGGACAGGGTTGGCTTTCTGGGCTTCAAACATACATTGCCAGGTCATGTCATACTTCTGATCTACCAACAACCCAAAGTCCTTCTCCTTGGGGCTACTCTCAACCCATTCTCTGTTCAGCCTGTACTTGTGCTTGGGATTGCTCCAACCTAGGTGTAGGACCTTGAACTGGGTCTTGTTGTATCGCAGTTTCTAGCACTCC
>WBMY01016583.1:0-47211 GCA_013397315.1 Donacobius atricapilla
ATTTGCCCTAAACTGGGACAATCCCAAACAAAGATTCCAAATATCTCCTTATGCTCATTGTCTATATAAATAACGGCGATAACAACAACACAAAAGCTTAAAAAATGCCAAGCAAATAATTTCCTAAATTAGCATTTAGAGAGTTCAAGGAATATAATCAAATAAAGAAGGGTATCATCATAGAACAGATGGGTACAATGTGAAATACATGGTGTCTCAGAGAGTGAATCAGTTAGTCACTGGTCCATTTCTGCGCCTGTGGCACAAAAACAGTCCCAGGGACAAGTTGTTTCCCATTGAAAAAAACAAGTAATTTAAAGGGAAATGGCCCGAGTGTAGAGCTACATAGTGCCTGTGCTGTAGGTAAAGGTTTCAGAAGCAATTGATATGGAATTATTTTTCTCAAGTGAAACCAGTGGGGCAAAAATAAGCTAAGGATGCAAAGTTAAAATAGAAATGAAGAGGTTTTTGCACACTGAATGACCCCTGTGTTTTTCATCCACAATGACAACCATGGCTAGCAGTGGCTTTGATCTCATTTTTGAGACCTGTAACTTAGACATTCAGATATTATCTTGTCATGATGGTCCTTGTGGATGAATCAAAAGACTTGGGCAGTTCTGAAACATAACTCATCATGCTTACTATTGATATCTGCCTTACCGAGTGCTTCATCTACTATAGCTGAGCATGGCTGCATCATGAAAGTGTTTCTCCTCACCAGTCCTAAAGGATTGCACATGGAAAACCCCTATAGAGCCATCCAACCCCCAAATATTTAGGTTTAAGGAAAAGCCACAACTGGTATGTGTGTTGGCAGATGTGAGTCACTGGGCATTACAACGTGCCTGATCCACCCATAGCACAGGAGCGAAGAGCTGGGACCTGTGCTGAGCCACAGGTTGAGTCCTCTGTGAGCTCAGCTGAAGTTTATTTCTAAACATATACCTATGCACAAAGGGTAAAGAAGACAAGCAGGACCAAAAATCCACATCAGATAACATCAATTTAAAATAAAATTACTTTCACTGATTTCAATGAGAGCAGAATTTTACCAGTTGGGAAAATGCCTGAAAATCTCACAGCCACAGTGCTTTTACCAAAATTAAAAAAATATTGTTAAGGACTAGCTATTGTAGACCTGAGCATTTACATAGCAGCTGAATTTTCAAAGTCATTTTATGCCCATAAATCCTATTGTGGGATCATTAAAACAAACAAAACAAACAACAAGGAAAAAGGAAACAAAAAACAACCCACAAAACACCAGCACACTTAGTACCCCATCTGCATTCAGTATGCTGACCACATTTGAAAAATTTGACCTTATTCTCTCTAATAGGCTCAAAATTTATTTTTTGAAGGAAATATGCTTGGTGTTACACTAGTGACAAAAGTAACAGGGAAGAAAAGTGTTATCACAGTCATTTGAAACTGGGTATCTAGTATGCCAAAGTACACCTGATTATTCTTCCCTGTTATTCATCATTTTGTCTCAGGCTGTGCGTGTGCCAGATACAGGCATCAAAACTGTGATTTTTGTTTTGATAGAATCTCTGTATTAGAGGGAGAACAGAATTAAAAATAACTTCTTAAAATACATATGACATCCCTCATGCAGGGCGATGAAAGACCTTAGAGCTTCAAATTAGCAGAGAAGGATGGAAGAATAAAATATTTTTAAATTTGGAAAGTGATGTACAGGTTAGAAAGATATGAATTTGAGGTGGTTGAGAAAAATCTGTTCAGGTATGTCTTTTAAATTGTGAAGAGCCCAATTTAAATAAAATTCTCTTCAAAATTTTCTCCTATATTCCTTACACTAATCCTTTTGTTTAGGCAAGAAAAAAAGTATTTTAATTTGTTTTTCTACCTGTTATGTTGCTGGCTTTTATTTCATCTTGTCTTGATCAGCAGGATTAGGCAAATGAGTCCTTCTTTCTTCAGGAACCCATTCCATGTCATGGTTTTCCTGAACAAACAGGTAAACTGACACTCAAACCTGGCTCTCAGAATACTTAAACAACAAATTTTTAAAGTATATTTTAAATACTAAATAGTGAAAAAAAAACCCCAAACAACAAAACATCCCACAAAAACAAAGAGGTTAAAAAACACAAACAACAAACTCCGCAAAATCCCAAACAAACTTGTTTTGAGAAACTGTCTCGATTCAGTTTGAAATGCACAAAGAGTAAATAATATCAAATGTTCCTTTATCCAGCTGCACAGGGACCATGGACCCATGAACACTCAGGACCACAGGGCTTCTGGAATCAAGTGGTTAGGAAAGAATTCTTTTTTTTTTTTTTTAAGATGGTCCACAATAGTTTAGAAACTGCAGAAGGGAGCCTAAAAATAGGCAGTGCTACAAGAGATAGATTATGCTGGACTAAGGTCACTCATCTGATGTTCAGAGGGACGATTTCTGAATGCTTATGGTTAACAAGGCTTAGTACTATTTACTGTTTCTTCACAGCCACCTTACAAGACCCCTCACCCCTACAAAAGAGAAATGGTTTCATTTAAAGCCTTTCCCTATTGAGATGTGCAAGCAAGAGCAGAGAATTCAGACATTTGTCTGTTTTCCCACAGAGGGGAAGCAGAGTCCATCTGCCACAAAGCTTTATTGATGTATCCTTCTGGCCTGAGTGCAGCCCTACCAGAAGGGACCACAGAGCCCACTGCAACTTATCACCATGCCAGGGTTTGCAAAATCTTCTACCAGGAAAAGCTGAAGTCCTCCTTTTCTGCCTACCAAGACACAAATCTCTCTCCCATGTGCATCTACTTATATATATATATATATATATATAAAATTTATCTCTGCGTGTGTGCGTGTGTGTGTGTACACATATACAAAAATATGTAAAATCTTTGCTGGGAAGCATCAGCACAAAGGGTCATATGGCACAATTTCCCTTCTTTTGATCTCCTAGTCATGCATAATGGACAGATATGGTGAGTAATAGCCAAAATAAATAGAATTGAGATAAATTAAACTACATGGATTCAGGTGATACAAAATGAGGCTGTTAATGGCATCCCTCGGACAGAAGTTATCACTGGAAGGAGAGGCCCTGTTCGGCCATGGATATCATTATCTTGACAAATGGGGTGGATGATTTTGCTTCTAGGGAAAGGAGGGTGGATACTTTTAAAATTACTAAAATTCAGTAAAGCTGAATGGTAGTTTAGGGCTTCGTCCTCACTTGCAGCATATAACTGGGCACTATCATTACCTCATTACCCAAGACACTACTGTGAGCTTTGAAAATGGCTTCTAAGGGGCCACTGACACCGCTTGAAGAGTTTTGAGAAAACATTATATTTAGGGACAAATATAATTATTCACCACATATTTTCTTACACAAATGAAAGGGCCACATTTCCAGCCAAAAGCAGCAGACAGCAAGAGCAGCCTGAATGAAAACGCACAAAGTGAGAGCCATGACAATGCCATGAAAATTTGGTTCTGGTTACTTAATGATGCAGTTGTTCATTCCTCAGGACAATGTCCCAAGCAGAACCAAGAGACAGTATCATATACCTTTGCTGCAGCACCCCTAATAGCGCCCCTATTCCAGGCTTTGGGTCTCACTTTGTAACATAGCTTGTATCATCTCTTCCTCATCTCCAATATTGTTCATGCCATTTTTTGGGTTTTGGTCAGCTCTTGCAATTTTCCCTGATCCGTGGTGTCAAAACTGATACAAAATTGAAGACAGGAACTGAAACAGTCTGAAGAAAACCACACAGCTCTGGCACTGACCCTGGAAGCACATGTATGAATTTTGTGTGCTCCTGTCAGCACCACTCCAGAAAAGGCTTTCATTGCTTTTTGTGAACAGGCTTTCAACAACTTGCAACTGCCTGTTGAAGAGACAGCCTCCTCCCCTTCCTCTTCTAGGTGTCTCTTGATTCCCATGCTGTCCATCTGGAATATCTCCTCCTGGCCAGGTGCAGTCATAAAATGATGCTTCTCAGCCCACTTAATTGTCCTCAAGTGACAGATGGGATTTGACTATAGCTGGTAAGCCATAAGTACATGAAGCAGATGAGCAGTTAATTAGCAATGCTAGTGTTTCTGTGCAAATATCTATAGAAACTGCACATCAAAAGATGGCCTTATCAAGCCAGTCAGTCCATCTTCCCTCTTCTAACACACTTTTTCTCTCATGCAGTACATTAAAAGGCTTGAGTTCCCCTGCACCTGATAAGCTACTTTTAAAATCTCAAAGTTTCTATCAACTTTCCTTAGGAGACTATTTCACAGTCTAATGAATCTTGATGTCAATAAATCTTTTCTTTCTGTTCAGTCTAAATATAGTTCTCGAAATATGGAGCAGGAAGGAAAAAAAAGGGGGGAAAATCTGATAACTCTGTGGAACAATTTCTAAAAACAGTACTGTGCCTTCATGTTTCCTAGGACACATTAGCACTTCTGTAAATGGTTGTATTAGAGAAAGAATCAGTGAAGGTTTCTCTTGGGGGTAGGTTTCATTTAATCCTACCACATAACACAAATCTAGATATTCTGGTTAAACAAAACAAAAACAAAAACAAAAACAAAAACCCACAAAAAACCTCAAAACAAAACAAAAAAAAAAGAGAGAGAACAATAGAGTATAGGGTAGAATTGAATGGGGTGATCCAAGGAAGACAGGCAATGCAGTCATAATTTCTTATATTGCAGGTCAAAACCCAATGGCCAATGCCTATGAGTCTATCCAAGAAGGGAGTCTCACAAATTCATTATTTATTATTCAAAACACACAGAGCAGACTGGAGAATTTTAGCTAAACAATCCCCTCCTGGGATTCAACTATTTCATAAAATAACTCAGGGATTCCTTAGGTTTTCAGAGTACCTTGACAACACCTGAATAAGAGTTTTTAAAAATTAGCCTAAGAAAAATTACTGGAAATAAAGACATATTTTAATAAATAATTTATAGCGCATTTAATTTATTTCTTCTTTATACCAGCCTTCTGATGTTCTTATGTGCTGAGTCTTGAGAATTCTATTTGTGGTTTATCACTAAAGAATTTTATCAAAACAAGACACACCGAACTAGAAAGAAATGAGCTGTTCTGACAACAGTTGTCTTGTTGGTATTTCTTTAGTCTCTCCCCCCCACCCCCATCCTACTCTGTCTTAGTTTAGAGGCTTCCCTCTACTCTTGTCTGTCTTAAAACTATCCTCTAAAGGATCCTCTACCCGTACAAGCGAAAAATTCCTTAATAATGCAAATCAAGTGTCAGTGAATAATTGTACCCATATGAAACTCAGGTCAGCCAGATACTAAATGCACACCAAAAATCCTAAATTAAATCAATAAAAGCTATAGAAACCATATCTGTTCATTGGTCAGATGTTTACTTGAAAGAGTTTCCCCTATTTGCCATATGTTCTTACTTGTTGTAGGGATTGAGCACTATATGCAAGAGCTCAGACTCTTGCACCATCAGAAACTACAGCCTTCCAAGAGATCTCTTGTCTGTACTATCAGATGTTAACATTATTAAACTTTTAGAAGAACAGTTTCACAAGGGAAAAAGAAGAATGCTCCTCCTTACTTCCAGCTTAAGAGGTCCATAATGACATTTAAACTTTTTTCTCAGTAAGTAGGTTGAATGCCTACCTGTTCCAGCTGCCAGAGCTCAGCAGCAACTTCCTCCTGTTCACACCAACACAGCCAGCCACTGCAACTATTGAAGAAGCTCAAAGTGCAGAGAGAACAATTTTCACCTAGCTAGGAGTGAAACACTATAAAAGCTATCTGAAATGTTTGAGCCAGAGACCATGATTATATCAGCATAGTTTCAGAATCCAGGGTGCTAATAACTTAGCCCATTCAGCAGCGAAGCCTTATCTCCATAGCCTGGTAGAAGTTCACTGTTTCTGCCCACATGTGCAAGCACTGAGTAATTTGCACCTCCTTGCACCCTGCTGGTGCGCAGCTGCGGACTCAGCCAATATGATATCTTTCTGCGCCATGAGCACCATAGGAATCAATACCTTGAGTCAAATCAGTCTGAATAGATCTGAATCATATCACATCTATGATATATCCAGCCCACTATCTTGTCTCTGCTATCAACTAATAGGAAAAACAATTTGCAATTCAAGCCTTTGGTGATAATTTCCCAGAATACTTTCTCTCTTTTGGCTTCTTAGCTGCTTGTGGTGCAGCTAGCATTGTTAGCTAAAGATAACATCTTTGCATGTAAAAAAACCATGTTTTTCTCCAAATGGTCTATAAATCAAAGCAAACAATTAGAAATACCTGAATCCTGCAGAAAAGGGGTTTCACAGCTTTTCATTATCCCAAGATAAGAAATGCTTTTTTTTTTTTTTTCTGGACTTATCACACTTTGATCTGTTGTCCTTGTTTTAGATAAGACAAGGAATAGAAATATTTTTCATGGTCTTCGATATCTTTGTCATATAAAGCTAGAGCAAATTCCTTCCAAATGGCAGTATCCAGTCATTCTTTGTTTAAAAGCTTATCCATCCATCCATCCATCCATCCATCCATCCATCCATCCTCTCCTTCTCTGCATTTTTTTTCAGTTTGTCTTCTACGACCATAACTGTGCCACATCATTGATGAGAGCACCGAAGTTCCTTAAGAGCTGAAGCTGCACCCAAGTGGGCTGTTGTAGACAGAGAATTGTACTGGTGGATCTCTGTCAGCATCTGTTTATCACCAAAGGCAATTTACTGTCACTGGATAACCATCTTCAGTACCTACAGAGCAGTACCACTTTGTACCAAACAGAAAAGCTCACACAGCTCTTTCCAGGGATGCCGAGTAGACTTACAGTGACTAGAGCCCCTAAACTTAAATTTCTCAAGCTAGAAAGTACAGGAAGACATCTCACCAAATAAGGAGATGTTTGTGGCATCAGCTAAAATCTCTTCCTTCTGCTATTCTGCTTCATTATACAGTAAAATGAATAAAATCATGAATGAATCATCCCCTAAAAAGTCTCAGGAAATCACAAATCACATGTTTATTGATGACAGAGTGAGTAAACCATCTATATTTAATAACTACATCTCTTCTTACTTCTCTTATGGATTAGGCGTGCTAATCACACTGGAGATTTTTGAATATTTATTGTTGCTTTTGTCTCTGCTGTAGTCATATATTAGAAGTTTTCACATCAAGAGGAACAAGTAAACATGCTACTGAATGTGTTGTGGGGAGAATTAGAGTGGGACATTAAAATGAAGTTTTTAACAGGCAGTGCATTTTCATTCAACTGAATGTCATGGGAGATGAAGCATGTCCAAGTAATTATGGGAATTATTTGTGCAGTTTACAGACACAGAAGACCATTGTCCTTTTTTGGGCAACTGAGGTTTGGACAGCTGAGACTGGATTGTAGTCTGTAGTAGGAGGGACTAGTTGCAATCCAGACAAACTGCACCAAATGTGAAATGGGTGATCAACAGCTGCAGTGTAGAACTTTATTGGGTTTGATGGCTTTTTGGTTTTTTGTTTGTCAGTGTAGGCTTAAAGGCTCTCCTGTAAAAGTGGTAAGAAAAGCTTTGATCAAGGGACTTAAGAATTCTTTTTTCTGAGTTTACACAAGTAACTATAAATCTTCTAAAGTATAAATTCTTCTTTTTGTTGTTGTTGTAGTTTCACATGAACCATTTATGAGCAGTTTGTATATTTCCTCTGTGAAAAACTACATCAATGATCTTAGGCCACTTGAGCTTTCTGATTTTGCTAGATTGACCATTTTCATTACCCAAGGCTGAGGTTATGTTTAGCTGAACAATGAGGAGAGAGGTGAGAAGTTCTTGGTCTCTTCATCTGAAAACTAAAGAACTAAGTCAGCCATGAGCTGACATAAATTGCATCCTTCAGAACTTCAGCTGAAATAAGGAGCCCTAAAAATTAAGAGGCCAAGTAAATCTCAGGTGTAACATAATAAAAGCAGAAAAATTGTGCATGTAATAAGAATAAAAGGTTTCAGTCCATCACTGGAGTAAAATAATTATATCATTTAATTCAGTATGTCAATTCATGATAATAAGTAAAATACACATAAGGAAGCATGAGTTTGCCTAGATGTATGCTTGGATGATTTCTAGCACCCAAGCAAGATGGAAAGCTTAAAAAAGCTTAAAAATATAGCTATTCTGTTTTTTTTTTCTTTTTTTAGTTCTTGTTGCTGGTATAGCCATTTCCCTCCCAAATGATTATTAAATAAACATAGCAAAAAAAGGCAGAAATATAATGCATGGGATGACTATTTTCTTCATCTCTATTAGAGCATGTAAAAATTGTACAACAGTGTTCAGTGGCTCCTACTTTAACTAAGGCTTGCTATTTGAGTACTGTTTGCATAATAGTCTCGCTGAAATGAAAAGCCTAAATGAAGCTTTCCAGTGGGCTTACTTGTGCAGGCACAGCTCACCCTGCTGCTGTTGCAGCGCAGCTCTGGGGTTTGATCTGTTATCCGTTCCTCTGGTTTAGCACTACCTCACCATTGCCTCAGCCTCAGCAGAATGACAAAACCCAGTTTGATGGCTGACCCAACCAACAACTCCATTGCAGGCATTGCACGTGACTACAGAGCAGTTTAAACCAAAATCCACAGGCCAATTTTCTCGATTAAGTAATAGTAACACTACCCCAGTTGACATGGAAAACACCCAGATTCAATTCATTTGCTCAGAGTCCTGAGTGGAAGATGTGCTAAAAGCAAAGGGAGTGTTTACTGCAGTGTCAGCATGCCAACGTACAGCCTCCAAAAGCTCTGCACTCTTGGAAGATTTTGATATAAACTGCCAGGAGCCCCTCATTCCCCTTTGCCATGGCTAAGACTGATGAATCACATGTTAATGATAGTCCTTAACACATTTAAAAGTGGAGTAGTTGCAGGTTCACTTTTACAAGTAAGAGAATATGAACCACAGACCACCCAACAGCATTTTTAGTATGAAGGGTATCGAGCTGCTGCAGGTGGCTTCTCTACCACAGGAAGCTTTCTTACATTTCTCAGTTGCTTCTTTAACCTTTCAGCTATCACAGAGCATTGACAGCGAACTCCATCTTAATTCATTGATGATCACTTGTGTCCCCTCTCAGCCCTCATTGGTTCTCCACAGATATTATTTCAGAGGTTAATTCGGAATTGTGATGGTCTACTTTGCCTTGGTACAAGCCTCCCACTCAAATGCCACATATTCCTTGCCATTTTGCCTTCATATTACCTGTCCTGTGAACCTTAAATTCAGCATTTTTATAGCCTGTTTTATTTGGAGAAGCCTTTGAACTATCTGTTCCGTTTGTGCATAACCATCCACAAAGAACAGACCTACCAGGACAAGAAAACAAGAAAATGAGAAAGGAAAAAAGAAAAAATCTATTAAGAGAAGTGGTGTTATTGCTGCATGGCTATCAGTTAATGTTAAGAATGATTGTTTAAAAATTGTTTAGAATTGTTTTGAAAAATTATGTTAAGAAAGCATAATTTTATCAGAAATTGAGAGAAAATTTTGACTTATTTAGATTAGACTGTCTCATTAAAATTTGAAGAATATCTGCTTTCCAGAAAATATAAGAAGTTATTTTCTGTAAAAATAGCACAAAATGCCAGATTAAAGCTTTAAACATGATATAAAGTTCAATTTCATTTAGAAACAAAACTCATAAACATTCCAGCCAAAAATATTCGAAAGAGAGAACATATGAAGATATTATTGAATAATACACCCCTCCCCACTCCCACAACATACTCAGGAAGCTAATTTTGACAAAACCTATTCCCTAATGAAAAAAGTTCATAAAATCATAGAACGGTTTAGGTTGGGAGGGACCTTAGAGATCAGCTATCTCCAAGCCCCCTGCCATGGACAGAGACAGTTCCACTAGACTAGGATGTTCAAAGCCTCATCCAAACTGGCCCTGAACACTTCAAGGGATGGCATATCCACTACTTCTCTGCACAACCTGTTCCAGTGCTTCACCACACTCACAGGCAAGAATTTTTTCCTAATATCTATGCTAAACCTGCCCTCTCTGTTTAAAACCATTCCCCCTTGTCCTGTCACTACCTGGCCTTGTAAAACGTCCCTCTCCATCTTTCTTGCAGATTCCCTTCATGTACTAGAACACCACAGCCATGTGATCCTGAAACCTTCTATTTTCCAGGCTGGACAATCCCAGTTCTCTACACCTTTCCTCATAGGAGAGGTGCTCCATCCTCGAATCAACTTGTTGATCTTCCTGCGGATGCTCTCCAACAGGTCCATGTCTCTCCAATGCTGGGCCCCCAGAGCTGGATGCAGTGTTCCAGCTGGGGTCTCAGCAGAGCAGAGCAGAGGGGCAGAATCCCCTCCCTCCCCTGCTGCCCAGGCTGCTTTGGGTGCAGCCCAGGACACGTTTGGCTTTCTGGGCTGTGAGTGCACATGGCTGGCTCGTGTCCAGCCTCTCCTCCACCAGCACCACCAAGTCCTTCTCAGCTGGGCTGCTCCTGATCCGTTCATCCCCCCAGCCTGTGTTGATACCAGGGCTGCTCCATCCAGGTACAGCACCAGCACCTGGTCCTGTTAAATCTCATGAGACTCCCGTGGGCCCACTTCTTGAGCTTTTCCACATCCCAGGCTGACTGGAAATTCTTCACCAGCTCTCATTAGGCTGTGTCTCCTTTTGTTGGCACAGGTAATCCCCTAAGTACCTGGATCCTTTATCTTCACTAGTCTGTAAACACTTCATAAACATCAGTACTGCTAGGCCTAAGTCAGGTCTCTGACATATGTCATCATTATCTCCTGTTACAAAGGCAGAAGTGAAAAGCAAAGTTTATACCTATGGCCAAGAATACGTCTAACCGTATATATACACGTACACACTGTACACTGATGTTTAATTATTTCAAAAATGGAATTTAAAGGGATCAAAAAGAATCAAAAATACATTTTTTGAGCTGACCCACCTTTTTTTTTATTATTTAAACAGGAAAAAGATCCTTTGTTTCAATTGGACTCATTTCACCTTTCCAAAAACATTTATTGAATCAGAAGTAGAAACATAATTACCCAAGCATTGAATTTCAAATTACCATTTCTATTTTGGAAGAGACCTAATGTATAATGTACAAAAGGGGAAAACCTTTCTAAAATTAATCAAATTGAAAGCTGTTTTTCCTTTTTCTTTGTAGTAAACTGTGGGCTTTTGCAAACCTTAGTAAGTCCTGCACAGACTGGTTTTTGCAGGCCTACTTTGTCTTAAGGACCACAGCCTTATTTGAAAGGTCATGCCTCCTTCCTCAGTTTTTTCCTGAAAATAAATGAAAATATTTTAATACACATGCACGTCAAAGGGGCTGGCCATTTCTTTCCCCTGTGAGATGCCAGGATTTACTGGATATCAATTTTAAAATGAACTTACTGTGATACAGTCTACATCTTATTTTTATTCATTTTAATGGTGGTTAGAAGTATCACTTAAAAAAAAAGTTTGTTATTATTTAATTCTTACTTTATTTTTTATCTCATTCCGGGGTTCTGCTGCTTCTTAGAATGACTAAAACACCTGAAAACATGAACATTTGAATATCAGACTAGTCAAATAATCCCAGAAAAACTAATGGAAATCCCAGTGACCAATATCAGTTAATGCCACCCAAACCTTAGCATTTATCAATGGAATTATAAGGGATCGACTTTCTCCTGAGTATCAATATACAAAGTCCTGCCAGTAAGCTCAAATATCCTTTTCTTGTGTGAGGTAAATATGATTTTAGTACTTGGTACCCTATAAGCATTCAGCATTATCTGTTTTTCTATGACATGATCAAACAAAAAGAGCTGTGTGTTGGCAAGGTAAATGTTTTTTTCTGTTCCTGGTAAGACTAAAGAAATAAAAACAAACAATTTTTTTTTAAGAAAAGGATGCAACAATAGAAGGAGCAGAAAATATGTTATAAAATGAATTTATAGCTACAGGAGAGATTGTTTTGAAACAAAATGGAAATTATTCTGAGAATGACAATCTAAGATCCCATATTCTTTCCAAACAGCTCTCAGATAATACTTTGTTTAAATGTTGGAAAGGCTTTGAAAATTTAATCAGGAGTGGAAGGAATGGAAGCAAAGTTCCAAAACCCTATTCTTTGGTTCTTAAATGTTTTTGGCACCCTATGACTAAAGTCTCTGCAAACATGGTATAATCAGCTTGGGGCAGGAACACCCCCTGACTTCCCATCTTGATACACTGTGACTGAAGAAGCATCCTTCTGAAAACAGACCTGATTTGATGGAGAAATGAAGTCTCAAAGTGCAATTTGCCTTTTACCAAGCAAGATAAGACATATTTAGGAAGAACAGCTGGCTGCAGAGTTCATTTTTTGCTCTTCATGTACTTGTCAATAAAAGAAAAGAGAGGAATGATTGTAAAAAATGTGAGGAATGATTGTGAGAAAATTACATCATGTACTAAACTTGGGAGGCTTTTATTTAGGATTTCCTCAAAGATACTTGATTTCTATAACAGGACTTTTGTGAAATACTGTACTTTTAACATATGTATTAATCTCATCACCATTTCACAAAAAAACAACACCTGCTATGAAAAAAAAAAAGTTGAAAACAATTTCTTAAAGTGAACCTTATTAGACTAACATAAAAGACGCAAACCTCTGTAAGAAATAGAGAGAGCACAGCCTAGCAAAGACTTTGTTCTCAGGTCTTTCTCCGCTGTGTGGTGAGATGGTGGTGTAAGGACTGATATATCTGTGTGCAAAGTCTACCCCAACTAGGTCTCAGTTCCAGTTAGGTCACGACATGCTCTCTCTGTGAGTTAATGCTAACTACAGCACCATGGGAGTAGCAGGATATGTCAAATGAGAGGACAAGATCAATGAGCTGTGCTGGAAAGAACTGCAGCAGCTGTTACTTGGCCCCAGGGCATTATTTATTTTTAAATGTAAATCCTGTAGTTGAGATAGTATGTGGCATAACTTTGATTTTTCCATTCTACAGTAGGACACTGACATAGGACAGAAGTCACCAGTGCACAGAAATTCACCATGTCTTTTCTCAGCCTTTTTGCAAGAGCATGGATTTCTTCCTTTTCTTGACACAATAAGAAATGTAGTGAGGTTTCGTGAGACACAGGCCCACAAGATCATCATAGGCGTTTGTTTTGCTCCTCATAGCATTAGACAAATGAAAGAGTTGTAAAAGAGGTAAATAAAAACGCTAAGAGGAGCATGAAATACAGCCAATAGACATCTAGCACAGAAGGGAAAGATCTCAGCCCATCAGTTGCACTGTCTCTGGAAAAGATAGAAGAAGAGGGACCTGATTTTTTTAGAGGGTCTCTCACATTAACTTGAAAGCTTGTTGCTAGGCTCTACTAGGAATGAAGTGGTTATAAGTATTAGGTGAAGATAAGAAACTCTGTGTGTTCAATCCTGTGGAAAAATTAAAAAAATAGCTTCTTCACTTAATTCACTGATCCAGGGAGGTGAAAGATTGAGACAACAGAAAAAAATGCACAAAGGGCTTGAGTGCATTTTCTCATGTTCATCAAAAGGCTGAAATGGGTTAGATGTGGAAAAAAACAAAAAAACAAACAACAACAACAACAAAAAAAAACCCCAACCTTGAGGGGCTGAGAGATGTATCAGCTATGTACTGTGTCACCAAAGACACACATCATAAGTCTGTTTTTAGCCTAGCCTGGCACTCCGGCTGGATGGCAAATAACTAAAGAGACAGAAACCTCTTCTTAGCTTTACCACAGCTGATTTTGCTTTTTGTCTTCCCCCTTATCCTACCCAAATTTCTCTAATTTTTCTCCCAATGTTACTCTCTTTGCTGTCAGGGTCTTTGCGCTCATGACTATCCATCAGGCTGTGCTTCAGCTTCTCTGCCCTGACTCTCTGTCAGGTTGACCAATTCTCTCCAGTTCACAGGACACTGCAATCACCCACCCCTGGATCTGAAAGAAAATATTGTTAATTAATGACCCTGAAACTTCTCCCACCAGCCAGAGGCCCATTGAGTCCAGTCAGGGTAAGGTGATGGGAGACCATGGGCAGTGGAAATCTCATTCTCTGTGAGACTCCTGGCCACACAGTATAACTGCGAAGCCCAGGAACAACCACCCTCACCATCTCAGGAAGGTATCGCTGTTAGAATGCATCTATGGAGCCATGAACAGAAGATGTAGCTGTGCTAATGAGGAAAGCTCACATTGTCCTTCCAAAGTGGGTGTCAACAGAAGCATTCATGGCTCAGTGGGCTACTTGGTCTCATGAGGAATTTGTCAATTTTCAGGGATAATTACAAGATATTTTGATTATAGGTATCTTTCAAAAAGAAACCCCAAACTAGAAAAAAACCAAAAACCCTTGATCTTCTTCTCCATTAAATTTTCTGGGAACAAACACATTTTCCCATTGTTCTAATGAACATTTCCAGAGGAGATAAGTAATCTGACCTGACAACAGGGAGAAAGTGCAGTCAATAGTTTGGAGAGCAAGTAATCAATGTTGTACCCTTATTTAAAAACCAATGTACTGTAAATATCTACCAGCAGCAGTGATAACATTCACTTACACTGAAGATAATTCATACAAAATGCCAACTACTCCTCAATTTAGGAAACCAACAAACTGGTCTCAGTCTAGATAATTTATTTTCTATCAATACAGTTTGGCCTTTTTCTTTCTTAGTTTAGTATACTTGTTTCACACCCAAACCATGGGCTTCTTTCTGACTATCACATGTGTTTACCTATTCACAGGAATATTCACAAAGGGAATGAGATCAAATATTCTACTGAAATTATTGGGAAGGTCTTGATATTTGTCTTTGAGGAGACACACATTTGTTGTTGGTTACTTTTAAAGCAGACAGGAAATGGTAAACAAGTCATGACAGGCACTTTTTTCTCTTGACTTGTCCTTCTGCCATTTGACTGCTCACTGTTTTCATTCTGTACTGAAAGGGCAGATAGATTTTTTTAAAGGCTGTTAACTGAGGGATCTAATATAAATCCTGGTACAGCCAGTTCCTCCTTTCTAGCACCCATACAGGTGCTCCTCGCTTGCAGATATCACAGCCGATCCATCCTGCCACTGCAGCAGAGGATGTGGCATGTTTAAGACATCCTCTTTTCCTTTCCCGTTCTCAGTTTTTATCTTTAGGCTGTAACAAAAGGAGGATTACTCATTCTGACCGACATGTATACTGAAGCTCTTCTGAGGAGCTTAGACATAACAAAAGAATGGCTGAGGGCTCTTGGGACCATTTTGAGCCCCCTTGCTCCTCAGCCTGTTAAAGCAAATTGCTCCTTTAAAGCTAAAATAGGAAAAAATCCTTACTTCTCCACCAATGCATGTACATTCTCCAATCTCAGTCGTGCCTGGTCACCACAATCCATGTGACTTGGTTAGATTTTTTTCATAGTCTTTCCATCTCCCAGCCAAGTCAACTCAAACTCTACCGTCCTAACTGGACAACTGCAGCAATTTGTCTCAGTCCTGCACACAAAGACCAATGCACCACTCTGATCTACATCTTCTGGCTTCAGGAAAAGAGTTGCACTGGTGATTCTCTGCACCAGTGATACACACGTGTTTCCCAGGGATTTTTAGTGAAACATTAGCTCTATTAAAATAGACACGATGCTTTCAACCACCACGTACTTTCTGTTGATTTTATCCTTAATCCAGCTTCTGTTCTGCTCAGAACCCGCCTTGCTATGCACTGGAATGCACCAGCCCTACCTCTCACCTTCTGACCAACCATTGTCCAGGACCCTGGATTTACTGCTATTCCAGGACCCTCTCCTTATCTCACCTCTTTCCATAACACCACAGTGGAAGCAGATCTGCCAGAGGATTAGAGACCTGTTCCTTCCTGAGGTGTGATTAGCAGAAGCCTCCTAAATGCTCCATTGTACTGCAGCTATCCCCTCCTACCTGCTGTTATTTAGCCACCACATCCTCTCAGAGCATAAGTTTTCCATAGCTGGAGAAATGATTTCAAGAGCAAGCTCTCAGAGGCCTTGATATCTGACAGCACTTGTTGCCAAGATACCCCTAGAATAATCCCATCTGGTGAAATAAATTGACTTCCAGGTAAGGCTTGGCAGGCAAAAGTTTTCTGGTCCCTTGAGTCAAAATTACAATGTCTACAGTTTACTTGTCCCAAACTGAAGATATGCAAACCTTCTAATGAGCCAGAAATGTTTAATTCCCATTCAACTCACAGATTTACTTGTCCTTAAGCAAAATGGGATTTAAAGATCAAGTTTCATATAAATTATTTTCAGTTTTCATACAAAATACAGGAACTGGAAAGAAATAATAAAATTTATCTTCCAGAAAGAATGCAAGAAAAGATGTCCTGAAAATTTTTTCCCTACAGTTTTTAGTCAGGAAATTCATAAGACTGACCATTTCCCAATCATGTTTCTGTCTGTCAAAAATATTTTTCCTGCAAAAAACAAAAACATTTATACTGGAAAACTCCCACTCAGCTCTGCCTTATATATAGGTCCATAGTGATTCTGCATGAGGGCAGACCCTAACAGCACATTTTTCCTTTCTCCCATGTTTCAAATCAGCATTTTTTTTAAACTAAAAATACGTTTTCTGACTTTTACTGCTGATGCTCATTTTATATGCTGAAGTTGGTATCCTGGACTTGTCACCAATACTTTTTCCATAAAGATGAGGATATCATCAAAACCCCATATCATGGGTAAGACAAAGAAAATGACAGCAAGAGAGAAAAGTCAGAAACAATGCCATATAAATATTCTGAATTAAGGTGACAATCACTGATCGAAGGGATGCAGAAATACTTCTTAATGATCTTTTCCCAGTTTTCCATGTCACATCACTGTGGTCCTTCTAACGATATATTTAGGTATGTTAATTTCATGCCAAGGTTTGTCATTTACCCATGCAGGAGGTACTTTGATTTCCTAGAATCAGAAGTATCTCTTACGGGCTTTCCTTTCTCTGTGTATCCTGGGTGGAGCTGGGCTGGGCAGAGAGGAAGAGCTGGCCTTTCACTGCAGCACTGCATCGTGCTGATTTGTGGTTTGTGGTGTTTGTTATTATTCTGGTGCACTCAGATGAAACCTTGTGTTTTGTCACAAGTTTCAGTTGGTAACTGGGAGCTGTTCAGCCCCTTGCAAGCACTTGTGGCCTCTGGACACTGACAGAATAAATCCCAGCCCCTTGGTGAGATCCTTAGTTGCCACAGTCAAATTCTACATGGTAAAAGCAAAGATAAAAAAAAAGGAAACACAAGCAATAGCCTATTGGTGTTGGGCAGTAAATTCCAGAGTCATCTGGACCGGTTTGAAGGAGCTACAGATGTCTTCCTTCAGAAAGAGTGTTAGTGCTTTTCAGTTCAGCACGTAGAAGATAATCAGCCTCTCCACAAAAACAAACCCATGACAGCACACTTGGACAAACATGAAGAAAGTAAGGCTTAGTGCTCAGGCCAGAAAAAATAAAGACTGAGTACACAGTTGGAACAAATTACCCCTCTTCTCCCACAGGTGATCTTGGTAGGTCAAGGAAAAAATGCATTAGCAATGCAAAAGGGGATTTGGGAGTGAACAGTCACTGTCATCATCCCCTCCCTCCCCTCTGTGAGGGTGGGTAGCAAATGCAGCCTCAAGGGTTTTCAGACCACAACCCCTCAGCAGGGAGTTAAGTCACTTGAAGAATATTCCCACCTACTACCAGTTAAACCTTGGTAATTTTGAAACAGCCTCCCATTTTGCTTTTTGCCCATGAGTACAGGAAAAAAAAAAAAAAGAAAAAAAAAAAGAAAAAGAAAAAAAAGTGTGGGGAGGGGGCGGATCAGATGGGTCTCTAATCATTGCATTGCAAACTTGAGTCAGTGGTCAGATTCCTCAGCAATGAGGGGGAGCAGAAGCACTCTGACTGGGATTGCTGGGAGCTGTCAGCTCGAATCCTCGTGAGCAGCAGGCAGAGTGGAGACTACGGGGCAAGGCTACACATGCCATTTGTACTTCCCATTAGGAAAAATGGCCGGTAATGGCCCATGGTAAATTTAAACAAGCACCAAGGCTGCAAAGTGCAGCATGGGGAGTGAGGACAGCAGCAAACAGGGGCTTTGAGGCTGGGTCACATTTCTCACCCTTCATGGTGCACCAAGGGGAGCCAGCCTGCCTGCATGCCAGTGCCCCACACTGCCAGGTACTGGGGCACACCTGGCCCAGAGTTACCCTAAAGGAACCATAGCTGTGCTGGCGAGAGCAGATCAGACACTGTCTCTGATCCAAGAGGTGATGAAGATATTTGCTGGGTTTCACGGGTTAAAATAGCTTGGTTCAGCATGATTTTTTGCTGCCTGTCTCCTGGCATTGCTTATTTTTTGCATCCCCTCTCTCTCTGAGAATTATAAGCAGTTTCAGGGAAGGTCTGGAGCTCTTCGTGGTGCTGCGGCGCAGCAGCTCCGAGCCGAGCGCGCACGAGAAGCACTCTGTTGTGCTCAAGTGGTGATCTGTGGGCAATGCAAACTCACCACTGACACAGAGCAAGCTGTAAACAAGGAGACTGCAACGAGCCTGAAACACGGCAAGAGTGGAAGTAATTATTTGTCTCTTTTCCTTCTCATCACAAGGCTAAATTTGCCTTAGTACAGCCTCTGTGCACAGTGAGGTCCAATAAGAAATTGATCCTCTGCATGGCAATGTTTCCTCTTTCTGGAAGAACAGAAAATCCCCACGACAATTGTGTTGCATCTGCTGGACATACCCATGCTGAACATTGTACTATGAAGTTAAGAGATGTCAATTTAATTAACTGTGACTTTATAGACTAACATGATGCTTACTGTTTCCCTCCCTCTTCTCATCAAAAGAGTTTTCCTGTCATAGTAATCCCTAAGATGGAAGAGATAAAATAACCCTTATTCTTCTTAATATCTCCATGACACTGTCCCAAAAACACTAGATCAGGCAGTCTGAAAAGAAAAAAATATTCATGCTTTAAATCCATATTATTTGTCTCTTTTGTGTAGGTAGGAGTTACCAAGTTTAAGAACCCTTCCTTACATACACTACCACAACTGACCATTTTACATTTCCAGTTACTAATCTACCATGCTGGGACTTGTTGACTTCACTACCTATTTCTTTTACCCCATTAGTTCCTTTCTTTTATTCAGTTATGCGCTTGCTTTGTGTCCCAAACCTGTGCATATGTCCATGCAAATCAGAGACTCAGTTACTATTTTGCTATATCTTGTACTGTGCTGCCACTTAGATGTTTCCCCCACCCCAATTCTGAGTGCATTTAATCTTTCTGAGAGCATATATGTCTGCTGACGTCAGACAGACATGACATAGCATATACCTGTTTGTGTACCCCATCCCCCACCTGCCCACCTTGCCCGCTCTGGACATCCATCACCAGTGACACTGCCTTGCCAAGAACAGCCTCTGTGACAGCAGACACCGAAGTGGGTGCCCACTGCCCCTCCACATCCCTCGTTCCCTTCCCTTCTCTAGCTGTTCCTATCTATGCCTTCTGTTTCTTCAAATGACATTTGCCAAGGTCCTCACACTTTTACTCTCTGGTTTTATAGACAGCAGGGTTGATCTGTCCAGCAAAGTTCTTCCTTAGCTTTTTAGGATTTACTAATTACTCAGAAAGGAGAAATTGCTTTCACAGCTTTACTTTATTCTTCAATTCCTCCTTTATTAGAAACCAAAATATTATCCTTTCTTTTAAACATCTTTCCATCACCGTTTAAAAACATGCATTAAAAATTCCTATTGACTCTTAAAAAATATTGGTTTTGAAGTGCCTTTTCATACCATGAGAGGCAGAAACCAAACTGAGATCCATTACGCTACATGAAGAATCTTATCTAAGCTAACATGAAAAGGGAGATAAAGTTATAAATTTCTCCAATGCTTTAAGATGCATAACTGAGACATTTTTGCCATCAGAGGTAGCCGTCTATAAAACGTTTGGGATACATATCTATACATAGTTTATGTTATAACTACACAGTTTATACATACATACGAAAAAAACCTTGCATTTACCTTTGAGAAGTAGCATTTATCCCAGATTTGGTAAATTAGTCTCAGACAGGCACTTAGACCTTCTTGCTATTCCATGCATCCTTTTTTCAAAAGTAGATAGAATCAGAAAAATCCCAGTTGATCTCTAGCAAACCAAAATGCAGAAAAGATTGTTTGTCAGATGCAGCCTGATCCAGTGAAGTCCGAGCGTGTCAATCCCTGAGACTCCTTGTTCAGTAATATCCAAAGCACAAAAAAAAAAACAAAAAAAAAAAAAAGGAAAGAAGAAAAAAAAAAAGGAGAAAAAAGGAAAAGAATTTTTAAAATGGAATAACTTGTTCTTTTCCTGTGTGATTTAAAAACCCCAGTCTTGGAGGGCTAAGCAGCCTGCAGGCTTTTCGAGCATTCTGATCCCAGTGCACCCCAAGGAAACACATGCATTTCAGTATTGCAAGTCTTCAAGTTCATAGAAGCGAGCCCAGCTTCTGTGTCTGTGCCTGTGTGCTGGGGTGGGGGGCTGAGCCGTACCGCGGGGGGAAGAGAGGCAGGGAGAGACAGACACACACAGTCACGCAGGGATGGAAGAAGGAAAAACAGCAAAGTGGAGTGATCTCACAAAGTGCTCTAGATGGCAGAGCCTGCACGGCTTGTAAGACAGGCAATGTGCACACACCAGAGGGGAAAAAAAAAAAAAAAAAAAAAATAGATACAGAGTGAAAAACCCGAGAGGACTAGCAGGCAGCTTCAGGAATTTCTTCTTACCTCTTCTGACGATGCAACATACAGCAAGTGCTTTGTACTGCATAGGAATCCGTGCAGGCACGACTCAGTCAGACCCCTCACCTCTGAAATAAACAGATATGTAGCATAGGAAAGGGAAGAAAACCAGAAGCCAGATGAAACAAGGGTACAGAAAGAAGGTAATAAACAAGTAAGAGTGACAGGGAGGAGTCCTAAGCGGGCAGGAGACAAATAGTTGTTGCAGAAAGAGGCATCCAAACTCCTGGTGCTAACAGAGATCGGCTCTGTAATTATGTGGCAAAGCACTGCCCTCTAAGCCATTGCATAATAATAGAAACCTAAGCTGTGTAGACACAGCCTGACATGCTAAATCCTCAGGAGCTACACTCAACATTTGTCAGTAGAAAGCCTGTCAGTCCTCTGGGGGCGGAGGAAGAGGAGGGAAGAGAGAAGCGGAGAGAAATTTTACTGCAAAATGCATAAGCTGCAGTTGCAAAGAGCTCTCAGGTGGTGCCAATGCTTGAAATGTTATAGTGGAAGTCATATATATCTGTATCGATGTAGGAAAAGATAGATAAAAACCATATGTGGTGCTTAGGGACACGGTTTAGTGGTGGATTTGGCAGTGCTTTGTCAGCAGTTGGGTTTGATGATCTCAGAAGCCTTTTCTGACCTAAACTATTCTATGATTCTAATAGCAATGTTAGCTCCATTCATTCTATTTAATACTGGAAACAATTTTCCCTTGCTATGTTTTAGAAACTTAAATGACAAAGAGAAGGACATGTACAAGGGTTGCCCATGTTAAATAGTATTATTTCTAATGCTGATGGCAAGAAAGTAGTAGTACTCCCTGTACACTGAACAGTATTACAATGTCTAAATAAAACTTGAATTGAGGTAAAAGAACTCATGAAGATTGATCAGCCTTTCCCATTTACCGGTGGGTTCCTCTCTCCAGCCCTCTTGACACAGACACTTTTTCTCCTGCCTCTCTTGGCTGAACAAGCTCCTAGACAGAGCCAGGGAGAAGATGAGCACTGACTGTAAAAGAGGAGGAAAAAAATCTATCTCATTCAACTTATTACATACCATATCAATATAGCAACAGAAAGAGCAACTAATGCGCATGGAAGGAATAGGGAATAAAAAAAACAAAAAACACAAAACCAAAAATACACCCACAAGAAAAGCTCACAAAAACAAACCAAGAAAGTACTATCATTTTGCAGTGGAAGTTTACCTGAAAACTGTGGCCCTGGGTCACACCTACGGTCCATTTAATCCAGTGTCCTGTCTCTGGACAGTGATCAGCACTACACACCTCTGAAGAATCTGAATGAGTTTGTGCAGCCTGTGCTAGACAGCCAGGGCTAACCTGTTCATGGGCAAAGCTTCTCCTTAATCCCTGTTCTTTAAAGATTAGTTAATGCACTGAGGCATGAGCAGTGGAACCGTCTGCTTCTGCAGATCCAGATTAAACCTGTAAGGTCTGATTCTGAGGTCCTTTGTATTCGGTGTAAAGTACACCTCTTTTAAGGCACTCGAGATCTAAAGAGTAAAATTTTCTGATGCTTTGTAAACATCCCAGTGTGAAAAAAGACCAAGAGTTCAGAAAGAGCTGTAGTATTTCAGTCTGAAGGGTAAGAAGTATATTTTTATAGCCTCATCTAGCCTAGTTACTCTCCTCACTTACTCCTTATCCCAGCAGAAACATCAGATGCACTTCAAGAGGCTATCCACTGCAGGTAGAAGAACCAGGTCACACAAATAATATGCAGGTATTAAATTTGGCCCCTAGAAAGTCAGGCTAGACTGAACTGAAAGGTCTGAAGATGTTCTTGTGAATGGCTGCATAGAGGAATACATGTGGTTTTCTTGGAGGGGCAGATCCTGCTGCAAACTTTAGATTCCTTCCTGTTACCAGTCTCGCTCCTTTGACCTGTGCCCGCTGCATTCCTGGTGACTCTTTCTGTATCCCTAAGGCGCAGACTTAGCACACATGGGATCCACACTATGGTTAAACAGATGACGAAGGACTGCACAAAGAGCAGTTGAATATTTTTCAGCCTGTTCAGCTCTCCTTGGCTCTATGTGGAACAGTGCTGAAGGGCTCTTTGTGGGAGGAAGGCCAAGAGTTACCACAGTCATTAATCTTACTGGGCACTGAAGCAAGTGGCCTGGCCAAAGGAAGACTGGAGAAGCTGAAAGCTGCCAAACTGGGTGTTAAAATATTAAGAAATTACTTCATTTATAGATGACTGAAACATGGACTCAGAAAACTAACTTTAAACATAACTCCTGGGGATCCTGGACCAAGTACACTGGCTAGAAAATCAAATCAAAGCTCTAATCATGTCAGTGCCTTATAAAATGAATGTCAGTGCATCACAGACAGAGTAGACATCTCTTAATGACATCAAGAATTAATAATAGACTCTGAGACTAGTGTTTCAGAGGCTGATTTGAAAGCAAAATATTGCTTGCAGTGACAGAAATCAGTGTACTCTGTCAATGCACTCCAAAAATCTTCCAAAAATATTTCACCAGCTACAGTTTTGACAGTGAAAACTCCCAATGAAAAATAAAAGATGATACAACCCTGGAAAAAAAGCAAAATTGCCCAAAAAAAGGTTTACAGAAGTCTGTGGTGTTGTGAGTCCCCAGTGTGCAAGGCCAGGGTGCTTCCCAGCTTTCTGTGATGCCCTTTGGAATTTAATCAGAATTCCCTGGCATTTGCCCCTCAGCTTCTCGTCTTCACTAACCATCCCTGGTATTTATATATTGCTTTATTCCCAAGTAAAGACCTTCTCAGTGAACCAGCACCCTTCTTTCTTGGTCCTCCTAGCAGATTACCATTTCTTTTCCTCTGGCCTCCCCTTTCTCCCATCCTGCCCTAGTTCCCAGTCAGCCAACAAGGATGTTTGAACTACATCTGCTGTTATTTCCACCTCCAAAGAAATCCCATCCGACCCAAAGAGCCACAAGAGAAGTCTCATTCTGCCTAGTTTGTGATTATTTCACAGGCTCACAAAGCTCACTCCTGGAAAAAAACTGTCAAGGTTCAATTTTCCATTCAGACTTAGATCTAGAAAATACATGAGAGACCAGGATTACAGATGGCTAACTTTTGCTCCGTGAATCTTGCTGAGCAGCTGAAGCTTTCTGTGATGCAGGAAATCCTGTGCCCCAACAGAATGCATAATTTCTCTATGAAAAAGACTCATAAAACTCATAAAATCCTTAAAATCACATTCATACAAGTCTTCTTGAACAGTATCAATCACTGAGAAGACCTAGCTTGACACAGAAATTCTGTAATGGAAACCCTCTCCTTTGACATACAGTGCCAGGTATAACATCAAAACCTAAGAAAACTCAACTAGGATAGCAGACCAAGACAGAAATAAAAATTGAGATGTTTTTGAGACTTCCAGGACAAGTTCACCTGCTACAAACACCATTCTCCTTTCCAAGTCTAGCAGAAAAAAACACTGACGCCTTTGGCCATCTGATTGCCAATACAATTTAGCACATTCTTGTAGACATTGGTGATTCCCATTTCCTGCCCACACCCTTCCAAACCAAAGTTGTCAGCAGTGGTCCCCATGACTGTTTAATCAATGGCTGCCAGTCAATTACAGTGATTAAAAGACAGTCTAAAAACCCTTTGGTCTGTGGCCCTACCGATAAAAACAATTGTCAGGAGCTGAACCCAGCAGCTTTCAAACACTGGAGGTTTGGGGAAAGATTGTATATTTCTTGGGTGTTGTACAGTTCAGCTCTTTACAATTCACTGAATATCTGTTTACACATGTATATGCCAGTACAAAATCTCCTTCTCACATCCTCCACCCACACATCCCTTTACTTTTAAATGCAGCTCCAGCCAACAGACAAACTGAATGTGCTTTCTTTCAGTTTCTTGCACCTTAGCATGGGGAACCCTTGATCCAAATTTCTAGACCCAGATGTCGAACAAGAGACCAGGTGCTGTTTTACAGTGCAGTGAAAGGAAAAACGGTTTTGAGGGTATTGATGAGACAAAAGCATCACAAAAGGTCCCTTTTGCAATAGACTGTTATAAAAATCATAGACTAATATCAGAACGAAAATATTAGGATAAATTTTATTAAAATACTTCAACAGTTCCACAACAAGCTTTTATTGTCCATCTTGCAGCTAAATGCAGAAGGGTTTCCAAATTCCATGAAAAAGTTATTTCAGGTCATAGAAGAAATTATATATTCATAATCTACTCCATTCTAAGCATTCAACTCATCTGGAATAACCAGGATACTTATGCTAACCTTAAAAGGACCCACTGTAACTTTGTAGATGCTCTGAAAGAGGGTCAGCATAATATTTTTATCCCAGGGTTATTATTCTTTCCAGGTTCTCCCTTTATAAGTAGGAAAATCCTTGCACTTCTGTTTTGCATAATCACATGTCCAGCTCAGTGAGTAAATTTTAATGCCCTTTGATTGATAGGTTAAGACCAGAAGGGATCATTATGGCCATCTCATTTGACCTTCTGCATAACCTCAGTCACAGAAATCCTCTCTGTGGCTCCTGCATCGATGATCGTAATATTGGGTGATGCAAAAATATATATTTTATAAAGGCAGTCAATGATTAAATCTTGATTTAAAGATTTCAAGTGATGGTGCATTCACTCCCACTCTCTTTATATCTTTAGCTGCTGCTATTTTTCAAAAATGACCAGAACTCATTTTGTTATTCAAAAGACTTTGGTATGTTATCAAAACTTCAAAGTGATAATCATGAATTACAGCTGGGCATCTCCTGTTCAGAAAACTCAGAATTAGGAATAGCAGAAGTCTCACCCAGCCAAGTGGACTGGTTCTACTGGGGGCAAATGAGTGCAAATGCTCTAGCATTTGAGACCAGTATAATCTATTCACTCAACAAACAAACAAACAAGCAAACAAATAAACTTCTTATTTAGTGGACATCTGTTTTAGCACAGTGTTCCTCAGAATAAGAGACTGCCTTAGCAGTGCTTTGCCAATTCTCTTAATTTGATGAAAAGTACAGCATTAGCTTCCATAGTACACCTGGAGGCAGCAGTACTCTGCCACCTGCCCATGAGGACCTCACCCTGGTGGGTTTGCAACCTCTGGCATAGATTCACTCTGAGCAGAAGGCTCCCAGTCACCACTGAAATCCAGAGGGGAGGGAAGCAGATGCCCAGTGCAATAAAGAGGAGTATGAATATGAGTCTTCATTCTATATTTTGACCCTTCCCACACAGAATAAGAGATGCCAATGTTTTTCATTATTGAAAGAAGATATGTGCACTTGCCCTGCAGCAGGGGGTCCCTCTTTGGAGAGGATGATGTTAGGCTATGATCATCTGTTACAATTCCACAGGCAACAGGAGCAATGTGAGGGAGGTCAGGCGCTTCACTACCCTGGCTGGGACTTGCTGCAGTGCCTCCCCTGCCAATCTCAGGTCTGCACCAGCAGTCATTTGTCTTCGTGCCCTGTTACATGCCACAGATCTTAGTTTGCTTTCTAATTGTCATTTGAAAAATGGTTTGAAGGAAGAGAAAGTTGTTTGTCATTTTTTAACCTTTAAGGAGAGAGGAACTGTGAGAGACTGGGGGCAGGTAACCCTCAGACAGGATTTGTCAACCAGGGATAATATTGTGAAACCAGTCTTATGCTAATCATATGAGAAGACTCTAGCACACAATGGACAAGAGTCCATATCTAGGACAAGGTGAGCTCCTTAAGCTGTTCAGGAATCATCCTTGTCCTTTCAAAATTGCTTGTCTCAGCCATTGAACTGAACGGTTAAAATTTTGTAACTAAACTAAAAGTACATAGCAGAGGTGGAAATCTTTTGGGCAAACTCTTGTTTTGTATCAAAACTACAGCCATCACCATAAAGTCAGTATTTGCTGACAGTCAAATTATAGCATGGAGGTGTCAAAGGAATGAATCGATCAATAATTTCAATAATCAACCTTGCAAATTGTGGGAAGAATTCTTCCCAGCCACAAAGCACTTAGTTTCTGTGGTCACAGTTGTCTGAAAGCTACTGAATTTGCCAAGGATGGGATCAGGCACTTAAAAGGAACAATCCCAGATCTCTGAAATGAATTAAGATTATAACACAGGGCTTGCAGTACACAGTGCAAAAGAAATAACACCAGGTGATATTTTTCTTAATGAAGCTTAAGCATGATGCAAGAAGTGCAATTCTTACTCCTAATATTACTTCAACAAAATATTTTGGTTAGAAAGGAAGAAAAGCCACAAACTAGGCGTGACTTGGTATCTGACTATTATTAAAGATTGATGCAGAAAGGAACAGGGAACAGAATGGCATGTGGAGGCCTCAGAGGCAACGCAGTGTGTGATTTCTGCCTGCTCTGCTGGGCCCCAGCTTGGGGGATGATGGGCTCCTTAGTGCTCCCAAATTATTACTCAGGTCTACCCTCTCCAATCCTACCTTCCTGAGACTGATACCAATGATGTGTGGATATGTAGAGAGAAGATTAGACAAATTCCTCCTGACTCTTGCCTGAGACCTTGGAAACTGCTGAAGGACATGCACGAGTGATGCTTCCATTCATACCCAGGTGGGCACATCTAATTAAAGGAGAAAGAGGAAATTTTGTGGTGCTGCAGAGTAGCAGTGTCAGGATAACAAGTGATTTGGATTCATCTGTCAGCCTCTGTTCCTATTTGAATCTATCAGAGGAAAAAAATGAATGAGAAAATTAGTCCACATCTTCTTAATTCTTACTCCATATCTTCTTCCTTATTTACTTCATAAAGTTAAGAGAAATCAAAGAGAAAAAAAACAGCTGTCTTCAAAAAGCATCAGTGAATGCAAGAGCTAAGTCAAAGCATGAAAATTTAAGCTGTGATCAGAAAGAGGCACAGCAAGAACTACTTGGCTGTGAGGAGCAACAGGGTACACAGAGTAATTTCAGAGGTTTCAGGTTATCTTAAGCATGGTATGGAGATAGACAGCATTTTAAGGACAACTTAAGTAGAGAGCATTTTGACATGGTTTTTGCTGTTCTCTGTGCTCTCAGCTCCCAAAGGGAAGTAGGACCGGACCTTCAGTTAGACCTTGCACATCCAGGGCATCCCAGAGAATCTTCCCTCTGCTGTTATTCTGCACAGAGACACTGGAGAAAAAAGAGCATGCAAGCAATAAGCATAGGTGGAAGAAAACTTTTCTTATTTATTAAAAGTTTGAGCATCTCTTTCAAGGCATGTGTGATGCAGCTCAGTATTTTAACACTTAATGCAAAAACTTTGGGGATTCAATTTTTGCAATAAGGATTGGACTCTATAAGGACTGGACAATCTTTGCATGAACTGCTACTTCTCTTCACCAGCCTCCTCAACCCCGGTGTTCACAGAGATTACATATGGAAGAAAATCTGTACTTCCTAGAGAATGATAATCATTAAGATGGTCCTAATTTCTGCATTTCCTTATAAAATGTCAAATATTCATAGCTATGTCAAATTAAATGAGTTTTCTTGTGCTGCTGTTTTTTTCAGCTCATTGGGTCCTCCTCAGATGATACCTGTCCTGTCATTACACCATCTACCTCAAGAGACTTTAAATTTATCTAAAATTATTCAATGCAAGTTCAGTTTCAGATCAGAATAAAGGAAAAATATGAATTTTAGAAGAACTTGGATACCGATCCACTGCTGTGTCTTTATCACAGTTGTATTAGAGGAGAGACAGAAAACGCCTTTGTGGTTACAGGCATAAGAAAAACATACAATAAGGCTTGGAATTTGATTCACTACAGAGCAAGTAAATACTCCCTAGAAGTTAAAAGGAAATTATTACGGAAGAGCTGCAGAAATCTCTAAGAAAACAGGCACATAAATGTACAAACCAGAACGAGCAATTCTTGCTTTCTTTTTGACAGCTGCCCCTATTTCTGTACATAGGATTGAACATGAGGCCACCAGAGTAGAAGCCTGGAACATTTCCATGTTTCTCTTGTATCTGGAAATCATTGTCTCTGTAACTGGGCATAAAATGGGATATTTAGAAGGCATTGATAATTACTGTACAGTTAGATGAAAAACTGTGGAAAGAGTAATGGTTTTCCTAATAATTAGGCAGCTGAAAATATTAAAATTAGAGGATACTGACAGAGAAGATAAAGCCGGGCATTATAAAATGAAATCTAGTCATGTATAAGACCACAAATGTGAGTGTACATACACGCACATGGATGCAGACAAGGTCTGTGGCAGCTGTTCTGGAGAGCTGCCTCAGAGACTTTGGGGTCCATCAAAGGTTACAGTACTCCACACATGACCAAATACAAATGGAACCTTACTTGTCTACAGAACTTGCAGAGTAGATGGGTTGTCAGACAATCAACTGATGTTTGCTGACGTAGAGATTTGGGCCTTTTGCATCATAATTTTGTTCTGAACGCCCTCTTCAGCAGCAGAGCCTTCAGAGCTTTGGGATGTCTGATGACCCAAGACCCCATGAGGGACCTACTTCCGTCATCCCTGGAGTGCCCATTAAATGAATGGATATCTATCATAACACTTTGCACTGCTGTAACTTAACTGGAAGTTTCTATTCCTGCCTAGGACCTGACTACAGAAGCACTTATATCGGCTGCAAATAGATGCTGCCATCAAGTTGACATCATCCTGCTTTATAAAGGGATAAAGATGAGGGCTGACAACACCCCAAAGCATCCCTGTCTCTAGATCTCATGTATGCTCCCATGCTACAGCAATGTAGGGGTAGATGATGCTGCTGGAAAGCAAGAGTACAAATTCCCCTGTGTGTTTACTCCCTTCATGCTGCTCAACTTCTTTGTAACCCATCCTAGGAGTTTAATTCCTGGTTTGCAGGGTAGAAAGAGAAGGAAATAGAGGTAGTCCTGTCGCATCTCCCAGGGGTGCTGGGAAAAGACAGAAAACCTGTCAGAATTAACATTAAATCAAAACAAAACAAAACAAAAAAACAACCAAGAAATGATAGAAATGATAGAGCCAAGTAAAACAAATGTGGAGAGAGAACAGGCACCAAAAGTGTGAAACAAGAAAACAGAGAATTAAAGGGAGCACCACAAAGCGTTTTGAGACTTACATGTGTATGAGAGCAGAGAATTTGAGTGAAAACAAGACAGCACAGAAAAAAAGTCAGAAAAGAAAAAGAGGGAACTCAAAAAGGGATTTGGTGAGGAAACCAAAAGGGGCAGAAGGAATTTTTGGTCATCTTTTCCCGTACTATTCTGGGCAGCAAGTAAAATATGGGCTGACGACTTCAACACCACCAAGCAGGACAAAATGTTTCGTGGGACATCACTGAAGTGTACAAATTTTTCTGGAATGCTTTCCCAGAATCTCATACTAGTGTATTAACCATGAGGGCTGTGAACCTGAGGTGGGTGCGGCTAAACAAATAAACATAACAGAAAATCCCTGATTCACACCAGCTAATAGAGATACTCACTAAAATTGTAAAATCTGAAATGTTAATTTCTTTCATGCCAAATGTTTCAAAACAAATACACTCTTTAGTTAGAAGATTGTATTTTATAGAACCCGAAACAATTACCCCCACAAAAATAATAAAAGCAAAGTCTTCCCTTGGTAATAAAATTGTCATGTTTCCTGAATGTCTGATGAGAATGTATTTAGGGAAGCCTGATGTGCAATCATACACCTAATTATTTCTGTTCTCATGTGATTTGAGTAAGTGCTTTTCCCTAATGTACACAGGCAGAAGAAAGGGACATTTATATACACACACATATATATATGTTCTAATTTTGGCAGCACATTCCTTTCGATCAAACACACCATTGCTTAAAGAGAAAAGAGGAGCAAAAGTAGAGGCAGACATTAAAGAGAAGGCAACATTCAGCACTAATACCCAGGGCACAGCCCTTCCCTTCCCACACCTGCATTTTTGGGGGGCTCAGTGGTGTCTCCAGATCCAGCTCCCATCACTGGCTGCACAACAGTATGACACACAGGCAGACACAAAAAAGCAGCTGTGTCACTCTCAATTAATATTCCTGTCTGGGAACAAGATCTGTTCATTTACACTATGACTATGGCCCAGCCACAGACAACATCCAAAAAGACATAAGCCAGGGAATAAACAGCAAGAGCTACACCATGACTTGGCACAAAATCTGGTCACAGGACATGAAACTCACTCACAGTTTAAATAATT
Source organism: Donacobius atricapilla (assembly GCA_013397315.1). NCBI lineage: Eukaryota > Metazoa > Chordata > Aves > Passeriformes > Mimidae > Donacobius > Donacobius atricapilla. The sequence continues at coordinate 31,022 of WBMY01016583.1, forward strand.
AACTAAGACTTCCACTCAATTCTTGGACTATCCAGTTACTTAAATTGGAAATCCCTTTGTTGGTGCAGGTGTTTACCCTTATGCATCCACATGACATTTGGAGTCTTGCTTAGACAGGCCAAGAGTGAAATTATGTGATAGAAAACACCTTTATTCCTGGATAAAGGGGACACCCATGAAAAGCTGATGGTTTAGGGAACTGATGTTACCCCTGCCCATAACAGACAGATGCCAAAACTGCTCAGGCCAGGTGAAAAAGTCCAATAAGCACTCAACTGCACTGTCAGGCATGCAAATGTCCATACAGCTTTGATCTGAGTTGTCAAACCATTGACATTTCACGGACCAAAGCCCTTCAAATCACACAGAAATGTACTTCGCCTCCCTTAGTGGATTTTGGATCAGACCTTACTGAACACATAAAGCTGGCCATTTACTTTGATGTTTGATAAATTTCCTTCTCTTTGAGGTGTGTATTTTAATAATTTAGCCAAATAGGCACATGTACTGCCAAGTACATTCTTTTCATGTAGCAAGAAAGTACTCCTGGTGCTGAAAAGGAACCCATTTGCTGTGAACCTCATTTATCTACTCTCATACAGACTACAGCTTTCCTCAGGTGCAGTACAAGGGCTGAGACAGTTAACTACAAATCTAACCTAGCTAGAGACACAAAATGCTATCCAGAAAAAGAAACAGCTTCACTTTCTACCTTTTCCCAATTTATTTATTTAAAATTAATTGGTATCTTTTTCCTTCTGATTTTCAACCGGAGATATAGTCCTAGTCTAAAGTTTAAACCCAACCCTCAATGCAGTCACTTGTTTTTCATCTTGATGGGAAATCAGTGGTTCCATCAAAGCAGGTTTTGAAAACTATACAAGCAAGACCAAGTTATGAGGCAAGAAAAAATGACATTAATATGCAGAGACCCTCAGTAGTTTTCTTTACTTTCACTCAGAAAGGAGAAAGTAATCAGGGGTAAAAATGCTACATAGGTTTGAGCTCTTCTCAGACATAGTTAGGCTGCCTGAACCTGAAATTTCAATGAAAATTAAAAATAGTCTTATTTTTCTACTACAGAGAGTTTCATATGAAAATAGACCTCTTTTAAAATATGATTTCTGCTGATTTTCATATTAAAGCAATCAGTTCAGTATGTTTCCAACCACACTACTGTTTTCTCAAAAAGGATTGTCACAAAGTGTCAAAAAACAAAACCGTGAAAATTAAATTGACCAAATTAAATTTAATTTAACTATGCAATTGCCAGTTCTAGATCAGTGCTTTACCTAAACACCTAAATCAAGCCTCAAAGCAGCACTGAAAACTAAGTCAAGACCCCAAGTGTACTGAAGTTCAACTGTGCCAAAATTCCAGCTGCATGCTTGTACACACAAGCTGTTATCCCTGATGGCAGAAAAAACCTCCCCTACCTAATGATGAAAATTGTTTAGGAAAACTGGAAGTACATGTATATATTAACCAGGTTCAGAGTGTGAATGAGGGAAGTTCCTTTGGTGGGAAGCAATTAAACTGAAATTGAGATCAAATAAAACATGTGGAAACAGCATATTGTTGGTCATTGTAAAGCAGGTGTGCTTCAAAAAGCCAATAAACATCTAATGATTAGGATTCAAGCTCCCCTTTCTGCTATTAACCTCAGCTAACAGCTGGAGCTCCTGATCAGGAGAAACATCACCAGTGCAAGGCTGTGAATGCATGTAGATCAGGCCACTTTTTTATTCTCTAGAGCCTGGCTGAGGTTTCAGAGAACCTGTATGACAGGATTAGATTTGAAAAGGCTTCATTTTTATAGATAAAAAAGAAGTGTAATACACATGCAACCTTTAAAAACTTTAGCTAATCCTCCCCCATATTACTCTTCATCAGCTCTGTGCACATCACACAACTTCTGCAATAATGGCACTATTTCCTAAAACTGTTCTCAAATGTATATTACAGAAAATCAGGCAATCTAGAGTCACATACATAATATTGAGTCTGAATGTACTGTTTATGTTAGAGAAGATGGTCCTAAAGGGAGCATCTATTCCCATGAATGTTGGATGTCCAGGTTGCAGAGCCCAGTTGTCAGATCCAGGAGTCTGCTTGCAAGTCAAAGTTACCTCAAGAACCTGACACAAAGTCTTTATCAAAGGCTGGAAAGGTGACACTGTTCAGCTCACATTCCCCCCCTTGGAAACTGCTGTTGCTTATCACTTCAGCTGCGAAGTGACTGCACTTGAATGCAGTGGATGCATGAAACGTGACAGAGTAAACCTGGGCAGGGTGTGCACACAGCCTGAGTGCTGTGCTCCTGATGCAGTCTCCTGAAAGGAAATATTTTCAGCTCTATCACTGCAGTCATTTGCAGCCTCTCTGGATGATGCCCTGATCAATAGCCCATAGAGAAGCTCTGCACTGAATGAGTGAGCAGGCTCTCTCAACCTCCAACTTCTAGGTCCAATCAAATAAAAAAAAAGATCAAAATTACTAAATTTTAGGCCCTTAAACCATGGTAAAACACCACATGCAGCAGAACTGATACAATTCTACTATTCAAGACCTGAGCAGAGACAGGTCTAGGGAGCATGAGCCAACCAGAGAGAACCTACGTAAATGTCTCAACCAGCCCTAGCAAGAGGCAAAAATGAGACAGTAAAGGTTTTGTGGTGTCCAGTATGTGGTTTCCTGTCTTTATAAAGAAGATGATGACAGACCCAAATAAAGCCACTGTGGTAGTGAAGGTTCTGCAAAATAACTTTGTGGGTATTCACTCTGTGGTAAGTGACTTGTTTCTCCTGTTGATTTTGTGAAATAAACTGACCACTTGGATGGGGAAGAATAAGGGAGCCCAGGCCAAACGTGCATTTTCTGCCTGTAAAGATGATTATAAGGAGATTGTTAAATCTGAGTTTTCTTCACAAGTCTGCCTAGCTATATCACAGAGACCTGCATCTTAGACCAGGGTTATAAAAAGAATAGCAATCCATTTCCTAAAGGTTCAATTCACCTCTCTGCAGAGATTCAGGACATTGACTCTGTCTTACCTATGCCTATTCTTGATGTCTTAGAAAACCAGGGAAACCCTGTGCTAACTGTTTGCAGAAGGATGCACATCAGGCTTGAAAGGTACATATTACAGGGAATTTACCAATGTGCAACGGTCTCTTGAACTGCTCTGGTCAATTTTGCAAAGAGAATTGCAATTATATTAGCAAATTCTCTATATGGAGGAACTAGAATTTATTTGAAAAGTATTTTTCTTAAAATAAAAAAAAGTTACTATACTTCATTGTTTAAGAAGCAAAGAATGTAACAGTTAAATCATGTTTCCATTACATTTTCTGAGACTGTAAGAGTTTAGTAGGATCTAAAAAATATATTTTGTTAGACCTTATATTCAAGTTATTGTCATTCCCAATATAACTCTGTTACATTGATGGAAAAATATGTTCTCTATTGCCAAGCGTTGTGTGGTAGATGAAGTGTCTGTTCTATACGTAGAAGTAACTAAGAGCATTAAATGTATGGTTGCTGTTACAGTCAGCCTTACTTCAGGTCAGAGCAAGGAAAAATATTCACAGCAAGACCTCAGTTAAATTTTTTCCTCCCTTGAAGAGCATATGCGCTGTAATAAACGACAAATTAAACCTTAATTAACTGAATGTTGCCTGCCTCCCACATAAAGGTTGCAAACACTTTGTAACTCACTCCAGGGTGTCTTCTGGGGTGTTGGCAGAGGATTTTCTCACTTGGTTTTCTTTGCCTTGATGGTTGGAAAAGTGGGGTCCCTTTGATGGGCAGTGCCACAGGTCTGGGAAGATTCATAATTGATTAACCCCCAGTTGGTGAGAGAGACAATTCAAAACTTAGCTTAGAGGGGAGAAGGGGAGTAGCATCTTCCGCTGAAATGTGCTGGTATCACTGTACAAGCAATGTAAGCACAATAGTCCCTTTAAGGAATCAGGCAAACTTCCTGACCATTTCAATTTTAACTCATTATAACAATGACAAGGCTGCCCAGAATGAGAGATCAAAAGCTCTGTAAAATTAGGTTGTGCGAGTGTTTGGCTTAAGGCAGCTCGATAGCTTTAACTAGCTCTTGAGGACTGCGATCATGGCTGAAAAAGTCCTGAACTGAATTAAGATCAAGTCCAACCCCTTTTCTGAGAGCAGCCGAACTCCCGCCCCTAGAAATTGACTTTCCATTTTAAAGTGACAAGCTGTGCCAGAGGTACTCTGCCCTTCTAGCCTGAAAAAAGCTGGGGTTTGCAGTATACACCTTTCCAAAAACAGAGGAAAATAAAAGACAATAAACCAATCCCTTACAGGGAAAATCAGTGATATACCATGGTGATCTCATGAGCCTCTGTTGACATTTCCTCAAATTTTAGAGGTCATATATTTGTAGAGCAGAAAATTAAAAGATGAAAGAAACATGCAATCTGAATTATTAAAAACAAAACAAAACAAAACAAAACAAACAAAAAAAACCAAAACAAAAACAAAACCAAAACAACCCCAAAGCTTAAGGATAAGGAAAAAAATATATATATTAAGCATAAGGGAAAAGAAATGTCTTGAGGAAAGGGAGCTTTACAAATAATACTCTTTCATCTTTCCATTCTACTTTTCCCCTCTCCCTATTCTGTCTCAGATAACTTAGCCTACTGGTCAGTTAAATCCAGCATGCAGACAGAGGCCTTAGAAGTACAGAGAAAGTACCAATGCCACAAAAATCACTAACTGGGAGGAAGAGCCATTATTTTTGTCCTTAGATGAGAGTTAGTTAGCCAGGAAGTGCTACCTCAGTAAGAGTAAAGCTAAATGCCCCACTACAGGAAAGACATTACCTGGAATTTGCTCCTCTACAGGCATTCCAGTCAAAAAATTCCCATATACAGCACTGACATATACAAGGATCGCCTGTGCACACTAACAAACTATTTTTTTCTGCTTTCTGTAAATATGCCTGTATATTATGAAAAGCTTCTCAGTAAGAAATATAAATCTATGCATTGTAAAGATGAATGGATAAGAAGAAAACCATCTGTTCAAGATGCAGGACCTTAGGCACAATTAGATATTTGATATGAATCACCAAAACTGGTTCAGATTGTGTGGCAGCAAATCAGGTGTGCATGAATTGGGTTTGCTCAGAGATTAAAATGAAAAGGGCATAAAATGTGATTTAATAACCCTGGTAAAGAACTTCTGCAGAAATCAAAAAATCATGAATTTATAATGCATTTTTAACCAAGAGATACGTGTTCGCTTTAAACATTTACCTAGAGCAAGTTCTAGGCAAAAAACTCTGAGAAAAACAGTGTATACTATGAGGACTGATATCCTGAAAATAATTATTTCTCTGTTTCTTCTCAAAAGTCATGATATTTGCCTAAATACTGTACTTTATTTCTGTCATCTAAGCAGCAGCTCTCACCTCAGAGGCACTGCAGTACTCGGAGAGACACATGAAGCCACAACCCACATCTGCAGGGGTAGTGGGTTTTTCCTTGGAGGAGAAGAGTGGGTACCACATCAGAGCAGTCACTGCAGACACGAATGTGGTACTGAATCACTGGGTGTATCTCTTCTTTCTTTCCTATTATTTTTATTTCCTATTATTTTTATGATTAATAAGCATACATGAGAACTGTTGGTCTGTTTAGATTTCAGCCTCAAGAACAGATTTCATGTGCAGGTCTTTGAGAAAAATCATAACTTTAGAAGTTAAACAGGATGTTAATGGGATTTAGGATTCAAAAGATCATAATGGAAGTTGAGTTCTGCTCAGCATCCCCCACCCCACACTTAGATGAATGACTGCCCCCTAAAACAGCCTACAAACTGGACAATGAACCGTACACTTCAAAGGCTACCAAGGACAAATAAATAAATCTGTTTCCATCATCAGAGAAAATGATAGCTATGGATCACTAAATGAATATACCGACATAAACCTTCTTTGCAAATTGGTCCAATATTCTCAGCTATTTGCTGTTCTTGGATGTGGCTTTGCTCTTCTCTGCACAAGCCCAGGATTTATACAAGGAGGTCTGATGATGCGCCGTGGAATCAGGGAATGGCAGGGAACAAAGGCACAGTCACAGACACAGACCATGGAGTGTCTGGTACTATCATGTCCACAGGGCACTTCAGAGGCACAGTATTACTCAGGTCAGCAGCAAGCTGTCATAAGCAGTAAATTACAGAAATCATGAGGCTTGAACAACAAGATAATTAAGGAAAATAATTGATGGAGACAGGAAAAGAGCAAGACCTGATTTTGATTACTTGTCTTCTTACATACCTGATTTCATTGAAGATGTCCCTGCTCATTGGAGTGGGGTTGGATTAGATGACCTTTAAAGGTCCCTTCCCACCCAAACTGTTCTGATTCTCTGATATGTGTATCAGAGGATCTATCTTTGAGCAGGGGAGATATTTGCAGAGGAGGTACAAAATGAAGGGGCCCAATTTCCAGCACCTTTTTGCCACCACGCGCAAAAGAACTTCATTGTGTACACTTCACTCTGCGCTGCAGAGCTGGATACATAAATCTCATTCATATTTTTGGCAACTAACCTGCACTGTGTTGAACAAATTTGATGGTTTAGCCTGCAATTGAGAAGATTTCTGTGCAAAAACTTATTTTCTGTTCAGCTTTTACACAGTGGATTTAGTCACAATTTATGTTTTTCTGTCAACAAGCAGCCATTAATTTCTTGCAGTTACAGACAATACCTGATGTCATTCTTCCCTTTTTATGTCTGTGCCTGACATTCTCTTGTTCTATTCATGGTTTTTATGCTGTTTGTGCAGCAATTTAGAGGAACATTAAATCAAGCAAAATATTAAAACATAAAATAGCAAGAACTTTAAAACAGAAACATGAAAATAAAACTGAGACAGAATTCTTTCATAAACTTTAAGAAAAGGGAAAAAAAGAGCAGGTACCTGAAAACAATGTCTCTGCAAGAATCATACACCTACCCAGCTGGCAGGTAGTGGATCAGATTCTTTCCAATGTGGATCTTCAGATGGAGGCATCCTCCATGCATGGAAATGTGTAGCTGTTCCACTTTTTCTGAGCCATTTAGTTAGGAGGAGAGAAATGTTTCTCTCACAGTGATGATGCAGAAACCACAAAACACTGGAGAAAGGATTTCCCCTCTCTGCAGATTGATGGTGAGTCCAGCAGGTTCACTAAATAGAAATCTTTGAGAAATCTTTGAAAGGATTTGCATGCAGAAAAATTTCAAGGTAATTAATATGCAATTTGATTTAAAAAAAATCCCCCAAACTTTTATACTTCTCTTCAAGCCATTTTAAATAACTTCTCCAAACACAAAATCTCATAATGGATATTCAAAACCTTTCAGGTGACATGTTGTGAGAAAGGAGAGCTCTTATTAAGTTTTGAAATAATCTTCCTCACTAATGAAGATGGTTCCAGACAAGGAAAATCTTTGATGCAACAAACTGGTGAGTGAGATATGTACTACAAGGCTATTTTGGGGGAAGCTAGGATGATGGTAATGTGAACTGGGAGAAAACAGAACACTTAAAATTATGTGAGGTCGCACAAAACTTCAACACCAGACAAGTTTATGAAAAAGGACTCAAGAAGCTTGGATGTCTACTTAGAAGGAAAACAATATGTCAAGAATTTAAATGGGAAGTAAAATCTGACAAAACTTTGGATTTCAAATGAACTGAACATTGTGGGATTGATAAAGAAAAAAATAGAAGTTTGCATTCAGGACACCACTGAATACATAGCTACTGTTCAAATCTTAAACACCCTGTCTGAACTTTTGCATATTAACCTTTATTACAAAACCACACAGTCTTGACTTACATTCTGTGACATAACTCGTTGTTTGGCTAAGGCACCCATTAAATAAATATGGAATTGTCACAAACAATAGGCTAGTGTTCTCTGCATTCTTACTTCTAAAAAGCACATTTGACAATAACTTTTTAATTTTAATTGAATAGAGAATATAAAAAGTTACCCAAATAATTTTTGTTTTGTTTCTAAGCAAAACTTTTCTAAGTAAAACTAAAATTAATAAGTGTTTCCAATTTCTTTAATATTGAAAAGTTTCAGCTCTCTGGAAATTCTTTCTAGAATATAAATCACAATTTAGAAGCTTAAATGAAATAGTAAAAACTGGTACTTTCATTCAGAGTAATCTTTATAAAGTTTCTACCCCTTCAAAAGAATAATTTTACATTTCACTGCTACTATCAGACAGACAATTCTATACTGAGGAGCAAACGGGTTCAACATTACATAGGTTTGCTTTAATAAGCAAAAAATGTAAAAGGACACACATGGAGTTAGTTGAGATGGCACAAGGTATCCTCAGTCAGCTCAAGCTCTGAAAACATTGTATTTATTCTTTTTGGTTCTTTGTTTTACCTGCATCTATTTCACTTAAGCATCCTCTCTTTATAAAGAAGCTTTCTAAAATAATATCTGAAGGAACAATAAAATCTATTTTTCTCTGAAATGTCTGATATAAGAAAGACTACACCAAGAACTGAGCACTAAAAAGATAGAAATTACATATTTACATAAGTACTGGTTTTGATGCAAACCTCTTCAACACTGAGACTGTTTGAATTTCATTTAATTATTTGTTCATATTTTAATCCTATTTTTATTTGAAAGTCTGAATACAGCGGGGTGAGCTGTATGATAAGCTGAGCCTGGAAAAATATTTGAATGTCAGAATGTTTAATATTCTGTTGAAATTTCCATCATCAACTTGCTTCTTTCTTTCCTGCCTAGAAACCTCTTGTTTTCTTGACTGCCATCCTTTCCTGTGCCATCCTGGAGGCTGAGGGCAGAGAAGAATGAATGTGAATTTCCAAGGACTCAGGAAATTACCCAGCAGAGGAGAGGGATAGTTGCAGAGCACAGGCAGCAAGGAGAAAAGAGCCCTCCAAAGACTGAGATGAGATGAGTTATGAGATGCCATGGAGATGTGGACAGCCAGCCTGCAGGGGGATAGATGAGCTGAGAAGTACAGAGGACAACTGGGAGAAGGAAAAGGTGATCAAATATTGTAGAATACAGAGAAAGATGTGGGAAAGAAGAAAAAAGCTTCTCTCTGTTCATAAAGAAGACACCTAATGGTCTGGTGATGGTTAGGCAGTGTGACATCTGCATTTCATGGAACTTGCAGGATTTTCCAAACAGTCAACATTTCATACAAGAATACTGAAAAATTCTGAAATAAATTCCTAAATAGAATGGAGATTCTAACAGTTTTTCCATGATTATTTCATTCAATGAATAAGTAACATTTGCAGAGAACTGAAGGGATAGAGAGGTTATAGCATCTTGCTGCAAGTCTCACTGCACAGTAAGTTCAGACAGTTCCAGACAGTCTCCAGACTCTGCTGATGATCTTTGACACAGCAGGGAATATGTGAGAGAAATCACTCTGCAGGCACCAAGGTCAGTGAAGAAGCAGAGGAAGGAGGTGCTTCAGGCCCTGGAGCAGAGAACCCCTGCAGCCCCTGGTGAAAGATGTCCCTCCGCAGCCTGTGGAAGTCCATGCAGGCCATGGAGCACGTGGGTGCCCAAAAGCAGGTTGTGGCACCATGGGAAACCCATGTTGGAGCAGTCTCCTGGCAGGGACCTGCAGACCCATGGAGATCGCAGCCCACATTAGAACCCATGGGTAGAACTTGTGAGGGACCCACAGGGGAGCAGTTTGTGAAGAGCTGTAGCCCATGAGAAGGACTCACGCTGGAGAAGTTTGTGGACAATGGTCTCCCATGGGAGGGACCCCATTCTGGACCAGGGGAAGGACTCCTATCCCTGAGGAGAAAAGCAGCAGCAGAAACAACATGTGATGAACCAACAGTAATGTCCATTCCCTGTCCCTCTGCACCACTGGGGGAAGGAGGTAGAGAAATATAGGGAAATATAGTTAAGCCTGCAAAGAAATGCGTGGTAGGGGAAGGCGATTTTAAGATTTGTTTTACTTCTCATTATTACAAATAGGAACCAGAGAATGATAAATTCAACTTACTTCTTTAAGTCAAGTCTGTTATTCACATGACTGTATTTGGTGAGTGACCTCCCCCTATCCATACTGCAAATTATAACCTTTTGTTATATTTTCTTTCTCCTGTCCAGTTGAGGAGGGGAGTAATAGAGTGGCTTTGGTGGGTACCTGTCATTCAGGCAGGATCAAACCACCCCACAAGACGTGGTCCTTCAGACTGAATGGAGAAAGTTGCAAATAGCTTTGCTTCAGACCATAAATCTTTTGGCAGCTGACAGAGAATATCTTCTCTTGGCCATTGGCTTATATGCATCATGTAAAAACAGGATGGAAACTGAATGTCTTGATTATGTTTATAGTCAAATCCAATTCGGCTGTTCACATTTTTTCATTTTGTTCTTCACAGAATTTAAAAAAATATTTGAAATTTTGACTTCTTTCTCCCCAGTCAGGGAGCAAATAGCTGCTGACCATAGAATTTCTCCAGGGATGAGAAATGCAGTCCTCTCAACTGCTCTGCTCCACAGATCTCTCTAGGTCCTATTTGTTCCCACCAAATACAGTTTTGGTAATATCTCCTGCAACAGAGTGGTCTGCAGCTGAACAGTGCCAGGACTGCTTGTAGGTGACATTCAGGAAAGCAGGAGGAACAATCAGTGGCATCACTAGAGAGAGAACATAGGGAAAGAGCAGGTCTGCTCCCCTCCAGCAGGGCACTCACCTCTTTCATGATGGATTGAGCAGCACAAAGCAGGTGGTCACAAGGCTGGGAAAGGACAATGAAAGATTCACACAGGATGAAAGGTAAGGAAATTAATTAGCAATGTAATTTTAGAGAAGTCACAAGGTCAGCTGGTGAGACTTCATGCACACAATAATTAGCAGGAGTAAGTGTAAATATTTCTCTCTTCTCATCTTACTTTCACTCTTCTCATCTCTCTTTGTTACCTTTGTCCTACTATTCTGAGTTTCAACCGACACCCACAGTAACAGTCCAAATATACTGCACATATTGCAAAAAAAGATAAAACAGGAGAAAAAAGTATACATATGATGAAAAAAAGTCTATTTCTCCTGTCCCTACTAAGCCTCTAAAACTGGAACTGGCTAACACACCTATAACCCTGTGACCACTGTATGTGAACTTCTTGCAATTAAGCCTAACTAGTAGGCTTGGTTCTCAAGTCATCTCTTTCAGAAACAGTACATGGGTCCCAAGACCTTCTAAAAACATTGTGTTATTTTAAAGTATCTTCTCAAGAGAGGGAAGCAGTATTCCACTTTATTGAATATCCTTTTTAGGCTATGTTGCATGTGTTAGAAATTTTTCCTGAGCAACAGGTAGATAGCAACAGCCTAACCACTCGTGTGTGGGTTAGTCAGGTTGGGACATTAAACTCTCCCTATTAAATCATTCTACTTTTCAGGAGCAGACTGTATGCCCTGAAATAGAGTGTCAGAATGGAACTACGAGTTAGCCCACTTCCCAGGAGAGTCCTGGGAGCCTGTCTGTTTTGTAGAGACTACATGGGTGTGTTATCTAATAAACGTCTTTGAGAAGAAAGCACAAAAGAAAATGTTAGAGTCGGACACTGTATTGAAATCATCTTTCTTAGGTCATGATTGCATACAGGCTGATGAAGGGCATCTAACCTTTGCACAAGGTCTGGTTCTGCAGAGGTGCAGGTGGCCAGCTTGACAAAATGAGCACACACAGCTTCAGCTGGAGAAGAAAAGCCACGGTAGGTTTTGTTGTGTGTAACTTCTGTCAAGTTATTCAGGACTGTCAAGAATAAAACTGACCCAAGAACAGCGGGGGAATACGGCAAAGATGCATCCAACCCTAGATACATATGAGACTATACTCAGGCAAACCACTGATTTAAAGTCACTGGCATTAAAGGTTGAATTCTCAGGACTATGCTGTTGCTTTGAACCACCGGCGTTTTGCCTCCCAGGACAGAGGAGATGTTTGGTAAACGTCCCACAGGTGTTTGAAAGGGTCAGGACAAATCCCAGCACGCTGCTGGTGGACAGTTCACTGAAGACTTCGTCTCAAAAGCACTGTTTGGAGTAACCTAATTGTTTCTTCAAGCATATCAGGGCTAAACCATGTCAAGAGCTGAGGCCATGGTTTTTTCCTTAGTGTCCCTCTATTCATTCCACAGCCCTGCTGCAGCCAGAACTGGGAAACTAGGGAAAGACTGGTCTGCAATACAGGTAGGAGAAATAAACTGGAGAATTTTGTACACAGACATTAGCACCAACAAAAATCCCACGTGCACATATCTCCAGAATGAAAAATTACAACTTGGAAAGTGATCAGTTGGGGCACACTCAAAAAGTTAAAAAATAAGGATAATGCTTTTATAAAGTAACCAGAGCAATTTCAATAAGTACACTGAAGGGCAACGCTGAAGTAATCAGTGCCAGATCTGTGATGGACAGACAGCAGGAAATGAAAATCACTGGGAGAGGCTCAGGGACTGAATAAAGCAAAATTTCTAGATCAAACCTTTAAGATCCCTCAGTTACAGAAAGAAAAGAAGAAATAGAAGATAAAAGAAATTTGGTTCAGCTCTACTCTTATGGAGGTTAATATCAGGCATGAAAATTACTAAATGTGTAGGAAGATTCTTTAGTTGTATGGAAATCAAAAATGTGATGACAAACTTTTCAGAATGTAGATGGTTAAAGATATTACCCACCATTTTCCATATCTCGATTTCCACTAAAATAGTGCTCAGTACTTATTTTGCCTTCTCTATTTTATAATAAATGTAAAAAACACGGGAATTGTAAGTAATAAATGGGAGAAAACATACAGTTTAGTTTCATAAGCCTATTACAGCTCTGTGAAGAAAAAATAATGGAAAACAAACAAAAAAACCACAACCAATCTGGTGGAAAACAAACAAAAGGAGACTAAGAGTTAAAATACAATTCTGGTTCAAGAACAAATGAATATAAGACACTATAGGTTTACTTAAAAAGAAATTTATAAGTCTTATAACCAATGGGGATGTGATGATCTGGGACAATCTTCCAGTAAAAATAATCAGTGGGAGAATCTATCCCGCTGTCAGTTGGAGCACACAAATGTTTCTGAAATGTCGCTGTTGGGGACACAATCACACACACATACACACTGTCTGGTGAAAAGGCACCGACTTTTTAATTAAAACATCTGACTCCATATTTATAGTATTTCTACACAGACCAGGGATTGGGGGAGAAGACTGACACCTTTCCCATCCCATTGATCAAGACAACTGTCCATCAGCTGTCCATTCCTCCAACAGAAGGAATGTAAACAACCTCGTCTAACATAAACATTGCTTCTATTTATAACACTTGTGTGTGAGAAAGAAACTGAGAACTAAGAAAACATTGGAACTGTGAAACACATCAGAAGGCTGAAAAAATCAGGGCAACCCTGAAAGAGTTGAAATGTTTTGAGTTGAAATATTTTGCAGCAAAATCATTTTCTGAGCCCAGGAAATCAGGTGGTTTCCTCTCCAATATTTTTATTGCCATACTGGCAGCCAGTGTTAAATGAAGAGAGGTGTCAGGCTCTTTGAGAGCAGCAGAGGACATACATGCCCCACATGGAGCCACATCTCTGCCGCATTTCATTATTGAAAACTTTTGGTGCTCCTGACACCCTAAGTGACCCATATACCTGTTATCTAGGAGAGCATTGGTGCAGAGCTGCTCAGCACACTCAACCATCCCCTTTTGAAGCAAGGGAGGGAGCAGGCACATAGCATCTCTCCTTCAAACTTATTTCATTCAAAATTGAGGAAAGAAGAAGAAAAAACCCAAAGAAATAAACCCCACAGTTCACATCTCCCTTCCATTTTGTGATTTCTTCTGCTTTTCCTATCTGACTGTAAAAAAAAAAAATCTGTTTTTCCAGTCAAGGCTTTTATTTCTAACAATGTTTTTATATTTAAAATTAGAAAAGTGTTTCATATTCTAGGAATTAAAGGAGAATGGCTGGCATTTATGGGCCAGTCGTCTGCACTCTTGTAGCTTGGCATTAATTGTAAAGAAGTCACACATACTGTGACTGTGACAAACTGAAATTATCTCCAGGGTGTTCATCTGTCAAACAAGTTGATTCCCATCTCATCTGCTTTATGAATGAGATATGAAAATGAGTCTGCTACATTACCTCTGCTGTCAAAGGAGAGGATGAATTCAACCCCCTTTAAAGTGACAGTGAACTTTTTGCTGTCTCTGTCTGAAGAGTTTGACTTTATCTGCAGGGAATTAACCTTATCTCAAAGTATACAAGGAGATACATCCAAAAGATTTTTCAAAGTTGGTCCTTTGGGCCTAAAGCAAAATTTCATTTAACTTTTAGTTCATATCTGCCTTCTTGAAGTTTTCTGATTCAATTGATTGTGAAAGATGTCTGATTGACAGCACTGTCTGGGGAGAGACGAGGTCCCAGAACACTTGTTTTAACCACTAGATTAGAATTCAGCAGATTGCGCAGTGAAGAAGGACAGAGATGACAATGTTCTTGGGGAGCGGGGAAAGTTAGGAACCAGCTGTTACAAAGACCTCTTGAAAAAGTGAATATAAAGCCATCACTATCCAGTATGAGACTGAACTGATGAACTGAGGTAAACTCCATTTCTTTGCTCGATACCAAAACTTTACTTGGTCTATATTTTTATATTATATTTCCTTATTCATTTATCAAAGTTCCTGTCAGCTTATCATCCTCCTCCCAAAATCCCTATTACTTTCCACAGGCAATGGAGCATCCAGATCAGTTAAACACAAACTTAAAACTACTGCCGTTTCCATTGTCCTGTATCTGACATGCCACCTTTTCTGTCCCTTCATTCTTTCCATCGCTTCCATGTTGCATATTCAGCTTGTGGTTCTGCAAACTGGGACCGATCTAGGCAGGGATCTCCCTGTCTTCATAAGATGCCACATTCATACCTACATCAGAACAAGTATGCAGAAAATCATTTCTCCAGCACTGAATTCACAGCAATAACTTCGTGAGGGTGCCTGTTGGGCTGAGATCTAAACCCTGATGATGTTGGAGACAGAGAAAATAGTTCTCTGTCTGAATATTCATAAACCTTTGCAGTGGAGCAGCAGCCAGAGGCAACAGACCAGAGAGCAGCACAGATTCCTATGCTAAAAGAGCCAGACAGTGATAAACACACAGCCCAGTATGGATCAGGCAGCTTGAGTCAGTATCTGTTCACTAAACACATTTGCTTATTATTGAACCCACTGTGACACCACTTTCTCTGTCCTTCCTGTCACAGGTGTGCAATTAGAAGAAAGAAACAGTGAGCATGAGCATTTACTGAGGCCAAAATGCATTTGGGAGACAGTTGTCTGGGTAACAGCCCTGTTCCCTGAATTATTTTTGCATTTTTAACTATTGTTCAGTAAAATAGAGAAATTCAGACCACAATTCAGGACTCTTCGGGAGATCTCTTTTCTCCACAGTACCCATCCACATTCCCATTTTACCATAAATCCGTCAGCTCAGGCCTTAAGATCCTTGCTAAATGACTGAAAGACAATGGTGATTTCCTTGTTCAGTGAGGGAAAGGTGCATTAGGTATGGCAGACCAGGCCCGTCAGCGGCACGGTCAGAGGAACAATGAAATTTCAAGATCTAAAATGGCTTTAGTGAGAGACGCATGGGGAAAGATTCAGCTCTGGAAAAGTGGATGCAGATCTGAATCTGTGAAAGAGCAGAGGGCTTGGCATCTTAAAAGCCTTAGTCCTACGGACCAGCAGACACTAAACAGAAGCTTTCTGGGTCACATTGCTGGCCTTACATGTCCAAGTCTTTTTCTTAGTCTGAATCAATACTTTTTTCAGAGGTATTTAGGCAGCACTTCAGGATGGATGTTCTGAAACCATGAAACTTACTTTGAAAAAAATTTATCTTGAAAAATATACTGCAAGTACAACTGTTATTGTACCCTCTCATCCTCATTCCCATTCCCCAGCCTTTCAAACAGCCAGGCAAACACAGTCCTTGCAATGCACCTGGAGGACATCTCCCCTTTTCAAGTATGCTACAATAATCTAATATTAATGTGACATGGAGGTTGCAAGAACAAAGTTAGGATCCATGGCTATGCTCACTTAAAAAAAAAAAAA
>WBMY01016583.1:47232-112278 GCA_013397315.1 Donacobius atricapilla
AAAAAAAAAAAAAAAGCAGAGATTAAGCAAGACTTTCCTAACACCTGCTACTGCATGATTTGCTGGTGAATAACAATGTACCACAAGGTCCCAGTGGAGGACAGACATCCTCAATTAGCAAGCTTACAGTCCTCAGTTCCCACTTGCTTCTTCAAAAAGAAAGCCAGCAGCAGCACTTCCCTTGGTAAATGTCGGGTCAGGATCAAATCTGTTGCCATCATGGTGTCTCCTATATTATTTCCTGTTTTTAATTTTTGCTGCAGATGTAAAAAAAGATGTCTCAGATCTCCCAAACCAATTCAACATTTATACATAACTATGGGACATCTGGTCTGCACAATGGTCCTATTTCAGTATCTGATGCAGATCTGTATCCTGAGTCCATCTGTCAAACTCCAGAGTCCAAGCATCAAAGACTGCAGTCAGGTAAACTCCAGCCAAGAAAAATTATTCATGGATAGTATCCAATATGATAGGAATCTCCCTCTCCTCATATCATGACATTGATAAAAGCTTGGAAGATTTCCTGATTTCAGTGAAAGGACAGTAGTGTCACTCAGCATGGAGAAGGAGATTAGCAACTGAAGAAAATTTCCATCATCCTGTGATGTTCTCATCTACTTTACTATTTGCAGATTAAAAGATTTAATCTACAGTAGAATCTGTCCTTAGAACATGGTTGGACTAGATGATCTTAGAGCTCTTTTCTAGCCTAAAAGATTCTACAGTTCTACGATATGTCATTTCAGAAACATACATTGGCCAATTTATCAGCTATTTTTCCTAAAACCCAAAAAGACAGCTTTAATTTCCTCATCTTGATTTTAAAACTGAGAAAAATTCTGTTACAAGCTGGGCAAAAAAAAGTGGAAACAAACCTTACAACCCTATCAAAGGAACAAATCCATAGCCCTCAGGCCAAAATCCTTACTACCATCGCAGTGTCAGCTTAACTTGAGAACAGCTCTGTGCTGTCCTGCATTCACACACAAGAATCAGCTCATCTGCTTCTGAGGGAGACCAGTTACATGATTTTGCATTCTGAGGCAGAAAACAGACAATAAGGTGCACGGAAATTACCTTAAGGTGCAGGAATTGTGAGGTGACGTTTTCAAAAATTCTTAGTAGTGGTTTTCAAAAATTCTTAGTAGTGGTTTGCTTTCACCAAAAGTATGATTCTATAAACTATTTCAGTGGGAGAGGAACTGTAACCACATCATAACCTCCAAAATTTTGTTCCCTCTGCAAATGCTCAGATTGAATATTTATTTACAAGAACACTTTACTGATTATTAGTCACAAGTTGTGCAGAGATTGATTTAATATTTCCCCAGAAACAAGTTTTCCAAGAGTTTTGCTGCAGCTCTGCCTCCCTCGTTTGCCAGGGTGCTCCACCACACACAGAAACCACTGAGTTAAAGCCCTTACTTCAAATACACTTTATCATGTGTTTACATAGTACATAGTAGACCACTAACAGGCCTTTGCCTAGAGGAACCTGTAGTTTCAAAGACTCAGCCAAACGTTAATTAAACTGAAATACACCCCTTCCTTCCACAAGAAGTCTCCTCTGCAGTAGATCCTTGCATGTGTCCATTATGGTTATACAAAAGATGCAGGAACATCCTGGTGGTCAGAGCACTCATCGATTAAAAATAGATTAAAACCTCAATGTTGTAACAGAAAATGCAGGAACCACAGCCACTTAGGACCTTGGGCTCTAAAATATTTAATTAAAAAAAAATCAAGACAATATCTCTGCAGTATTGTTATATTACTATGTTTATTGTGTTCTGTCTCTCTAGCAACAACTTTTCCTATAACTATAGATCTCAAACTACTCACATTACCATGATGTGTAGTGTTGAGCTGCAGGATAAGAACAATTTCCTTTATGAACTGAATACTTATGTTCATATAATAAATTCTTTCTTTGAAAAGCTTATTCAGGTTGTAGCAATATACCTGTAGTTCATGGACATCCTAGAAAGATAAGGTGACTTGTGCATTTTAAGTAATCATACCTCTTGTTTAAAATCTCTACTGTAAATGGAAATAATGATACTGAATGTAATAGTGGTTATGCTGGCTCTAGGTGGGGAAAAAAAGTACAGACTTGGAAGTGTGAGCATGCATCTGGAAGAACTGTATTCACTGAGGAGTCCTTCCCTTGCTTATCGTTCATTGATAATTTAAGATTTTATTAAAAAGCATTTACTAGTCAATTAGCTTTTGTTTATTTGTTTGAAGAAAAGTATCCTACAACTGTAAACTAACTGAAATTAATTTTGTACCATAAATCTGATCAAACATATAAATGAGAATTATAGCACAGCTCAGTCCCTTAAGAACCACTTGTTACACTGGGGTACTGACAGTGGAATATAGAGAAAATGTTTAACTATTCTCAATCTGAAGAGACACATATACAGCAAAAGAGATAATTGTACCCTATAATCTCAAAATGCCAATCTCTATACCAGTGCACAACCCAGCACTCTGCATTCAACCCTATATATTAGAAATCTGCATTTTCTTCACATGACTGCAGAGTATAGGATATCATGGATATTTATGGTGAGATTTGAATTATAGACACCATTTCCATTCAATGTGAAAATGAGTTCAGGGTACTGAACCTATTTCTGTAATGATCATGTGTGCAAAAATCTCCTCTGTAAAACTAGCAATGTGCAAAAACTGTGGGCTGCCATAACAAGATTGTCAGAAAGTTTCAGAAACAGAGCTAAAATGCAATGCAATGTGAAAAACTGACTGCAGCAAATGAATCTGATATAGAGGTTGCCATAGGGCTTTCTCTGTGCTTTAAAAATCTCCTTCAAGTCCACTGTCAAGAGAAGGTGGGAAGAGCAGGACTTGTTTCCTCCCGGGGATGAGCTTAAGGACAGAGCCTGGAGCAAAACTTGAACTCTCCCAGAGTGGATCCCATCCAAGCACTGCTGCTCTGCTCACACCAAGCCCCAAAATTGCCAGGTACTCACCCCCGGGGTGACAGAGGGTGGATACAGCAGAGACAAGGACAGAAGAGCTCTTCTTGCATTTAGGCCCCAGCTGATGGCACTGAACTTAAGGAACAGCAAATATATTTTCCTAACGTAGCAAATTGCCACATAAGTCAATATCAAACTAAACAAAATGAAAGAGCTGAGTAGTATAAAACCCAAGAGATTTGTTTTTAATTTTTTTTTTTTTTTGTGGAATGGCACATTAAACACAGCAATGAACAGTATGGACAAGCGTATCTCTAATTCCGACCATTGATAGCAAAGTGAAGAGGTTTTACCAGAAAATAACACTTGGTAAAGCATGCCAGAAGACATAGAAAACAAGTACTGTCACCCGGGCTATAACTTAACATTTTCCTGTGCAATACACATTAATAAGGAACAATGTGCTGGAGCTTTTGCTAACAGTTTAAAGAATTTTAAAAGATGTTTTAAAATAATGACAGTTTCAGGTTATTATGTGTGTCAACACAGAGTAGGCTTACCTCTTACAATTAAGGTCAAATGCATGTGCAGCTTTACTCATGCTGCCTTATTTCTGAGCAAACACATACAGAAGGGAAATCCAACCCCAGGCCATTAGGTGTGTTTAGTCTGGAAGTAGAATTTGTAAAATGTGGCTCCTGTCCTGCACATCTTAAGATTCCCGTGTAACAAAAGATAGAAATATTTTACAAATACTTTAACAGAGTACAACCATATTTAATTCTATGAATAATTTAAGGATCTAGTTATTCTGACTGAACTATTCCATGCAATGAATATCATATGACAAAATCATTGTTTCTCAAGGGTGCAATTTAAAAAGCTACACCAAGAAAAAAATACTAGTTCACACAAACACAAGATTAAGCATGAAAGTTGCGAGAGATTTCAGTAATACCCAAGGCCCATAATATATACCAGAATTAAAACTGTTACTTTTGAACTCTTACCTGCAAATGTAGAGGGGAACAGAATTATACTCTATGCTCCAGATAAAAGCACAGATAAAAATCATATAGGCATAAAGGGATAGAGCCATGCAATCCCATCACCATGCAACAGATTAGCAAACACAAGAAATGCAGGTTCAGTGCTTTACTTATTTTTTTCTCTGCCCAGGGGGAAATAATTTTCATAGAGATGTGTCTAATTTTGGATTTTTATAATTTATGGTGTGTAACACAAAATCCCTGTTTCTGCTCAGTCTTCAGATAAGACTTCTGAAGAAATATGTTTGTGGAGAGAAAATCAGATTGGGGAAAGATTAACATCATTCAGCAACCTTTGAGCAGATAACTCCCTCACCTCAATCAATGGTTGGCACTCTTTCTGCAAATGTCGAATGCTGAAAAATCCCTTGTGACCATTAGCACACTTCCAAGGGGCCAAGAAACACCTCTGAATAAAACATCTACCACAGGAGAGGAGCATGCAGTTTCCAGACAGATAGCACAAGGTAGATGATAAATAGTAATTGATTGCTTATTTCCATCATGTCACCAGTTGCAAATATGAAACTCAGTAATGTAGTTGTTCAGTGTTTTGGATACAGCTCCTCATGACTAGGTACCACAAGGTAAATCTTGCTTTTGTTTGCTGTGTACAGCAGTACTGGTTCTAATTTTCAGTTTCATGAAGGGCACTACTGATTTATTGGAACATATAGCGTGCTTCAGAGAGGTTTAATCCAACTTGTAATAATATTTAAAAGTAATTTTACTGCACTGTGGAAATACCACTTCAGAAACTATTTTTCACTGAACTCTTCTTTCTATTCTTTCTTCCCTTTCTGATCCCCAAAAGCAGAAAAGGTTAATGACAGCAACTTTGGTAGATTATCATTTTCCTTTTCTTAAAGTAGGATCTGTGGAAATGATTCAGCTGCAATTACTGTCTCTCTTCTGAGCCCTGTCTGAAGAACAGTTTTAGATTTTATCTCATAAAAAGCATGAAACATCTCAGTAGTTCTTGGGTCAGGGACTGGACCAGAAATCAAACTTCCCCACTGCCCACTAGTCTACAGTAACTTGACTTCATGTACTGTCACAGCCAGTGAAGCACAACGAGTAAGGAGGAGTGGAGCGAGTCTCTGAAAAATAAGGGCAGTCATTAGCAGACACAGGGGAAGCAGGAAGCTGATGTCAGAACTATCGCAAATCAAGCAAAAATTTGAGCAGACTCCTGCTTCCTAGGCAAAAAGCCTCACCACTGACTGATAATACGTTAGAAAGGCAGACACTGGCACCTTGTCCAGAGTTTATATTTTAGGTAAGGATAGGGAAAACTTAATGCTCTAAGACAATTGTTCCGGTTTTCACTTTGGAGGTATTCAGATGGACAGTAGTGCCTTAACTCCAGAGCAGAAAAAGAAAGCAGGAGCTACTAAGCACCAACCAGGACGCTCTTCAATGTTATGGCCTTTCCTGATCTTACTCAACCCCTTTCCTCCCACAGCGACTGAGACTCCTGCAGGACAGATCCCATCACTCATTGACAAGTTCAGTTTTTAGGAATTAAGTCTGTCACTGATTCCACTACTCACTGGCAAAACCCCCCTCTCAGGCTGCAGGTCCTTGTTGACAATGAGAATTCAACTGCTATCATGGTACAAGGACCCTCAAAGAAAACTTGTTCATGCTCACCTGAGAAAGCATGGACACAATTGTCACTCCAGTATTGTTGCAGAGTGAATGTTTCAGAGGTATAACAGTAGCCACATAAAACTTGAAAGGGTTTATTAGCATTAGAGTTCACATGGAAAAAGCATTGAGCTGAATCATCTTTTGACCTGTGATATTCTAGCAATGCTTTATGATCTAAAAGATTTTTCACTGTGGCCCTAAAGAGTATTTCATGCTCAGAATGGCCAGGGTGAGTTTTTTTGCTTTAGGCCTTCTGTGTACTTGCAGGAAATGAGCAAGAAATAGGACAGGGAACAGAGGAAAATAAAACCACAGATCTTCACTGCTACAGGGTCTATAAATGTACATAGGACACAGGTGACAAACAAGGCTGTATGTGAGCACATCGATCAGTTTGGCCTGTTGGTTCAACTCTTTCTTCAGATAAATCCAATGTAGCTGAAAGGCACTAAATTAAAGAAGCAGGGGCTTTTAATTATCTGAAGAAATACCATATGAATAGCTGTAGTGTGCACCTCTTTCATGCTGCCTAGTCCTACTTGCTGACAAGTTAAGCATACAAAATGGGGACTATTAGGGGAGAGACGAGACACATGAGCAGAATTCTCAGTAAGTGTAAACCTGTACTGCTCCTTTCAAACTAAAGAAAGTGCTATGCTCATTTTGATGAAAAGTATTATTAAAAGAGAAAATTATACTGAAATTTCCAGGGTTTGGAGCATGCTCTAAAAAACTCAGCCATTGTTCTGTTGATGGCTGTTCTGTCTGAATAGATTTTTCCTTTTGGCCTCAGAGGCAAGGAACAGTCCAAATTGCCTTTCCACCTAACAGCTCCTAAGGAGGTGTTGAAACAGGAAACTACATAAATAAGGAAATGAGCTGCAGCTTTTCTCTATTAGGCAGAAGATTTGGACTAATTCAGTCCTGACAGAGAATAGAGGATCGTACCTCAGATAAGGAGTCTGGTCTCTTTGTCTAAAACTTGAAGATTCTCCAGACAAGCTCTACTCCCTGACAGTGTAGAAGTACTTACCACACTGGAAAGAAAAATAAGAGAAGAGACAAAGATCACACAGGGCATTTCAAAGAAACACCTTCCTAAAGGTACTGTTCTGTAAGCATGTTATAAATAGAAGGAAAAGAAAGAAAAAAAAAAGGCTGTAGACAGGAAGATAAATGCCATGAGACACAGTTCCGGGATAAGCTCAGTGTCTCCAGATCATTTCCCAGTGCATATCACCATCAGTTGTGTAGCAATTTGCTGCTATTTCTTTGTCCTATGGTACCCTCCAAAAAGGCTCAAATGAAAATCTATGCTTCTTATAGAGTGCCTAGTTCAAAGGAAGCCTCTGTCCTGTTTAGTGCCCCAATTCTCTACAAGGGAAATACAGAAAAGTCGTGACTACAACTGCTGTATCAAGAGATGTATGTTGCCATTTCTTAGAATTTAATGACCTTCCAGGTCAGTGCATGTAAAAGAACATGGCATACTTCTGCTTTAAATCTTCTACCTGATCATTTTGTCAGGTTTCCTCTGCTTCTTCAACTGAGTATGAAACTTTTACTCATTATTTCTCATATTTTCCTTGTCATTTGTGATTTTGTAGGCCTATATCCCAGTTACTTCTTTTGTGACCTAAGCACCTTTTTACAATCTAATTTATGTAATGCAGTATTCAAAATGTGGGAAGAGAGTTACAGCACAATGTCATAATAGAATGCATCACAGAATAATGTTGTATCCTGATTTATTCTCTGTTCCCTTCCCAATCATCCCCATCTTTCTAGTTGCCTTTTTAACTCGTGTTGAGTATTAAGACATCTGTAGCATAGTTTTGCAGATTTCATGAATTTGCTCCTTAGATTTGTGTAACTGAGGACATGGAATTACCTCCAGCCTCAATTTCCTCACTCACTTTTACTTCCAACAGATTTTTAATTTTTTCATTATTTAAAACAAAATCAAAAATATCCAAATATTATCATATCACTGTTAATTTCTTTACAGAAACAGCCTATTAATTTGTTCAGCAGTACTGATTCAAGCACTTCCAAAGATCCTGGTGGATGATGTTAAAAATTCCTCCCCGCTGTAAAACCTGACCATTTTTCAGCCCACATAAGTCGTGGCTGACCAGGTCACCCACTGTTCTGACTCCTTCTGAGAACCAAAATATACGTCTGCAAGACATGACCTCTACATATAATATACACAGCAGTTCTTTCCCAGTATATCATATTCATTCATATATGTGCTGCTAGGTTAACAGTTACGACCTGTACATAAGGCAAATAATAATGAATTTAGATCAGACCCACCGCCCTTTTTAAAAAATAATTCTGTTTGCTGCATATCCCATCCTCAGATAACAGAATAAATCTGAATTATAAATTTTTGTAAGGCCACTAATAGTTGACATTCATGACTAGGGTATTACTTAAAAATAAGACCAGAAAGGAAAATAATCTTACACAGACATATCTATAGCACCTTTTTTATCTTAGTTTTTGGGACAATCTTAAAATGGCCATACCTGCCACATACTCTCATTAAATTACTCATGGAATAAATCACACTTTATGCTGAATGAGATAATCACAACCTTGGTTTTAATACCAGACATCTTTATGCTCTTGTTTTTTTTAATAGCAGGAACACCAAGAACTTCCTTGTGTTTTTCTGAACTTTTCTTTGGCTCAGTTTATTACCTGGACTTTCTCTTTAGGAAGAAGTAACAAACTTGAGGTGTCTGTCCGATGCTCAAACTCAACAGTCCTTGCTCATACTGGCAAGAAGAGAGATTCAAAGTGTCTTTCACTAAAGTACACGTGGAGTCCAGTAAATTTACATAGGGAAAGAAAACCATGTGATTGCACTGTTTATCATTGAAAAGCTGATGTATAGAATAGTGCACAGAGGCAAATTTACAGTACCTAGCAACTAAGAGAAGAGCTTATTAAGACTTATTATTCCTCCCTTCACAATTTCTCATGGCACTTGCTGTACTTCGGGGAAGTCACATCACAGACAATATGCATCATCAAATGTTTTCCACACTCAAAGATATACTTTAAAGGCATAAATTATGATTAGGCAACTGTTTCCCATAGAAACTGAATGAGATTTGGTACTCTCTTTCCCTGTTTACTTTTAAAACTTCACATCGAATATGTGTCCATGAAAAGAGATACATCACCTAAGGCCTTGATTTACCTCATTCCTAGTGCTGAAATTCAATAAGAGAATACATCTCAGTGCAAAAGACACATCAAAACTCAGAAAGCTTTCCAGCTTTGTGAAAACCATTTCTTTGCCAGCATATACTCTATTTATTGCATTGTATACATGCTTGTATTTTATGATTTAGCAACACTTCTTTCCAGCTTCATAAATGACAACAAGGAAGTACCTTTCCTTCCTAGAAGACACAAAATGCCAGCTAACATATTTGCCATTTTATACTGAAACACAAACAGCCAGCAGAGAAAAGCAAGCATCACTTCTTAGCTCTTGTTTGCAAAGAGGTAGCACAGCCTGAAATGATGATTAGTTCTTTACTGTAGCATGAGCTGGTATAGAAATTTTTGCTTTTAAAATAAACCATGCTGTTCTCCCTATATATTCCAAGTAAGCATGGAGCATGTGGGAAAAACACCCCCACACCCAACACTGACAAGGAAAGCTGTGCTATTTTGTGGTCTCTTGTATGACAAGAATTAATTTTATGACTTTGCCAGCATGTATTAATAATCAATGCTATCTTTACATGCTAAAAAATAACTCCTTTTCCTTGCCATTCTTTGTCCATCCCCCTTTTCACTATTTTTGTTACCCCCAATAGGCTTGCCTTTCCAGAGTCAGGACGTTCATACCAGAAACTACACAGCAGCAGTAACAGAGAAGTTCACCATTGACAATTTCACAAAACTATTTTAGCCAGCAGGATTTTTTAGTAAAAAATAGTGCTGGAAATTTCAATATCCTTACAATATTCAGAAAGAGGAGATTTTAACTACCCGCTTGACAAGGACATTTTTTCTCGTGGTTTATGAGGTGAATAATTAAAATTTTAAGTACATATTATAGGTGAAACTAACTGTATCAGTCAATAGCCTGCCATCTATACCAGTGCAGGTCATATGATATAAGTCACTGAGCGATTCCTTGGTGTAACAACTTGCTGGCACAGTGAGGAAACGTGTCACATGGGGCAGTTTTCCCAGGAGAGCAGAGAATCCCAGGCTGCTGGTGCAGGGGGCAGCTGGCTGCTGACCCTCTTTGCTGCAGCACTGCCATCTAAGCACAGCCAGGCTTTGGCAGGCAGATCCCAAGCAAGGGCCTCTGACAGCCCCATCTAGCAATGGAGGGGATTTTGCTACTCACCAGGTGAGTTCTGTAAAGAAAGGCAACCCCTGCAACTGGTTGGACTGTGCTCACTAGTCCCAAGCGTCACCATGCAGATGTGGCACCCCAAAGAAGGATGTCACCTGGACAAGCAACTCTTGAAGATCTGTTATGATTCTGTTCATCCAGTTCTATTAGCATCTTATTTTCTTACTCTTCTGGAGTTTTAAGGATATTCAGAATTCCTTCAGTGGTGTTTCTTGAACCATTTCATCCTTCATTTAGCAATATTTTATCCTATCAGAACTCATCAAAATTCCCATGCATTGTAATCTAGAGATTCATTCACTGTAGAGAGTGTTTGCAAAAGGAGAAAAGTAGTTTTGATGTCAGTCAGTAACTTTTTAAACTAATCTCTCTTTCTGCATCAAGCATTACTGTTTAGCCGCTGTTGTTGCTGTCCTGCTGATCTCCTTGGCAAGTTCTGTCTCTGTGTGTTTAGCTGCAACTTATGAAACATGTTAAGTGTAGAGGCATCTATGGAGTGGAGAATAGATGATAATAAAGTATGAGAAAATAAAGTATGTGAAAGCAATCAATAGCTGCCAACCCAATAAAGATGCCCTTCTACAATCTTACTCCATTTGCCCAGTATGACACTGCGGGTGCAAAAAGCATGGAGGCTGTCCAGTACATATATTCCTTTAGCAGCCCCCATTGGCCATGCAATAAGGTAATTTTGTCATTTACTTAATCCCATCTTGCACAACAGACTCAGAGACGTAAATGCATGAAGCTACTTTTGGCAAAAATCAACCAGGAAATTAAGATTTTGCTGAAAGGAGAATCCGTGTTTTTATCTTACATTTTTTATTTGTCAATTTGCTGCCATGCAACTCCTGCCAGTAAAAGCTACACTTTAACAGTAGAAAGTGGTGTTTAATCGAAGTCTTTCTTTCCAGAACCACCTCCTGAACATCTTTATTAAAAAAAAAAGTTAATTTCTCTCTGCCATTGACAGCATTAACACTTTGAATGGAAGAACTGTATGCTTCCATAACAAAATCATTATCTTTTGACTGATCTCCAATTCCTTGAATACAGACTTTTAAAACCAGTACCTTGATGCTACTCTCAGACATCATGATTTCAGTATCTAGGTATGATATAATCCTGTGCAATGAAGTCAGGATCTATTTTTTTTTTTTATGGACACAACGTTCCTGAGAAAGGAAGGTGATTTCCAAATGTGTGTGTGGCACCTACAAGATCAAAATATTTTCAAGAACAACTGCAGTCCTCATTTTTCTGAAATTCTGAAACTGGCTGACCTGTTTAGGTGGTGAGGGTTTTTTAGTAGTTTTGGGTTACTTTCTCCTTTGAAATCTATATATAAACAAACAGCTTAAGTGTAAATTTGTCCCTGTGGAAACAGAATAAAGAGCTATTGGTGACCGGGCAGACAAATCTATTTTCTTTGCAAGCTCTTTATTGGCTTGTGAGAATTTCTTTGAGCAGCATATTCTCCATCGTAACATTCAGACTTTTAAGCTCCAGTGTCCACAAAAATTGCATGTCCCAGAATTTGAACAGGAGATGTTTTAAGAGAAAAATTTTAGCTGTGATAAAAACAATTAGCTATTGCAGAGGTATATGAGGGACTGTGGTTTCAGCTGCTAAGGTTAAAAAAAAGGGATTGCATTTGCAAATGTAGACATATTCTAAGGCAAAAAAAGGGGATTTGTTCCAGAAGCCAACTGATACAGCCCAACTGGTGGTAATGAAATGAGTGATATTTTAATGATCACAGGAAAGGCATAAAATCAGGACGGAGCTACAGCTGGGTGACAAGTGGGTGGCAGAGCAGAGGCTGAATGGACTTTGCAGATTGGATCAGCAGACTAGTTGGGAACTAAGGACTTCCATTGCAAAGGTTGCTGTGGGCTCACAGCACTCTGATGACCGTTCAAGCAGGTCTAAAGGAGGCTGCTGCTCAGGTCTGAAGAGCTGAGGCAAAACAGCAGATGCTGATGGCCTACTCTTAGACAGAACCAAGGCAACATCTTAGGACTGAGATTACTTAACAAAACTTTCATGACACCTATTAGTTGTTGTTAGACACACAAACACACACACACACACACTCTATCTGGTGAGGAGGCATGAACTGTTTATTACAAACTCTGACTCCACTTCCATAGTATTTTTACAAAGTCCAGGGACCGGGGGAGAAGGTTAACACCTCTCCCCATCCCATTGGTCAAGACAACTGTCCATCAACTGTCTATATTTCTAAGAAAAAATATGTAAACTAACTTGAACTAACAAAAACATTGCTTCTATTTATAACACCTGCGCGTGAGACAAAACTTAAGAACTATGAACTGGGAGACACAAGGAGGCTGAAAAATCAGGGCGGCGCCTGTCCACATGATACCTGGCTCTAATGCTGCAATTAACTACTCAGAGGCAGAAGCAGTACAATTCCTGAAGAGACGAGACAGAAATCCATTACAAAATCCTGCCTTCTGTTTTTAGCAATAGTTATGAGGTTGTAGCTGTTTTCAAGCAAAGCTTTTCCATTTTGGGAGAAATATTACTGCAGCAGAATCAACTTGCTCTGGCCTTGATGCAAGAGACTCTCTTAGCTCAGTCTCAAAGTTCTGTAGAACTCAGGCAATATAAGTGGCAAGACATTTTCTGTAGTGAAGCAGACACTAAAATATAAGGATAGAGAATGACAGAAAAAATAGTGTGTTGATAACACTTATTCAAAGTGATCCATATGCGTATCTGTGACATCTTAGAAGAGACACTTCAAGCCTCCTCTGCTGGTGATGATCAGCAAGCACAATGATGCTTTGTACACAACATACTGAAGGTCACCTTAGGTTTACATACACCATCTCAAGTTCCCCCTGTAGTGTCATCTAGAGAAGTTGTTTTTACTTACTCATCTGAAAGAAAATACAGCTTTTCCTCTGAAGATACAATATAGAAATTGTAGTGGTACAATAGAGGGACTAACTGCATACCATTTGTAGGATCCTGCTAAAATAGTTCAGACAGCTCTGATGAGCACAAAAGAGAGGAAAATGAATCAAACTAGGAATGAGCAGGTTATAACTGCCATTGATCAGCTAAATCTCCATCATCTTTCCATTATTCCATTATTCCATCAACAAGACATAATTTGCAAATGCAGACATATTCTAAGGCAAAACAGAGACAAAAATAAGCCATCTATGAGGTATATGTAGCCAAAATGCAACTTAAACTGTAATGATATTTTAAATCATCTCCAACATGGGCATTAGTAATTTAAAACATGATTTGAAGGTGTTGAAGCCAGAAAACAGTAAAGAAATTTGCTTGAACATCCAGATGTAGAATACAGGATCTCTTGACTAGGTCCAGATTCAAGACCCCTTGCTACTATGACCTCTAGATTTCAAGAGCACTTTGAAGATAGCTTGTGGTGTCTGTGTCCAAGTTTCCTTTGCCAGAGAAAGCAATGGGATAGCTTGTACTGGGTGGACAAACCAGATGATCCACAAGGTCTTAATGTTGTTTTTTCAGTGTTGAGACTACCTACTACTAAGCTCATTCCGCACCTCTTTAGGAAGGCAAGTTATTAAGTCTGGAGAGGCAAGAGTAAGCACCCAGGTCCATGTTTCCCCAGTTGCCACATAGGCCCCCAGGGAGCACCACAAGGGGATTAGCACGTGCAGTCATAGTCAAATACCCAACCGTGGGAGCTGAAGAACAGATCATGTTTTTACTGTTTCACTTTGTTCCTTCATATGCTCTGGTCTATCACATGACTACAAGAAAAGGCAATTTGACTGGTAATTCCATCTTGTCAAAACCATAATCTGCCAGCTTTTGTAGGCATTACAATAACTTGTACAGGCACCCTGTGCAATTTATTACCATGGCACCGCATGAAGGATTACAGGAGCCAACTGGCATGGCTCATTATGGAGCATCTAACTCAGCACATAAAGACTTCCTGCAATGTTCCTGAAAGATAGGGGAGATAACAGTAACTTGAAAAAGAACATCTCTATGAGATGTTGCTCTTTGTTTAATATACGGTTGAGAGTTGGATACATTCTATTCTAAGCATCCAGTCCCTAAGGAACTAAAACTGCAAATATTTTTTCACAAAGCACTTTCAAGAAGGTCCCGTTTTCACCTTTAGGCTCAGGAATCATTGGCAGTCAAGATACCTAGTATCTCTGATGAGCACAAGAGTTTCCAGAAGCATTTGATACAATGCCTAGGACCTCCTAAAAAAAAAAATAAAAAAAGAAGTTAAAAATGGCCCCATGACATTGAAAAGGACCTGCCAATTTTCTGCTTTAGGACCTGAGTGAAGGATTTTAACGTAAAACCCCTAGAAAAGTGGTCTTTAGAAAAATCAGGTAACATTGCTACTGATGCACCCTAAGTCATACTTGAGCGGGAGATATATTGTTGTCTAAATCATCAGATTAGTCTGATGGCATAGCTTGAAATAAAGCAGTTTGGACAAAAGCTTTGATAAGTGATCAGCAAGAACTGAGTGCCCCAGTTGGGATGTTGGGTAAGAACTTACCCGGAACCCTCAATGTAGGATTTTCCATCTTCTACAGAAAGCACCACTCTAGACAGATATTCCTTGAAAACATGTCTGTTAACCTTTTAATTTTTTCATGTCTGTAATTATATCCACGACATGTACTTTCCTCAGTTGGCACTAAAGTAAACCAGCAAAACCTTGCATCAAAAACCACAGATACTTCTTATCTCTAGAGTCTGAGAACTTGTTTGCTCATACTCAGGGTCCAGCAGTGTTGTGTGACACCTTGTGAGGCCTCTTCACTACAGATACAGTGCCTAGCAGCTTGGCTACTCACCAAAAGTATGCTGAGCTTGTCACTGCACCATCCCAGCAGACAGAACCTGGGTTTAGGAATTTGGTACAACCGTGAGTGGCGGAACAGATCATGCTCATTTGCATTAGACTGAGCTCATATTTTCTGCATTTCCTTGCCTGAAATAATTCACATTATTAATGAAAATGTAGCTGCAATAGAACTGGTTTTGGAGCTACTGGAAAGTACATTTATTTCCTCTTGAAGAGACAGTTTCTGCAGATACTGTGGTCTTCATCTGACAGCATAAACTTGGACCATTTAAATTGTTATTGCTAAAAATGTGTAAATATACAAGAAATGTACCCACCAATGGTCACTGCTCATGTAGCAGTGTTTTCCAGAGCATTTCTCTGACAGAAAAAAGCACTAAACTACTGTTTGAGGTTCTGACGGTATGAAAGTGAGATTTATCATTAGTTGGAGTTTTGAGGTTAGTTTGTTTTGATTTTCTTTTCTAGCTACAGCTTCTGATTTAAAAAAGCAAAGAGACAAAAGCCTTTGAGAACACCTTTTAACCAGCCCATCCGTCTATGCCCATTTGCACCCAGATATTTCAAAGTGGATGAGATGTTCACCACCACAATTCAGCTGTTAGTCCTGTCTCTATGCTCTATTTCTCACCTTTAATCCTACTGTTTACCTCTTGAGACATGCACTGATCTTTGTCAGACTACAACACCTTCCTTCCTTCACTGCTACACAATCTCTCTGGAAAAAATTTTGTTGACTTTAGTGTGACTGGTGGTCCTGGCCAACCTCCACTTCCTCTGGTCTTTCCAGGCACTCCAAATTCCCCATGCCCTCCCAGACTTTGGGGTTTTTTTTCAATAATTTAAGCTGAATTCAGCTAAGCAGCAAGTGATGTACACTGCTGGAGAGCAAAGCCATTTCTCTCATTACCTGTCTGACAAGTGCTGTGCATCTGGGGCAGTGTCAGAGGGCTGCAGTCCTTCCTGGCAGGGTTCATGCACGGCTCATTCAGCCCCTGCTTCCCTCCAGAACTTGTCAGTTCAGGGCCATTAGAAGTCCTGGACCAATTGTGAGAAGTTCCGTCATTCGAAGTGAAGGTCACTCATGTCCAGCTGTCAGCAATTCTCCATGCTCCGCTGCCCAGCGGCAATGCACAGAAGCAACTGTCATTTGGCTAATGGAGACAGTCAAAATTCCCCTGGTATTTCTACCCCTTTAAGACTTAGATTTATTTCTAGCAAAATGACTCGTCTTAAATCACTTGTCTATATTTTTAATTGTTATTTTTGGCAAGTAGTAACTTTTTTCATGAAACTTTTCTGAAAGAACTCTTTAGCATAAAACTACTGAGTACTTAAGATTTTTATAGAAACAAGAATGGGAAACTTTTAAATAAACATTTCTGTGCAGTAACTCTTTTTCTGAATGCTTCTAACAGAAAGCTCCAAATATGCATGAAGAAAGTAAAAAGGATTACTTTCACTGCAATTTAAATTATTTATAATTTTGCCTTTCCCAGTGTCAAAGGACTCTTGAAAGATAATTTAGGTGAATGACTTTATAATCTATAGCAAGGTCACACTATTCCATTATTTTCATCCTTTTCAGACCAGTGCCTTTTCTTACCTGTGCACATACGCTTTTCTAAGCTTGATTTTTCTATATGTCAGGTGAAAAAAATGCAAAATATGTGTATNAGATGGAGTCACAAGCTTCTACCTTCTGGCATGGATATTTATCACGCAGTGTGCTCCCTGCCTCTTATCTCAGTAAAATATACCAGACTTATTGGAGAAACACTGATCACTTTATTCTTCATATCTTCCAGGCAACACACTGTTTACCCCTTGTACTTGCTTTACCACAACATCATAATAAAAACTCAGTTGCTTATGGCTCATGATGTACAGCAGAGTCCAGACGCCTCCTTCCTACTGAGCTGCTTCCAGGTTAGTTCCCCCTTCCCACACTGCTGCTTTAACAAAAAAAAAAAAAAGCTCTTTTGAAGTTTCATGGTTTATTTCATCTTTTTTCTTCCCCAAAGTACACTCATCCACCCACACAACCCCATACTTTCTACTGTAAAAATCAGTTTTCAATTAAAAAAAAAAAAAATCCTTCCTAACATAACTACAATTTTCTAATTGTAGCTGTCTTGACAGGATGCGACAGGTCTCAGTCTGTCTCCAGTGTTCCTCAGCCTCCTTTCCTTTCTCTTAAAGACCTGCTTGTCATGTCTATTTACCCTTTAGCTTCCCCTGACACCCAGATTTCCTAGGCCTAGCCACACTCCCATGAGGATCCCAGTCCTTCCTGCTCCTTACAGAGCTTGGAAAAGACTCATGTAATCTGCTTACCAAACATTGTCTGCAGAGGGCTTTTGGGAGCTGAGAGTAGAAGTATTTTAAAAGGGTCATCAAATAATAAGTTATTGGCTTGAAAAGAATAAGCCCTGTCCTGTTGCTCAGCTTCATCTTGTTATCTTCCTTGATGGCTCTGCAGGAAAGCTATTTAAACTCCACTTAGCACATAATATAGTAACACTTATTTTTTAGTGGACACACACCGTGTTCTGTAACATTAAACTTAACACAAGCCGGTTTTTTTCCTAAAGCGAACATCCTAAGAGGGCATTGGAGCTCTCTTCAGACCAAATTCATCAGTCATACCAAAAAGGATTCTATGCCTTCCTGCAGTAAACTCTCAGTGCTTTCCTCTCTCACTGGTTCCTAACTCAGCGCCTAAGTCTGGCAGAAAAGATGATCTTGACATGGCATGTGCTGGCCAGCATAACCTAAACAGCTTTTTTTTTGTACCTGACACAGATGTGGCTCTGCACTCTGCCCCATGGCAAAACCCCTCTTTGGTGAAGACCCACACCACTGAAGGGAACTGCTCTGTGAATGGCCCGATGGACATCTGATACGTGGAATGATGTTCAATGAAAAAAAAAAATTGGAAGACCAGGCTGGAGGGGATGAAAATATGTGCCATGGTCTTTGATTGCTCCTAGCAGACAGATACTTCTGCTATCTAGAGACAAGGGTGTTATTGTGCCCTCAGGACCAAATACACTGATGCACTTTACCCCTGACAACATACATTAAACTCAATGGGACA
This sequence comes from Donacobius atricapilla, assembly GCA_013397315.1. Lineage (NCBI taxonomy): Eukaryota > Metazoa > Chordata > Aves > Passeriformes > Mimidae > Donacobius > Donacobius atricapilla. The sequence continues at coordinate 65,243 of WBMY01016583.1, forward strand.
TCAGTTTGAGAGGATAGGAGTAGGTGGAAGAAAATCCAGCAAGGGGGATGATTTTTATTCTGGCTGAGAAAATGAAAGACTTGGATAAGTTGCAGCAGGAGAGGTGAAAATAGAATGGTTATGGTAAAGCTTTATCCAGATCACTGGGAAACAATGGACTTGAACAGCTTTTTCTTTTCCTTAAAGGAGTGTTTGAGGGTGGAAGGGTGCAGAAACAGAGAAGCTAAAGTTTACAACCAGAACACTGACAAAGCCTAGACCAATCTGAAGAGAAATATAAAACAGGGAAATAACTTGCTTAGAATCAGTACAGCAGGAAAACTCTTACTCAATTAGAGTACGGAAGGAAAATTACATTCAATCACAACAAAGTGGAATACTCGGAAGAAAAGCAATACTTTTGGCCATTTATGCATTTAGAAGGTGAAATTCTCTACCTCAAGATACCATAAGTACCTTACACTAGAGAAGTTTCTGGGAAGGATTAGCGTCCCATGTTAAAAGAACACCCAAGAGATTCATTCAAGTATAATGTTCTGCATATTTATGTAGGGATTTGATTTAGGATGTATAGACCTAATATGTATTGATCCTAGATATATCCATGTGCCATAAATATATATATAGGTTAACATGAATTTTGGAAGGGCTTTATCCCTCAGGAAATCAGGTAACCGCTCATTTAAGGGAAAGGATGTTTTCTGTCTCAGCTAATTTTATTCTAATTTTTTTTCACAATAAAATGTATTAGGAGTGTTTTCAATGCTTGTTGAGTTTTCAATCAATAACTGAAAGGGCTCAGAAACTAGAAGTTATCTAGGTATGTAAGGACAGGGGAGTGGGAAAATCTGAAACTCTTTTTAAAAGAAGCTCACAATTCAGTTAGGTATAAAGACGCTCCCCATTTTTTATAAAGATATTTTACATCAGAGCTATTTCAAGTCCTCAATATATAAACTTCCTGATATAGAAATATGAAATGACACCATTATCTACAGAGAAATAAAATGTAACACTTAAAAAAATATAAAACAAGTCAGCTACAACAGTGAAGAACAATCTTTATTTGACCCTTCCATTTATCATCCTACTGGTAGGGTGGAAGTACATAGACAGCGATGGTACAAGAGACCCAGAAATCCAGTTAAGGAAGGCTGCTTCCAATAACTGAGAATCAGTTTTGAATAATTCCTGTGGAAAGCCCCTAAAGAATTAAAAAACAAAAACAAAAACAAACAAACAAACACAACCCCCCCCCACACACACACACTTTCATAATATTTCTGATTGTTCTGATTTCACCCAGGACAGGGTTAACTTTTTTTATTATTGCCAGAAGGCTGTGGCCAAGACCCTGTGGCCAAGTAGTTATTTGATATTACCTCATGCCATTGCCAGGGTGGGGGAAAGGAACCCATCAATACTGGCTTATTATCGAGGGCTGTGTAAATAATTTCTTTGTCTTACACTTTTTGTTATTAATATTGTTGCTGTTTGTGTTCATTTTCTTATCTCTTTGCTGTTTCCAGTAAATTGTTTTATCTCAACCAGTGGGTGACCTTTGCATCCAGCCTTAAAATCCATCCCATTGCAGTGGAAAGAGGGAGAGGAAAAATGGGGTGGGGAATGGCGAAAGAGAGAGGCAGTGTGGTTTTGGAGAGCCTCAATGGGAGCACTGAATTAAGGAATACCATTCCTAAACCATGACACTGATCCTTTTTATCATATTTAGTAGAAACCGGATTTTGTTTTAGACTTTCATTAGGCAGAGGAAGAAAAATCAATAGAGAGAGTATAGAGTGGCAGACTCTATAAGTTTCCTAAGTGAGATAAGAGATATTGCAACTAACCACAGGTATTTTTAACTGAGTTCATTTCAACCATCTTTGGTCTCATTTAACTTATAAAACCACATTGTATAGGTACTAAAAATGTACACAGAGTGATTTCCAAGCCTTAGGAACAAATATTTAAACAAGCAGAGCTGTTTATTCATAACCAAATGCCAAATATCAAGTATTCCACCTGGGAGTAACTGGTACATTTCCACAGAAGAGAAGTCGAAAACATACTATTGAATATTGCATGAGAGAAAGGATTGCATTTGTTTGGCACACCGTCTCCTACAAGGGCATGCTAGAGCGTGTCATCCAGTTTTGCCTGTATGCTACCAGTACTGTATCAAAATTATGGAGTTCTTTTGTCCTTCCACTGGCTTCCCTTACCACCAAAACCACACTACAATGTTTGCCAGTAGTCAAAGTTTCAAGTTCCTTTCCTCTCTCTTCCTCTCCAGGATCATATAAGTAGAATGCTTTCAAAATTGTTTTTAAATCTGTTACCCTGTTCATTTGAAAAGGAAAAGTCTTGTAACGGAATAATCAGGGGCTGTGTTTTGTGTAACAATGGACTTTCTCAGTATGCAAAACCTGCACAAAAGATTAGTTGCTAGAGGCACCAGTACCTGCTGTACATCTTGTACACATAACTTCTTTTGCCCTTCAGCTGCCAGTGCAGCCCTCATGCCAGTACAGATCATCCAACCCTAACCTGGTAGATGATATAATATTCATAATACCTGGCAGAGGCTGGTGTGCCAGTGGCACCCTGACAGCATGCACAAGACACCAGCAACATGTAATTTGTCATCAATGGACACAACCTGATAGAATTTGAGGCCAGCTTAAAGAACTTAACTCAGAACAAATTCATTCACATAAATATGACAATCAAGGAAGTGCCAAGTGAAGAATAAAAAGACTATTTAAATATGAATTCCTATGAATAATTTTAGTTTGGCTTTAGCTTTGCAGAATAAAAACCTGTTTATGCACTGAAAAGAATTACATCAGGAGTGGCAGCTTCTTCAAAATGGCATTTATTTGACATGCCCATATAATGAACTAGGGAAAATACTTTCAGAGCAGAGAGAAGCTCATTGCTTTTACCCTGAGAATGCTGTTTAAAAAATTCAGTTACCAACTCTTGTCATGATAGTTGGTATCTTAGTTCCCTCATCCTTAATAAAAATAGCATAATACCACAGAGAAATATCTCAAGTCTGAGTATGTGCTCAGTTATTGCCACTATGAGGTACCTGAAACAGGAAGGCTCATTTCTGAGTTTCACACTTTGGGACGCATTCATGTCCCTGACAAGACTGTAGATCATCACTGCTGTTGGACCTGTTCACACAGAGAAAGATTATTTTTTCAATTTGTATTTCAGATTAAGACCATCTGGTACCAGCAAACCACCCAGCACTGCTAAATTCCTTCCTTGAAAAGTATTAACATGTTTTCTTTTGTTATACATACATTTTTCTCCAAACACCACTACTTATTTTTGGGATTATTTAAGCTTGAGAACTAAACTAGTTCTAATGTATTTTGTCACTTTGACACATCATTAAGTGAAACAGGCTTGTCTTTGACCAGTGAAGAGAATCACCAAGTTGCACAACCATCCCATTCCTGTCTCTTCTTCCAGGCAGCAGATCATGCCTTACAGGCTGTGTGTAAGAAAACCTGGTAATATTGAAAATGCAAACATATTGGCAGAGTCCAAGATGTGTGCAGCCTTCCATTTTACACAGGGAATGGCAAAGAAATTTGCCAATAAATATCCCCACATCTGAATTACTGTAAAAAAACCCCATGCATCTGTTTTGGAGGCACCAGCCACTGGTCTGCTTTCGGTCAGATGTGTGGCAGAAAAGTGACAACAGCTCATCTGCAAATAACAGTTCCTAAGTTACCTGGTTGCAGGCTAATGCCAAGTGTAACTAAGACAAGCCTTCTAATTTACATTACCATGGCTAGCAGATGCTTGTGTTGGCCACAGGGATGTCCTAACCTGGAAAGCAGTGTTAAATTTATTTGTAAGGAACCCACCAGTGCCATGGTGATTGAAGAACCACCAGTGAAAAGCAGAAGGGAAGAGATGGGACCCACCTTCAGTTTAAACAGCAACCAATAAAATGCTTCAAATGTGACAGCTGATTTTTTTAAAAACAAATAGCTAGGCACAAAAAAAGTTGAGGATCCAATGGATACAACATTTTGTATTGCATAAGATCTTAGAAATAAGGTATCAATTTATAAGTATTCCAATACCTATGGAAAAGTTTGCTCATTCTCTTGCCTTATGAATTCTCAACTCATCTTTTGGTTCATCTGCAAAATCCTACCCCTAATTGACAGTTTACTTTTCAGTTAAATCTCTTGTTAACCACTCACAAAAGAGAGTTACCAAATATCCAGCAAGTGAAAAAGCTATTAGCAAAAAGAGACCAAAAATATTAATCTAAAGACTTCTTTAGATAAATATCTACATGTATGTTATCTGTCAATATACTGACATAGAATCAGTGACAGATTTGCAAATTTGACCTAAATAAAAACAGGAAATCACCTGCAGCAAATATGTCTACAACTAATACTTGGGTGAATTGTGCTCTGCAGGGCTATGGTAGATATACTAAATGACTAATTCTGCCTCCTTCTTTCTCCTAAGCCTGTTTTCACAATTTCCTGTAGACATCCATTACTAGGATGACAGTGAACATGTTTTCTCATAAAGAAAACTGAGAAGTTTACATGTATCTGCAGCCTACTTGAAAAAGCTTATATTTTCCATGTTTGAAATGCTATTCTTTAAGAATTATTTTTTAATTATGTGTCTAGTTATATAAGTGGAAATCAAGAAACCTCTCGGCTGCCACTTACTCTCAATATTACATTTCAGGGTCTTACTCTGAAGGCTGTGAGAGATTGGAAGAAGGATTAACCAATTTTGTCCCTGACTATTGACATTTTACTCCATAACCTTGTGCATTTTTTCAAACCCTTGCAAAACTCACATCTCCTCCTGAAATTACTATAATGAGAAAAAAAAAAAGAAGAAATGAAAAATTTAATGATGCTTGCAAGCCACTTTGACGTTCTCCGGTGGAAAAGGTTATAATGTAAATTTCTACAATAAAAAAATGCAGCGCAACTGCGGAGCCCAAAAGGTTCCAAGTCACACAATTATCTAGTAGAAAGAAGGAAAAAATATCTTAGCCGGAGACCTAAGGTAGTGCCACATATAGAGCATGGCGTGGGGTGACATCAGAAGTTCACCTCAGCTTCCTATTCTGTAGTCCAAATTCAGGCCAGAGCTACCAGACCCAGCTCAGATCATAGTCACAAGGACATCGACTTGCCAGGTGCCAACACTTCTTCAGGTTATTTCAAAAGGTCTCTTCCCCTGAATCAACAAGGCAGCTTCTCTAATTATATGGGCAATCTCAGCTTCTTCTGAGGACAAAACCACAGAAGTATTTCCTTTGCAACAAAGAGATTGGGTACTCAACCTCTTGGAAACAAAGGAAACAGAAGAAAATGAACCCAGTTAAACTGTTTACTTTGGAGGGGGAGCTGGTAGGTGATTCCATCTTCTGAGCCTAAAACCTTTTGATAATGTAAACTTGTAGAAATTACCCACATGACTAGGGTGAAGGACAGGAGTCCTGATGCAAAAGATTGGCTAGAGAGAATCTTTCTGTAAAATAGAAAATGGATCTGTACCAAGCAATAAACTAGAGAATTTGGCACAAAGAGCAGGAAACCTCAAGGAGAGTGATAAATTCTTTTCTTTTACTTTTTCCTTGATTAAGTCTGACTTTTAATGCACAAAAAAAGGATCAGTAATTTCTTTCCCTTTTAAGCTCTTTTGCTCTTTGATCCATCCATGTTCCATCTGCCTAAATACTCTATGAACAATTAATTAATATTCTAGCTTCACCTAAAGAGATAATTTTAGTTTTCAGAGAGATTTAGGAAAAATATTACCTCCAGAAGCCTTCTAAGAGCTGTTTTGGTAACAGCAGTCACTAAGAATGAAGCAAAAAAACATGGCATGAGACTTTTTTCTCTCTCCAAGGCTCATGTAATCTAAAAAGGGAAAAACCCCAACACTGTGTGACTAAATGAGGTGGCAGAAATGCAACCCCCATTTTAGCAAGGGGAGCAGTGTTACAGTATGAAGCCTCTGTGAAAACACTCTATTTATATTGCTTTTACCACACTTTTCCTTCTACTATCTTCTTATGTCTTCCTTAAATTATTCTGATATCCCAGTTTTCAATCCTTAGGAATGATACTTATATGAAAAGTGACAGCAACAAGAATATGGACGTCTCTCAAAGAATTGCAACTCCTCAGCAGGGGATATGTTTTTCAAAGAGGACAAGAAAAAGCAGGAAGAAGGCAACAGCAAACTCCTGTCAGTACTTCCGTCTGAGTTGTAAAGTAGGTTTTCTCTTATTGCTAGATCCCGCAGAGTCAGTTCACCATCTCCCCTCATCCCTGAGTTGTAGGACCTTAATTGAAAAAGTTAACAAAAAGTACAGGTATTTTTCAGTCTTGTTTGAGCTTTCATCTCTGGCAGCTTGTATTTCACACCAGTCCAACCCTACCATTTCATTTACGATGTCCTAATGTCCTATTCCTGGACGTTTAGCAGTACCAGCTGGAAGGTTCTTCAATCTCCTTCTAGACAATTTTATTCATTAAGAAAACAAAGCATGTCCAGTTATGGATGTTGGCTTATCCTGACCATTGCACTTACATATGCATGGCGACAAGGGTTCAAAAAGAGGATATTGCTTCACAGGAGGCTGGGCACAGGTAGTCATGAGGCCTCTAAATCTGCATCACCACGAAGAATCAAAGGGGACTGGCATGATCAGAAATTACTGGCAGTGCAAGGGCTGAACAAGCAAAAGAAAAGCAAATGGATGGTTCTTTTAGTGCAGCAGTTGTCTTCCCTGCAAGAGTTAAGGAGACAAAGGTGGCTTTAGGTCACCTTTTCAATTCCTCAGTCTTTGACTAGCACAGGGATGGGCAGTTTTCCAAATCAGATTAAAGAGGCTATACATAAAACTCTGCTAAATTTTAGCTTGGGTTCAGCAGTCGTAGAAGCAATTGCTGACTGCACTCCAAGTAGGAGCCAAAAAACCTCTCATCTGAATCCAGATTTCCCTGAAGCTTAAAGGTGCTTAGATCCAGCTTTCTGGGTCACTTCCAATGTTCAACTCCTTTGTTTATCTTCTATAGGCTACTAAGACTCTGTTAGACAAGGAATTTACAACAGCAAGTAACAGCACAACCTTCCCCGGAGTCCTATGTGTAATGGCCATGTCATCCACATAAGACATCTCTTAACTAGAAGAAATTCAGAATGGGGATAAAAATGAGCAACTGCTTAGGAAAAACAATTATCATCCAGTAAAAATAGAAAATACTTGGATTGGGAAACTAGCAACAAAAAGGAAAGAATTTATAGAACAGAGCACTCACTGAAGAAAAAGGCCTGGGAGCATCCAGTCTCCTTGTCTCACAGGGTTTGGACAAAGCAAGCTGAAAGGTGGAAAAAGAGAAAGGAGCATCAGTCATGCATTGTGAAATCAGGCTGGAGAACTCATGCCAAGATTTACACTGGATTCAAAGGGAAAATTTAGCATGGAAAATATTACCTGGGATTATAACAGCTGAATTTTAAAGGAAGTATAAAAGAAAGAAGGGAAAAAAAACAATTGCACAATATGAAATCAGTTGCTTTCAGGCTAAAGTTGTTTTCTGAACATTCAGGAAAGCACAAGATTATATCACATCTCCATGGCTTCTGGAGAATCTAGTTTCAGCTTACCCAAAAATCTTGGTGCTGCCCAGCATCAGAGCAGAAACAATGGAACACCTGGATGCTACAGTCCACTTACTGAAAATCTGCAACGGATCAGAGAGACCAAGGAAAACAAGAAATGTCTTCCAAAATGAGTTTAGAAACTGGCAGGTTGTTGTAGTATAAGCATGGTTGTATTAAACTTACAGGCTTTGTCCTCGCTCACATCTTGCAATGTCATTTCTTTTTACACCGATAGCTGCCTTTATGGAACACTTTACACAGCCACAGAAAAAGCTTGGCATCTTAATGTGTTCAGAAACTCCTACAGACAGCTGTCTATGACTGAACAGTTGTATCTCAGCAATTAGAAACTGAATGAAGTGGAAGGAAAGCCTTTTCAGACAGTGACCCCCCCAGCCAAAGGCAGAGACATTGTCAAATCTCCCTGGAAAGAGAAGCCCTGCACAATTGGAGACACCTCCTGAGGAACAGCTGGCCGAAACTCAGCCAAGGGCTACAATCTCCCACGTATAACTCCTTGAGACACTTTAGAAGCATTCTTCAGCATCTTCTTAGTATTTACCTTACATATTCAGACACATTTACAACTACTTGGAAGCCTTTGGGCCCATATAGCTATCTCTGAACTGCTCAGGCAAATTTGCATTTATGCTACTGACCTCAAGTCTCTTCAACTCAGCTATGTTCTACCAAACCTCTGCCACATATAAGATTGCTCTACCTTTACTTCAGTGGTAGTGAGATACGAACTGATCAGGACAGGCATTTAAGACCCACATTGGCAAGCCAAAACTACTTTGTAGTGGGTTTTTTTCCCAGTAAACTATTTTATGGTTTATGTGTTTTAATAGTGCTTTTACACATCTGCTTTTCAATTTTTATAAAATAATTAGCTATTCTTGTTATTTTTATTTCAAAATAATGGTACAAAAAATTATATAATTCTAAAAAATTCATCACTAACAATGTTTTTTTCATTGTAAAATTCTTCTTTTTTTTTTTTTTTTTTTTCCGAGTTACTGGTTTTGCTCTCTTCCAGGTAAAAGATGGTAACACAAAAGATACTAACAACATATTTGCATAGCATCAACACCACAAATTTTTCTGACGAACAAGTTTTTTTTCTCCTAAAAATAACTTGAGCAGATGAGATCAGGTCCATTTCTGGGGTGGCCTCACCAGATTCACTGTGACCCCTATGCTGAATCTGACTGAATTGCATCTGGATGTTGGGTGCCTTGGTATTTCATCTAAGCTATGCTTGTGCAAGAACTTGCCAAGGAATGGGTATAGTTGAAGTTTACAGATGCCCAAGACAACACTGGCATTTGAATTATTTCAGTTACATACCCCTCAACATAAGACCTTTTTGTCCACACTAATACAGTTTAGTTCTCTTTTGAAAATTCCCTGGATTATTTAAATTCCTTTGCCTAAACCACTCAATCTTCAATTTTCATGAATGACCTCTTTCAATCATGGGCCACCCTGGAAAAAAGATTTTACTGTGTTTTTGATCAAAAGGCTAGTAGCTTCAGGTTACTTTCATAAGCAAAACTCATTTAAAAAGATCCACCAGCAACTCAGCAGAACAGTAAAGACAGATAGTGGAGGCAAAGTGTCCTGGACATAACTCTTGGATTCCTCCTCAGAGTTTATGTGCTGCTGAACCTTTGGAGATCAAAGTTATGAGGTGCCCCAAAAATAAAGTTTAGAATAACCACTGTGGTGCTGTATTCCAGGACACACGGAGGACACTAGCCCAGACAGTCCCAGGAATATTTTAGTACAAATAATAACCAAGGAATTACCAGGACATAGCATCCTTTTTCAACCACGTCTGACAATATATTGGTTCCTAAACATCAGTGACATCAGATGAACCCAGACAGACAGAGTAGATTGTCATTCCCTCTTCTGTATTTTATCTCTTATAGCAAGGGGACTGGCAAATCCCGTCTGCTACCAGTAGTTACTGCAGGCTTACTGTCAAACTGGGCAGGTGTAAAAAAGGGCAAGGTAACATAAAGAGGCAGTGTGTTCAGAATATGTCTTTCCCCTAACAGCTGTCACGGAGAGGGGAAATGGTTTGCATTCATTCTGCTGAAGATGAAGGTCAGAAGCACCACAAGGTTCTAAGACATTTAGTGAAGTGTTTTCTCTTTTTCTTTTTTTTTTTTTCAAAGACAATTCTCCTGCAAAAGATAGAAAGGCACCCGGTCTTCCTGCATCTTTGATAAGCACGGAAGGTTTTTTTCTCTTCCCTTTTCCTTCTGCAGTGACAACTTTTGCTCCAGCCAAATATTTTCCCATCCTGCCCGCAGAGTCTGCTCCAATACTGTGCCTTCCAGATAAATGAGCACTTCCTTCACATTAATCATCCCTAATGAGGCAGATATTCTTTCCATAAATTCATTCCCTCCTTAGCACTTTTTGCATCCTGATATGGAGGTCTGTTTTTGCAACCCCTTAGATAGAGAGAGGCCGTTCGGTCAGATCATGAATTTTATTTGATGATTTGTTTAATGTGACTCAGCAAGAGGACTAGAAAGATGTGGTAGTGCCCAGGGGGAGTAAAAGATTACTTTATGCTTTCAGAAATTACAATACCAAATCACATCTATTCTTGCTTTAGGATAGGTGTAGCCCTGATTTTTCAGCCTCCTGGTATGACTCACAGTTTTTCATAGTTCTTAGCTTCTCACACACAGGTGTTATAAATAGAAGCAATGTTTTTGTTAAGATGCAGTTGGTTTACATTTTCCTCTTGGAGGAATGGGCAGCTGATGGACAGTTGTCTTGACCAATGGGATGGGAGAGGTGTCAACCTTCTCCTCCAATCCCTTGTCTGTGTAGAAATACTATAAAAATGGAGTCAGATGTTGTAATAAATAATTCATGCTTTTTCACCAGACAGTGTGTACTTGTGTGTGATTGTGTGTCCAACAGTGACAGATAGGTGCAATGAACTGTGTTGTAGTGTTGTTGCACGTCTTCCTTTAGAGGGAAAATGGCTACTTGCCATCCTTTCACTATTTGTAGTAGTTAAGACACTTCCACAAAAGGTTAGCTTTTAAAAATGTAGGCATCAACCTTCTTCAGTTATTATTTGTTATCCAATACTTAACCTCCTGACCATAAATAAAGAGAGATGGCAGTTCTAGGGCTGGTCCTCTGCATGGCAGCTCTCTAAAACTTGCGCCTGCTTAGGCAGGGCAGGAGGAAAGCAGGGAATTCAAGTCCTGTATGCATATGTGAATGGCCACAAATCATGTTGTCTTCTCAACCAAAATTATGAGAAGAGTTTTGTCCCTGACTATCCTGCACCTGCAAATGTTTGTGATCTCAAATAATCCTACCCAGATAGCATCTCACACAGACAGGTTTAGCCTTGATCTCCTTGCGATGCTGGACTTTTCAAGGTCCTTTATAAGAAAGAAAGAAAAAAATTTTAAAAATCATTCATTTGAAATGCTGAGTGTTCTTAAGAGAGAAACTGTCATAGAACCATTGAGAGACCTCCAAGATCATTAAGTCCAACCCTTGACCAAATATGATCCACTAAGCCATATCACAAAGTGTCACTTCTATTTATTTTTCTAACGTTTCCAGGGATAGCAAATCCTTCACTTCCCTGGGGAGTCTGTTCCAGTGTTTCACCACTCTTTCAATGAAGAAATTTTTCCTAGTATCCAACCTGAAATCCACTGGCACAACTTGAAAACATCTCCCCTTGTCCTACCAATATCTGCCTGAGAGAAGGAGCTGACCCCCATCTGTCACAATCTCCTTTCAGGCACTTGCAAAGAGCATTAAGGTCCCCCCTCAGCTTCCTTTTTCCAGGCTAAACAACCCCAGGTCCCTCATCTACTCCCCATAATACTTGGATTTCAGGCCTGTCAGCAGCTCCTCCGTCTGGACACTCCACCACCTCAATGTCTTTTTTGTGGTGATGGGACCAGAACTGCGCACAGCAATTGAGGTGTGGCCTCACCAGTGCCCAGTACAGGGGGACAACCACTGCCCTGCTCTGCTGGCCACACTGTATTGGTACAGGCCAGGATGCCATCTGCCTTCTTGACCAGCTTGGCACAAGCTGGGTCATGTCCAGCTGCTGTTGACCAGCTCCCCCAGGTCCTTTTGTGCTGGGCAGTTTATTTAGTTCCATCTTCATGCTGCTAGCGACTACCTCTTCATGTAGGTAATGTGCTGCTTTGAAGCCCCTGCATCTGGCTCCGTAAGGTTTCAGGTAACTGGAGCTTTATTAAAGTTCTCCAGTGCAAGCTTTTTCTACACTAGGATAATGAATCTTAGGTCCACCTGGAAACAAAACCAGTGACTCCAGTAGTAAATCTATCCCAGGTCTTCAGAAAATAGCTCTTCTTGCTTTATATTATAGCTATTCTTGGGGGACAGAGGGGAGGGAAGAAGGACCTGAAGTTATGTATAGAAATTATTTTTTTTTCCCTAAGTCTCAAACCAATAGACACATCCACTTCAATAATTTAACAAATTTTTCCACTTTCTTTTAAACAGGATCTCTGAGCCAAAGTAACAAAATCCAGCAAAGACTCCTAACATTTTTGGAAGCTCTCAAAATATGAGAAAATAGCCCTTGGAGACAAAAACTTTGAAGGAGAAAAATCAAATGCTTTGTCTTACTTTCCACAGATCCTGATGTAACAATGTAAGGAGATTGCCTTGCTCTGTGAAAGAGGAAAGTTAAATCTCCATCTGGAGTACCACAAAGACTTTGGAAATTCTAATGCCCTGGGGTTTACTAACCTCACTGACGTTGGTTGTAAAGAAGTCCAAAGAGAAAAGAGTTTTCATGCAAGGAACACGACATGATAAAATCCAGGTTACAAATGACAGGTAGCCAACTGCATGAATGCAACCAACATTTTGAATGCTGTTCCTATGGACCTGTGATGCAATACATCTTTTGCAATTTGCGTTTAACACGAAAGTTTTGACTTTATCATCAGCCTATGTAAGTTGGCAGCATTATCTGACACTTAGACAGCTTTTAATGGAGGCAAGTATTCAGAATTTAGGTGGAATTCTGCATATGAAAATGGCCAGAGAACCTCCATTATAATTTCCATATTACATTATATATTGTAAATATGTGAAGTCTACATATATAAGATGCTCTCTAAAAATTCCCTACACTGAGCCATAACCTTACCTTTAATAGAACAGTGCTTCTGATCTCGGCTTAAAATGCTTTTGTAGTTTTGGGTGTAGCAGCAAATAGGTTACAAAATGGATGAGATTTTTCTCCTGCACTCTGAGTCTACATACAGCAGAGGCCATACTCTTAATCCTTGCAGGGTGGAAGTATTTTCTATGCAGCACAGCCCTGGGGATTGCTATCTTTCCCTGCATGGCTTTTACCATAGCATGAAATTCTGATCTAGGTGGGTGTATGTGAAATGATAACTGAGCCTCTATTGTCTAAACATAGAGTCACTGCTACATCCATTTAACCATCAGTGCTCCTGACAAATGGCCCACACTTCTGCAGGAACATTTAAGAATTATTTCACTCTAAAAAAAATTAGGTTAATTAGCCATCTGCTCTTCTCCCTATTTATGCTGCTTTGTTGTTCTGCTTTCTCATTCTTTCCCAAAGTACTGGCACACACAAATAATTTAACTTTCCTCTCTTGTGTTCTGCAATAACTTCCCTCCAGGTTCAGCCCTGGTTTGCTCTTAGTCCAGAACAATCCTTCTGCTTCATTTCTCTCTTCCATTTTTATCCATAATAGCTCATCATCCATGTATTTCTCTTGTCTCCACTCACCCAGGTAAGAAGCATGTCAGCAGTGTACAGAACTGTGTAAATGTTACAGGGCTATATAAATGTTTTGAAAAAGTCCTTTGGGGAAAAAGAGGAAAATTTTTCTCTGGCTGAATTTAATAAAAAGATCTTGCAAACAAAATGAGATAAATTTTTTTTAATTTTTATCTTAATATTATGTCCTAAATTTATTTCCAGCACTCTCATCCTTTTAAAGGAGTACAATAACAGCAGATCAGCATGATTCTACTTCTTTTTTAACAGAAAATCATCCATCTCTCTTCTGTATCCATCCCAGCAGACTTGAGCACAACCTTGGGCTCACTTAAGCTTTGTCATGATAAGAGAAGATCAGAAAGGAGTGCTCCAAGGTAATTTTGTTTCAAAAACAAAGTTGAGGGACTGTCCTACCAGAGCTTACAAATGAGACTCCTTGAATCAAGAAAAGTGTTTTAGAATCATTGAATGGTTTGGTTTGGAAGAGGACTTAAGGTCAAGTAGTTCCAACCCCTCTGCCATAGGCAGGGACACCTTCCACTTAGATGAGGCTGGTCAGAGCCCCATCCAACCTGGCCTTGAATGCTGCCAGGGGTGATGGTGCTTCTAGAACGTCTCTGGGCAGCCTCTTCCAGCAATATGTAATCTAAAACTACATTCTTTCAGTTTAAAGCCATTACCTCTTATCCAAACACTACATGCTCTGGTGAAAAGTCCCTCTCCAGCTCTCTTGTAGCCCCATTTAGGTACGGAAAGGTGCTATAAGGTCTCCCTGGATCCTTCTGTTCTCCAGTAGGAAGAGTCCCAGCTCTCTCAGCCTGTTTTCCTAGCAGAGGTGCTCCAGCTATCCGATCATCTTCGTGGCCCTTCTCCATACCCACTAAAATAGGTCCAACACCCTTCTTCTCTGAGGTGCAAGACTTTACATGGGGTCTCACAAAGGCAGAGTGGAGGGGCAAAATAAATCCCCTCCCTAGCCCAGGATGTAGTTGGTTTTCTGTGCTGCAAGTGCACACTGATGTGTCAAACTGAGCTTCTCACCAACCAATACCTCCAAGTATTCATCCTCAGGGCTACTCCCAATCCATTCTTCACTAAGTCTGTATTCATGCTTGGGATTGCCCTGATCCACGTGCAGAACTCTGAAATATAACAAAGCATTGTAATATTCTGGAATAATAATCACATAACATAATAAGTCAAATTTAATATGATAGCTAGGTTTCAAAGGCTTAGGAAGTCTCTTGAAGTGTCACCAATGAAGGAGAAACCCCTGTATTACAGCCTCATATTTCTCTCCATAAAGGAATCTACCTTTCACACCCTCCCGTATACGTGCCGTTCTGTGGATCAGTTAGTTTTTTTAGGAACCACATCACTAAAATAAGGGAGAACAATTCCAATCACCTGTTTAGCAAGCCTAGTAGCTGATCATTTTCTCAAGCCTGAGACAACAGCGTTTGATATGAAGATGCTATCAACAGAGGAAAAATTGAGGGTTCCCAGATATTTTCTAGAAATGAAGCGTGCGACAGAGGAAGGCCACATCCTTGAATTAGAAGCCACCATCATACATATAGACAATGTGAATGAATGTATATTTAATGTGAAGAAAATTTGAAAATTTTATGATAAAATGGGGTGTAAATTTCTAGGGAGGAAAATGCAGAAGTTTTCTACCTGACAATTTACTCATCAGCTTGTGTGAACTGAGGGGAAAACACCGCTTATTCTCTTTCACCTCTGGAGCTTGATTCAACTCTCACGAAATGGATCAGTAATACTGCCTTGAATGTATCCAGTTAACACTCATCTCCAGGTGAACATACTGACAGATGTGTTAAAAACAATCTGAGCTGTTCTCGGACCGATAGCAGTTGGGTACAAAGTACAAGTCAGCTGTTCTAGGCTCATTTAACTTTTTCCAGACTGAAAAGAATTGAAATACAGAGATGTACTGCTAGTACAGAAAATGCCAGTCTTTGAACAGAAATGCCAAAAGCTTCCTGGCACTTTCTGAGAGTTCACTGTCTGGGATGTTATTCCTTGTGGGAATCTGTGACAACAGACATTAGTCACTGCTGCAGATATTAACACAACAAGCCAACACAGAATTGCACGCACTGCTTCTCTCTTTCCTTTCAGTGCAAAGACCAAGCAAGCCTAAACAAGGACCAGAGGCACAGCATATCCCTTGGGATAGAATTATGCTTTGTTCTCAGGTTCTCTTTTGGAAGAATTACTCTCAAAGTAGAATTTTGCACAGAGCATTTTGGTTTCTCAAAGCTGTTTAGCAGAACATAAGTGTACATGATTCTTTCACCTCTTAAAAACACTGTCCACCTCTTAGCTATTATAACATTTTTCTGACTTTGTTAATGGCAACATGCAGGGCTTCGTGCAACTCCAGAAGTGAGAATAGAGGGCTGTAGAGCTCCATTAAATAGGAGGATCTTTCCTGAGGTACAGATCTTAGCTATGCTCTGCTATCTGTCAGATAGCAGAGCAAAGGAAGAATTTGTACAAGCAGATCCAGAAATTCTGCAAGTCTTTGTGAAATTACTCCTTCGTAGATTGCCAGACATATTAGTGGTCTTGTAGGGTTAGAGAAACAAAAGTGGATCGCCAGAGGAAACACTGTTTATCATCCCTCAGGTCTACCTCATTTTTCCCACTTTAATAAAAAATGAAGAAAAAAGCTCAGATTATTTATATCCACTGTTAGAGTACTGGGCAAATCACAGAAAGGCTGTGACAGAAGTAAATATAAATATTGAAGCAACTGCCTAAATAGGAGTATCAGTGGATTTTCCTACACAGGAAAACAATATGGTTTAGTATAGACTGGAATACTGGAACTGTTATGGCATTACCTGTTTTTAGATGCATCCTGAACAAACACAGTCTGTCCATATATCACCAGATAAAGATTTTTCTTGGGTCTTCGTATGTAGTGGTATAATCTAGCAAGCTGATAATAAATATTCTGGTGTATTAAACTATAACAATGACTTAGTAATTCTTTTGTTTCTAAAATGTGCACCTAAACTCAACCCACTGAAATCTCAGTTTCACTTAAAAGCTGTCCTCAAAAACCTGATTTCACCTAAATTCCAAAGAGATTCTATACAAGTACAGCTCCTAATAGGCATCATATTAAGACATGAAGAGATTATGCTGCAAAGCACCCTAATGTGAAAAACCAGCAGTGTTCAACAAGAAAGCAACTAACATCTGTGACATATTGTTGGTGTAGGTGAAATTGGAACCAACTGTAGACCTGAGTGCAACTGTTTGCTGTTCATCAAAATCTGAAATTCTGTTTCTGAAAGCCATATTCTCATGTTTGAACTGTGAAATGAAAAATCTCCTCTCGAGCTTACTAGAGAAAAGAGAATTCTTGCTGCAACCATACTAAGCATCATACTGGACATGCACTCTTTGTATCACTGCCTTTGTCCTGCCATGAGTCATATTTGGTTTTTTACCCACTTGAGATGCACAGGAACAAACAGCCCAGCCACTGGAACCTAGATCAGATATTGATAGTGGCCAGAAAACTGTCTTTTTCTTGTCCTATTGCTATTTTTATATAAAGTGAAAATTTGAGTGCTTGCAAGAGTAAACAGAGGTGCTTTATACAGAAAACTATAAGCAAAGGTAGAAAGCAATCTGTTGCAATATTCATTGATACCGCTCTGATCACATGCAATGGACGGAAACGCCAGAGTATTTGTTTCCATGAGGAATGAAACATGGAGTACTGTTAAACTTGTAGTCCAGAAAGTGAGGAAAGGAACAATACTGAAGCTTAACAGAAGACAAGGGAAAGAAACTGAAGAATTCCTTTTAAAAGATTTTCACCATGCCTGAATCCTAGATTTAGATGGCATAAAAAAACTTGGAGAAGGGTAGTCATAAATATAAGAGAATTATTTCATTGGCCTGAGACATTTTGTGGAGGGTCTAACCTCTTACATATCCTACTGCAAAAGGAGAGGGAGGATCTTATGTTGTTTCCTGAAAAAATATTATTTTCACTTAATAAAAATGACTTCCAGAAAGAGGCTGAAAATAAAGCTATGTTTCTTTCACCTTCTAAATAATCAGGAACCCTGTAATTCACAAGAAAGAAAATATCACTCCCAACATTCTGTGATATTCCATTTTCTGCCTTTGGGAATAATATTGAAGTTATTTGCTATGCCTGGAGACATGACTACTAAGGTCAAAAAGGAAAAGGATGTAAAAGTCTGAATTGTCCTCTTACAGGACTACCAGAACATGTTTTATTTGTTGTGCATGCACACAAGAGCGAGCAAGTCTGCTGGTCTATTGTCAGCCTGGCTGGGCTGCTTGCAGAGCTGCCAGAGAAAGATACATCAGTGGTTCCCTCCAGTCCCCGGTAGGCTGCCTTGTCTGGAGCTTGATTTAGCAAGATATGCATTGCTAGTTACAGTTAAGCAAACTGGCAGCCTTGTAGGAGTAGCTACAAGAGCTGAAGCATCCAAGAAGCTTATTTTGCATGAATTATGATTTTGGCCACCTTCAACTCCATGCTGCCTTAGATGCTGCCTTCAGGATGGGTGTTTTGCACTTGGCAGTCCATCTGTCCCTCCAGTGATGGCCAAGCCAAATTTATCAACTGCAAACAGAGAAATGGAAGATTTATGAGCATTCTATAAACCCTTAATCAGTGTAATAGCGCTTTCTCAAAAGAGGATTACATGATAGATAAAATACATGGGGAGAGATTTGACCTGGGCATTTCACCATGGCTAATGGTGCACAGTGAATTTGACAGAAAACAGATCTTGCCTGAAACAAACATCAAGTATAAGCCAGTCATGAGAGATGCCAGATCCCAGCCACTCTGGATAATGAGCAGGCAGAAATGAGGCTAGATATAACAACAGAAGCAAAAGCCAAACAGGACCCAGTCCCTTGGCAAAGCAACGAGGTCTTCAAACCTCAAAGTGTACATTTAAAACACAAAGCGAGGTAAAAAACTCACTGTAAGAGCAGGCAAAAACCTTTTTTTTAAAAAAAAGCTTTGACATACAGTGGTTACTGTGGACAAGCAGCATTGGATAAGTTCGGACTGTTTACTGAGCTTTTCATTTTGAGTATGAGAGAGAATGTAAAGCTCATTAGGAGCTGATGTCCCCAAGAACCCACACAATAACAGTGTATTTCTTGGTGGTGGTATATTGAAGACTTTATAACACTTACTTCTTAGTACTAGTGCAGGAAAGGGTGCTGAAGACAGTGAAGCCTCACCTCTGAACTGCTTGCCATGTGGAGAAAGGGTCTTGTCTCAGACAAGGGATTTTAATATAAATCCTACTGAGCATCTTGATATCTCAAATAATTTACTTTCGGGACATCTTTCTAGAATTTTACAAGCCAGAGCAGACAAAAAATAAAACCACAAACAGACTCTTTTTCAGTGGTGCCCAGGGACAGGACAAAAAGCAATGGGCACAAACTGAAACACTGGAGGCTCTATCTGAGCATCAGGAAACACTTGTGAAGATGTCCAGGTAGTAGTACAGATTGCCCAGAAATGTCATATGGACTCCATCCCTGGAGATGTTCTAAAGCCATCTGGAATGGTCCTAGGCAGAGAACTGTAGGTGGGCCTATTTGAATAGATGGCCTCCAGAGCAAACCTCAGCTACTTCGTGCAATCCCAAAAAGTGACAAAAAGTTGGGTGAAAAGGTGCTATTTTCACAAACATATTTCAAAGTAGTGTCATATTTTTGCTTCTTAGCGTTCAGACTTCCCTTAGCCCTTGGTGTTGGTTCATATCTGGGACACTTCCTACAGCTGCTCTCAGAGTAACTCCAGACACAACAGCAAAATTGTTGCTCAGAAACACTAGCAGTGTTTCCACTGGGCAAATTGAGAAAATGAAATTATTATTCCCTGGTAGCTGGAATAGGATGTGTGTGAAATTGCGTATAGTTATACACTCACTGCAAGGTGTTTGAGCAGACAAGAGGAAGAAGACTGAAGAATTCTAGTATTGCGAGCTAACATTTTGAAAGACATTTAATTTTCAAAGAATATAGGAAGTAATCAGAACTATAAGCTATCCATTGAAGATTTGCTGCAAGCCTTCAGCAGGTTGGTGGGAAAGGCATAAAGAAAGTGCACTTGGATGTAGGAAAGTAAGGGACAGAGCAGCTGAGTAACTGATTACTCTTCTTCTTCTAAGAAGTAGAGGAGTAGAAAAAAATTAACTCTCTCACCTTCATTTATAACTAAGGTCAATCTCTGAAGAGATAGCTATTGTAAGAATAATTTGGCCTGTGGCTAACCTACTTTTGGAAGAGAACTAGGGAAAATTGCTCGTTGGCTAGCAAAAGAGAATAGAGTCAATTAACCACTGTCCTCCTCCCTGCATGAATCCTTATTAGGCAAACCTAAAACTCCAAGAAGATGACAAAATAGAAAGTTTCAGTAGTAACTGACCTGAAAAAAATGCCTCCCTACTTTGTTTCCTCAGAAAATCCAAAGTTATTCTAGTTCAGTTTTCAACAACAGTTCACTGAGCAGGCACATAGGTTATCCCAGGAGCCCAGGGGCAAAAAAAGGTTGGGCTCTTCCAGACTGCTGCAGTGCATGGGATTCTTGTGTCCCTGGTGCCAGCTTTGTTAGGAACATTCTACATATATGTGTACGTGACACATTATGGGAATTAGCAGCATGAACAATTTCTCTTCCACCTGGAATTTGGAGCTGAGAAAGCCCCCACAAATTTTTATTTTATTTAAGAATTTACTTGAGTGCCTTGAGCCTACTCCCTACCACACTTACTCACCATTTCCCAGTGAGTTTAAGTCACACAGGGAAACTGAGCTCACATTTAGTACATCAAGTCTTGTCTCCCTAAAAAGGCAAAAACTTGCAATTTACAAGTCAGTGTCACATGTTCAGCTGTAAAGAATGATGCTCTTCACCTCCTGTTAGCAAGTTAATTAATCTATCTAACAATTTTTTAGAAATTCCTAGAAAATGTGGTAACGTTCCCCTGTTGCTGGGAGCTTGTAGCACTCCTCCAGCTAAACACAGTGCCTAGGCATAGGCAGAGAGCACCAGCTACTTCATGAGCCCCTGCCGCGTCCTCAGCCACGCCTTGAACACAAGACATGAACACAGAAACACTGCTGCCTTCCTTGTGACCAGATGACTGCCCAGAAAAACTGTTAATAAAAGCACCGCCCACTGACAGTCTGCTTTCCTGCAGCACTGATTACTGCACTCCCAGACCCAGCAGTTAGAGGTACACCTGAGCTAAAGGTTCATTATGTTCCCTGGCTCCATTGGCTGCTGCTAAGAGCTGATTTCAGGGAAGGTGCTCAACTGACTCCTGTATGGATCTTAGCCTAATGAATTCCTGGAAAAATGTCAATGCCCCAGAACTTTATCCAAGCCTGAACATAAAACTTATCCAATACTTCCAACAGCTACAATTGATCTTTCCTTGTTTATTATCTGTTTGACCCATTGTATGCTATAATAAGACAGATTGTAAGTGCATTGGGTTGTTTTACAGCTTCCCTGTAGAATGTCTTAATTAGTATGCTTGATATGCTTCGAATGCAAGTAAAGTGATAAAAATATTGGCAGTATTTTTCCTTATGCAATATGATCATTCATGTACTGGTGTGGCTCCAAGAAGCATTTTATGACTAAGTGTAGAAGAGGAGGAAGCACCCATGGTAAAAGGTTCCCTGATTCCATAAAATGAAAATGATGGAAGGTGAAAAAACCTTTCAAATCTTATGAACTCCTGTGGACATCTTTGAGATGCTGTCTTCTGCATCCAAAAAAGCAACAATACATATATCTCATCAAGACAAATTATCACTCATCTGTTTTAAACTGATACTGTTGTCACATGGGCTGCCACACGAGCTCCTGCTATGGCCAAACCACCTCTTTTTTGTGTTCAGAAGCAAATCTTCACAACAAGTAATAATGGTGCTGCCTCCATCACTTTTATCTCTATAATTCTTTCTATTGTCTTGACAGTGCTATTAATATTGACAATTTTCTGGTTTCATGAGATGGTGAAAATTCAATGTAGACTTATTTTGCTTTTCAAAAGAATATGCACGTGGTTCCATCCTGACTTACTTTAATTAATGGTCTTGTTTAGCTTTACCATGGCAGAAAACAATCAGTGTTGTACAGGACTGGCCATCCTAGATTACTTCACACAGCAATAATTTCTAATGAGCTGTGCATAATATCCTGCCCATTTTTCTTCATTAATACTTGATGACTTAAAATTTAACTCACAAAGACTATTTAGCAGCTCCATAATGAATTTTGTCACAATAAACTCCAAAATGGCAACCTTTTCTCTTCTATGATCAGAATGCACATGTGGGAAAAAGGAGGGGGAAAAGGATAAATGTGATCGGGCACGAGTAAGGCAGATATCAATGAGTGCGCTTACCTAATCACAACAGTCTGTCATATTGTCTCCTTAAAGTCTATTTCCATTTTATTGATTTTGTTCCATTTTCTGGATATGAATAGGGCAATATGTACGTGATTTGCTACCAAACTTCAGGATGGATTAGCCAGCATTTTGAAGACCAAAAACTGAAAATCCAGGTCTGGATCTGGGATAAACAGGTGGGATTGTGGATGAACTTAATATCTGGTTTGTGTGACTTTAAATCAATCAAGCTGGGGTATCTGCATGGCCATTAGGAAAGCACAGTCTTGGTGAGCTGGCAAGGAGGAGCAGGGTCAGGCTATGGTTGGTTCAAGTGCTGAGTGTGCTTGTGTGGCTGCTGAAAAAGGTGTCTACTCTCTGTCCACATTGGTGTGTGCTTGGCAGTGACTGTACTGTGTGGTGACTTTTCTCGTTTTTGGAGTTCACACTCAGCCTTGCTATTGGATGAATCTGCCAAGGGTAACAGCAGCAAGTAAGACAGGAGATGACAAGCCCCCCAGATCTTAAGTCATTCATATTTAGTTTCACTTAACAAGGCCCAGCCACTCCTGCTTTTTTCATGCCAAACCAGTAAATGTTATGGCTCCCATTACTGCAGTGTAATGTAACAGTACCTGTGTACAGTTACCTGCCCTATCCAGGACTTTCAATTCTGTTTTCATGTTTTCCCTTCCAGATTTAACCAGCTCTCAAGGAGCTGACCCATTTCTCCATGCTAACTCCCAAAGCTTCCCATTCTGGAAGGGTTTTGTGTCAGGCAGAGTGACTGATCTAAATGTGCAATGACTGACGCAGCACTGCACCTAAATGCTGGCAGGGAAACTGAAGCGTAGAGGGTATAGCCATCCATGAAATACCAATAATAAATATCATTGATTATATAACCTCTGACTGATCACCACCTTGTCAACTAGACCATGGCACTGAGCACCATGTCCAGAGATTTCTTGAGCACCTCCAGGGATGGTGGTTGGTGTCACCTCTCTGGGCAGTCTGTTCCAGTGCTTAACAACC
The DNA here is from genome assembly GCA_013397315.1 of Donacobius atricapilla. Taxonomy (NCBI): domain Eukaryota; kingdom Metazoa; phylum Chordata; class Aves; order Passeriformes; family Mimidae; genus Donacobius; species Donacobius atricapilla. The sequence continues at coordinate 88,226 of WBMY01016583.1, forward strand.
CTTTTCTTGTAGAAATTCCTCCTGATGTCCAATCTAAATCTCCCCTGATGCAGCTTGAGTTGATAATACAACCCTGCTCCTTTAGGAACTTGAACCCTGAACCTGAATCCTATTGAAATTGAGATAGCTCTGCATATTACCCTTGTCATCACAAGTATCTTTGTATCTGTGGATCATTAATCCAAAACCTAAAAATCCACCCATCACAGCAAAGTTACCTGGACCTTATTTGCCAGTGGCTATAAATGATTCTGTTTGAGCTCAGTGAGTGCCAATCAGTGCTTTGTCAGCAGAAGGACAGTCCAAGTCTTGACTTAGCCCTTGCAATTTACTTCTGGAGGCTGTTGTTGTGCAGCTGCTTGCAACCAGAAAACTTTCAGAGTTTACACTTTCCTCAGAGAACATATAAGCTCTGCAAAATCATTAGTTAATTACAGACATCAGTTTCAAAATCACAGGTATAAATCCTTGAGTTAACATCCTTGATCATTAAACCTGAAATAGGATTTTAAGAGTGTAATTTAGTTTTTGCCATTTCTCCTGTCATGTCTCTTCCTCCGGCTGTCTTCTCAAGCAGTGAAAGGAGGCCAGGAGACTTGACCCTACTTTTCCTGCTCCAGCATGGTTTTGCCTTATCAGGATTGTGACATTTAAAACCTAAAAAGACATCTTCAAAATACAGCATAGAAACTTTTGCAATTTTTATTTGCAAAACATTGTTTAGATTGCAAGCACTTTGGATACCAACAATTTTATTGGGGGTTTTAGGTGATATTATGATAAGACCAATAAAATGTATCTTGTAGCCAAATTTAAAGTTTTCTTCAACATTTTTGATTTCACACCATTTTTGACAGAGGTGAATGAAGAGAGCTGTAAAAATCAGCAGGTTTTTTTCTATGTGTTTTTTTCATGCTACTTCCCAGCATAAGACTCCTGTGCTGAGTAGTGGCTTTTGTTGCTTCATTTAGGCCAATGTGTGTTAGTCAGATATCTAGCTTTGGTTTTCTTTACTGTGTCATTTTGCTGTGAAGGTGTATGAATATTTCATTGTTACATTTTAATTGGAAAGCTGACTCTTGTCGATAAACACCACAGATTTAAAGCATTGAATATATTTAAAAGACTGCTGACAAAAATCTATATATTTAAGTCCTTGAAATGATCTTACATTTAGCTCACCACTTGTGGTGTCATGGTGATATCAGTGGAACTGCTCCATGAGCATTAAGTACATGTCACTCCTACAAATAGTTCTTTTCACTTCTAGTGTTTCAGCAATGATATCATTATTTTAAAAATGGGAAAGTATGGCAACAGAGCTACAAAAAAACCCACAAAAACCAAACAGCAGGAGACCTGGGTTTCACTCCCAGAAACACTGCCCAATTACATACATTTTTTTTTTGTTCCATCTCTTTCCCATTATCTCTTCTAGTGTATTGCCTCAGTAAAGTACATAAACACTCATTTTTAGGAAGCAAGTGCTGGCATGCTGATAATAAGCCTCCTTTTAGATTAAACTTTTAATTTGACAAAAGTGCTATTTAATGACTTCAACACTGAAACATAAGCAATTACCAGGACAAGGCTCTTATTTGGGGTACAACAAACTATAAACAAAAAATGCTTATTATTAGGAGCCTTAGTTATACTTAACTGAGAAAGAAAAAAAAACTACACAATCATAGAAATATATCCAATGCATTTATTATTTTATGTTAAAATATCTTTATATTATGTTAAAATTTCTTCTTTTTTTCACATTTATTAAGCATTAGGTCTTCTTTCTCTCCTACAAAATTGAAAAATTGTTCTGGTCCACTCTTAGGGTGCTTTTCCTATTTCTTTCATGCTCAAAATAATTTCCTGCCAAATTATGTTCATTCAAATGAGGAATGTAATGAGACAGTGATACTTCCCTTTGATATTTTTAATTATCTGCTTTGAAAGTAATTAAGCAGGGGGAGAGGAACATGGAAATCCTTTTCCTGAGAGACAGAAGACCAGGTAGTTTCTGTTCTGCTTGCTGGAGTAAACAGTCTGCATGCTGAATTATCACCAATGTGTCCTGGATGCAATGCCCAGAGATGCAAAGCCATCCATTCATACCCAGTAAAATCTCAGGCAGAGAAACAAGCCTCCGCTAGCACTGAATAAATGTGATTTTATGTGAAGACAAAGCATTGCTGTTCCTTTATCTTGAACTATCACATTGCATGCCAGGGAAGGTGCAAAGATGAAGCTCAAGGTCAAAGTCACAGGGAATCATTTCCTTTTTGGACAGCAAACATACACTGGCCCACATACAGGCTGTGACTGACCCCTCAGTCACAGTGCTCAGGCTGCTGGCCCCTGCCACTGAACCAAAATGTCACCTTTCTCCTGCGGGTCAGGTGAATGAGGGTTCCAGTGGCTCTGTCTTCGCAGGCGGGGAGAGTTGTGCCAGGTTTGTAGCCAGTGCCCCTTGCACGGTCTCCATGGGGAACTCAGCACCCCAGCAAAAAGTGGGTGCTGAGCTGGTGAGGCTTTCCCCCTGCTCTGGAACTTGTCAGGAGTAAGAGAAAAGACTATAACAGATAGAAGCAGTAGAAGGGGATTTGGCAGGATTGGTGGAAACACACGGCACTGCATGGGAGTGTCAGTTTTCCCCTGTGATGATGGGGAAAAAAACGAGAGCAGAAAATGATGAAAAGAAAACCCTCACCTTGCTTCCATTCCCTGTATTGGTTTCTTGGAAAGAGGACTGTTGTTTATTCTTTAGTGTTAGGAGATCTTATTTAATATTTAAACTCCAGAGGCACAGGGCCAAACTCCATCCACATTAACTCATAGAGTTAGCAGAGCAAGAATCCAAAGGATTCTTTCATGTGGGAAATGCCTTCATGTGGATTGTTTTTCACTCCTGTTTTGTTGGCAATTTTATCTACCATTATAGTGCAAATCACTCAGTCTTGCTGAGCAACCTTACACAGGTGAATTTCTGAGCAGAAGAAACTTGTTGTGGACAAAAGTCATCATCTTCATCCTGGGAACAACACTCAAACTTGACATGTAAAATGATGGGCATGATGCTAGCAGTTGTATCTCAGGCCTTGACTATCTCAACAGACACTCTATGAAAATCCCAGCTCAGGGTATTGTACCAGTCCAAAAGCACACAAAATACTAGGACAGCTGAGCAACAGAGAAAGGTTTTCTTTCCACAATATGAATCCAAAGTTTAGCCATGTGTTGAGATTGTTTTTCAAGTCCTTTTGCCCCACAGGAGCATTGGAGCTGGAGCATTATCTATTATGCCTTATCATCAAAGGCATTAAACAGCTCCCTTATGAGGAATACTTGACTGTCCTGGGACTTTTTTACTCTGGAAAAGAGCCATTGAAAGGGAAATATGTAACTGTCTTTGAGAAGTGACACAGAGAGTGAGAAAGGGAAAGGTGCTTCCTGTCTCCACCAAAGCAAAAACTAGAGGCATCCAATGGCACTAAATGGCAGTCAGACTCCAAAAGAGCAGAAGGCTTCATGTAACACACGTGGAGTCCTGGCACTCCTTGCCAAAAGACAGTCATGTGGCTTCAAGGGGAAATTGGAAATTGATTAGAAAAGAAGCCTGCTGAGGCTTTATAAATATGAAGAAATATCATTTGTCTTAGGTCAGGAAGTTGCTGACCCTAAAGTTTGAGTAGTAGAGTAGAGGGGGAGGAATCGCATATATTTTTATTCCTGTACTTGTTCTTCCTCAGGCTTCTACTTTTGGTCAATGTTTGAGCATGGATATTGTGCTAGGTTGATTTTTGCCCTGACCCAGTTAAGTCTGCTTTTATATTCTTAACCTTTCTTATAGATGCCAAATTACTAAAATCCCATAATACTTTAAGCAGCACATTCTGCAATTTTAGGTGAAGAGCTGCTGCCTCCCTGGCTGTGAGATTCTGGCATGGCTGCTCCTGAAGCAATAGAGGTAAAGGGAAGGCAAAGGCCAGGATACAAGATGAAAGAAGATTGAGTCCCATGACTGAGTTGTCAACCTGACCTTTATACCTGGATATAGCCTAGCTGACTTTAAGGATTCTAATAGAGGAAAAAGCAATTCATTTGAGGACTTGAGCTATACCCCTTAGTCTTTCCTGCAGCCAGCCCATCTCCTCACAGACATGCATACAATGAGTTTTAATCAGTGACTCAAATATAAACAAACTGACATCTTAAATAGTGAGGTAAAATAGTGAGGAAACAAATTTCTCTGCATGAGAACTCTGAATACAATCTGTGCTCATGTACCCTCTGAGAGAAGCTGCCACAATGAAGGAGCCTCTCATATATTCACAGAATTATAGAATGGTTTTGGTTGGAGAAGACGCTAAGATTATATAGTTCCAACCCCCCTGCCATGGGGAGGGACATGTTCCACTACACCAGACTGCCCAAAGCCCCATCCAACCTGGCTTGAACATTGCCAGTTATGAAGCATCCACAAGATCTCTGGGCAACCTGCTCCTGAGTGTCACCATCCTCACAGTAAATAATTTCTTCCTTATATCTAATCTAAACCTGCCCTCACCAGTCTAAAGCCACTACACCTTGTCCTCCCTCCATAGCTCTCTTGTAGCCCCCCTTCAGGTACTGGAAGGTGCTAAAATGTCACTGCCAGGCCTTCTCTTTTCCAGGCTGAACAATCCCAGCTCTCTGACTGTCTTTATAGCAGAGGGGCTCCAGGCTCTGATCGTCTTCTGGGCCCTCCTCTGGACTCACTTCAACTGGTACACAGAGACACAGAATGGTCAGGTTGGAAAGCACCACAGTGGGTCCCCTGTTCCAGGCTCTCTGCCTCAAGCAGGATCATCCTAGAGCACATGGCACAGGATTGTGTCCAGGCAGTTTTTGAATATCTCCAGTGTGGTAGACACCACAACCTCTCTGGGTAATCTGTTCTTCACATCCTCATGTTGTGAGCCCCAGAGCTGGACACAATAGTCCAGTTGGGGTGTCACAAGAGTGGAGTAAAGGGGCAAAATCACCTCACTCAACCTGCTGGTCACACTTCTTTTCATTTAACCCAGGATACAATTGGGTTTCTGGGCTGTAAGTGCTCATTGCCAGGTCATGTTGAGCTTCTTATCCACCAATAACCCCAAGTTCTTCTCTTAGGGCAGCTCTGAATACATTATCCACCCAGCCTGTCTTTGTGCATGAGATTACCCCAACCCATGTGCAAGAGTTTGCACTTAGTCTTGTTGAATTTCATGAGGTTTGCGCAGACCCGTCTCTCAAACCTGTCAAGGTCCATTCTCAGATCTGTGTATGAGTGTGACCTCACTCAGGGTTATGTCCAGATGGTCCTTGGCAGATGTACTTAAGTACTAGGTCAATTACCTGTGCTGCTGAGGGATGAATTCACCTCTCTCAAAATAGCTTGATCCATTCTCTGGAGCTTTGGACATTCCTCACAGCCAGCTAAAGTGGACTGTCGGAAACAGCTATGCTGCTGAGGCTTTTTACCATCTAAATGACTGAGAGATTCATCATTAGGCATGTCCTGTCATTTTCACATTGTGAATTTTGAGATAAAGCATTGGTATGCAAGAGTAAGGACTCTGAGACTTCATCTTCCCCTGGGCATTAATTCTCCACACACTTTATAAAGATTGTTCTATCAGACAGTAGGATCTGACCCTGGTCATGGCTAAATGCCTCATGATGAGCAGAGACAGAAGCAAGAAGAAGTGAGCATTTCCAGAGCTTGCTGCTTCTGCACCCAATTCCCAGGGCACTGCTGCTATTATTTCTAAGAGGTTAAAGTTTAATCTTGCTTTCCATAGATCTGAAATATACGCAAACATATTTGGAAACTGCATTATGATTACCTTAATTCAGCCCTGCAATTTGACTCTTGCTATTTTGTTTTACTCCTTTGTTTAATTTCTGTTTATTTGTGGATCTCTCACAGCACTGCTTCCTGTAGGATTATTTACTTTTATTTATTCATTTATTCATTTATTTAAGGCATAACTAGGAAAATGATCTAGTTATGGCTAAATGCAGATTTTTTTCTTTCAGGCCCCCCACATCTCAGCCTGTGATTTCTTGTCAGCAATCTCAAATTTAACTGGATGGATACTCACTTGAGATGAATCTGAAAGCACTGGGGATGGTAGGTTTTGGGACTCAGTGAGTAGCAATGCTCCTATTGAATTAGCACCAAAACACTGTTTCCAGGCAATGTTGAAAGTTCCATGCTGCTAAAGGTGCTTAAAAGAGTCAGATCCTATTTTCATTTTTTGTTTCTTAAGTGCAGTTTGTTTATTTGCAGTATGTAGACTAGGAAAGGATGTGTGCACAGGTGCTGAACAGAATGAATGTATTGGGATGTTCTCTATTAGTACTAATACAGTAACAGTCATAAATGCTTATGGGATTTATTCATATTCTTAAACAATATTAAGACAGCATAATGAATCACTTCAACATTGTGAAAGGTCAGAATTAATCTTGCACCCTTTATCTTCACTCAGTTTATATGTGAGTTCAACACAGTATCAACTTTCTCCACTTTCAGCTGAAATTGCCACAGAAAGCTCTAACCAGGTGGTCTGGAAAAACCTTCAGAAATGAGCCAGTTATACATGTCTGGAAAGTTGTAGGAAAAGAAATGAGGGATATCAAAGTCCTTTGCTCTCCCCATTATTGTTAGTGTGGTAAAGTGTGTCCCCCAATACTGCATGTTTTGCCAGCAACCCAGGGAGCACTCCTTGGGTCCTGAGAAGTCCTTTATATAGGATCACAGGGCTACAAGCAAGATACACCAGCTGGGTGTTAGCTAGGGCTGCAGCCAGGACCAGAGCATACTCTGATGGGTATGGAGATGTCTTCAGCTGAGGAAGAGGGATTCCAACTCGCTGGTCCTGTGCTCTGATTGATTTGACGCTCAGCGTGACAAAAATCCAATGTGTGAGCAGCCAGCTCTTGTTGAGAGGGAAAAACAGAAACCCTCTAGGCAGAGAGAGTGTAAGCATCTTGCAGGTGCCTGATTGTCTCTGTGTAGGACCTAAGTTGATCTAGGATTCTCAGCAGGCTGGAGGAGTCACCTCTGTTAATAGCTGTTCGTCTCAGTTCTGTTGCTTCTCTGAGCTTGCTCATAAGGATTTCACCTAAAGAGACTCTTCTTTTGCACAGTAGGCAGCCCTGCTGCTCCAAGATGAAGAAGACCCTAAGCCATCTCCTTGCTGGACTTATAAAACTCATTTAATGCTTTCCCACTTGTCTACTTCCTGTGTTCTTTACTGCTCATATTTGTCTTGTCTTGATGTACTCGTACTGACAACAGGCTGCTTTGGGAAAACTGTTTTGTGTGAGTTTTGTGGTGAGAACAGAAACCTGGAATAGAATAGCACAAGTACTAATCTAGCTCTGGCAAGACCTTGTTCTTGTATGAATCATTAAATGCCATTGTGCTATTTTTTCCCTTCCAAGTGTTAAGAGACAACGACAAATTCCTGACAAAACTATTAGAGGTATTGTGAGGCTTATTACACCAAATATTTTTTAAGTGCTCTGAGATTGGGAAGTGGGAAAAACATCTTAAAGAGTCAATTAGTGGCACCAATTTTGCTTTTTATTAGTAGTATTAGTTAATAATTAACACCCGCATAAATTCATTGAGATATGTCAACATCATTTACCAGCATTAGAGAACATTAGACATGTAATGCAGGAAGGTATCACTCACAGTAAAAAATTTCCTATATAATAATCAGTATATTATTCATGAAGGCAAGCTACTGTTTACCCCAAAAGGCCTGGGATATTACTGTGTGTATGATACCCTCGCAGCGAATTACCAGATTCTGTATAAAGGTAAACAGCAGGCTCAACTAAGAATTTTTGATGCAAGGAGATTACATTATTTACACGAATTTATTATCGGTAAAGCACATAACATGATTTGGGTGAACCTCTATTAACTACCTTCAGCCTGCATATTTTGGGTTTTTGTGGGGGTTTGGGGTTTTTTTGTTTTGTTTTGTTTTGTTTTGTTTTTTTCATAAAACTTACATGATAACAATACTGGCCATACTCCTTCAACATAAATGCTTTTGGGTAAAGAGCTGAAGTTAATGATATCAGTATTTTATTCAATCTGTTATACCCAATTCTTTATTTTTGGAATGGAGAGAGGAACAAAATCATGCAGAGGGAAAAATATTATAAATCTGAAATTTTCTCAGGACTTAAATTTAGTCTTCCCCCTTGAAAGTAACTTTCAGGTTTATATCTTCCTTATTTTAACTTAAATGTGTTTATAAATGCATGAGATTTGAACAAATATTTCATTTGATGCCAATAAACTTTTCAAAGTTATATTGTAGAATTGATAGTAGCTCAGGTTGCAGGTTGCACAGCTTTATAATAAAAAAAATATGATATTTTAGGTTATAGAGATTGCAAAGCTTTTCCTATTACAACTGCAGAATGGCACATTTGTAATTTTCTGAAGAATTGTACAGATGAAAAGCTTTGTTTCCAGCAAGATCCATCCTGTGATCTCAGAAGCCTCCACAGGAGTCTCTATGAAACAGAGAGACAGTTTAGAACCATACTACATCCCTTTTTTTTCACACAGAGTTAACGCTAGATGCCTGTAAAAATGTGCTATTGAACACCACTTAGTAAGGCGCGGTATTTTCCTATTTGTTGCTAAGATAGATGGTTGGACAGCCTTCTGCTACTGAGTGGGCCAGAACTGAATGTCCACGGACAGCAAACTAGTCCTTGAAAGGGAACTCTCTGTGCACAAGTGAAGCACAAGGTTTACAAGTCATTCAAATACTTGGTTTAAGCCTCATCTCTGATACTATAAATAATCCAAAGATTTTAAACTGATGGACTAGAGAGTGATGATTTTCACTCAAAATGAATGAAGAGATCAGGATTAGCAGAAGTCGTGTATATGTAAGTAACAATACCAAACTGATCTTCTCCTTTCCCAGTGCATTCCTGGGTCCACTTATCCTCACTTCCATCTTTATATGGTGTTAGCTCTTTGAAAATAAAGAGACTGAACAAACTCTTAGTTTCTCTTACTGCCTGTGTAAATGTCCTTGGGGATTTAGATCATCATGATTAATATATTGATTACCATTTTTAATCTTTCATGAAAACCAGTTACAAATCCCTTTGCTTTCCTTGTTAAATGAGATGTGCACATGCATCTCTTTGAAGCAGGATTTCCTTTAATTGATTTTTTATTAAATGTTGGATAGTCTGGGGAATAACTCCCCTAAAATAAATATCCTTTAAAAATTGTATCTCCTTTAATTTGTACAATGACATGAAGTGGAATCTTCCTCCCAGTCCTACACAAGAGAGACAGGTTGAATTTAGTAACCTTAGCTTGTCATAGCTTTGAAGACAAAGGATGCTTTCCACAGGGCAGCCTTCAACATCCATGCAAGCATCAACAAAGAGCTCACTACTGTTATTGTCACTACAATGATTATCAAGAAAAGATAAATAGTATGACAGCCTTTCAGCTGCCCAATTTCCACCGGTTATATAAACACAGATAGTAGGAGCATCTTCTGATAAATTGTCTCTGTTCAACACTAAGAATTAACTGAGTAGATTGTATTTACTCTTTGCTGAAGTTACAAAGCAGAGTGGTAATTTTGTTTTATACCACAATGCAGCAACAAGTTTGTCATTTGTGTCTAGATACAAAAAAAAAAGGACAGAGATCTGTCTGGTGTAAACAGAGCTCTTTTTCTTTTTTCCAGAGAAGCCACACAAGGGAACTAATCCCTGGTCTGCTGTCCAGCATAGAGAAACTGTATTTCATTAACTAATGGAATGAGGGTCTTAACTCCTGAGTTTAGTACGTTGGTTTGGTTGTTTTTGGTTTTGGTTTGGTTGGGTTTTTTCCCTATGGGTATCCATTAGTGATATTCTGTGGTTGTAAGGCTGAATTTAGTTTCTGGAAATTCTGCATGCCAGGCACAATCTGCTCCAAGATCTCAATTTAACCTGCGGCTATTTCAAACTTTTGACCAAAGTCATGTCTCAGCAGAAATTTTTGATGATTATGGATTCCAATAGCAAACAACTGGTTTGAAGGTTTTGACTTTATTTAAATACATTTTGGTAAAATTCTAAAGGTAAGGTATCTCAGTGGACAGCGTGAGTACAAGAATAAAGTTAGAAAAGTAAAAAAAAAAAAAGGAGCTGCTTTTCTTCCCCAAATCATTTTCAGAAACAACAACAAATTAAAAGCAGTTGTTATTCCTCCTTTCTTATTTGTTTTTCAGAGGTGCTTTTTCTTTCAAAACATAATTTGTAACCCTCTGACTTGCTGTCATAGAGACGTGTGCCATTTGGTGGGCAGAGAAGCCCAGATTAATGAATTTGACCTTGTCAGCAGCCTCTGGTAGGCTGGTGCTCCATCAAAGAGCAGATATAAGCAAAAGAGATAGCCGGGTACCAGAGACAGGTATCAGACCAGACTCAGCCAAGAACTAAATGAATGGACTGGGAGATGCTGGGGTGACCTACCCAGCTTTGCAGGAGTGCAAAAATACAGGAAAAAAACACAGCCTACAACCTATATTGTGAAACAGAAGAGGAAGTCATCAAAGTGCTGGTTTCAGCATTGTCCTTAAACCTTTTCCCATGACCAGCAGCTCTGCCAAAGTTGTTTTTTTAACCCCAGGGAAGACATTTTTTTCTCATTCTAGTAATGGCAGTGGAACGAGAAAAACGACAAGAATAACAAGTGAGTGAAAAAATATTTGAAGACCAAGTCCAGTTATGGAAAAAGCAGTGCTATTTGAATCACATAACTACATAGGCTTTCACAAAATATCAGCCTTCTTCAATCAGTAGAAACTCCAGAAGGAAATGTTTGGAATTTGACTCCATCATGTGTGTATGTGTGGGTGTGATTGAGAAAGAAAGGAGGAAAAATAATCCAATAAAACATTTATTTTTCAGGAATGCTTATTTTCCTCTTCTTTGAAAAAGACTTCCGATTTCTGTAGCTCTGATAGAAAACAGGTGTCAGCAAAGCTGAGTTCCTCATCCAGCAGCCATCACACACCCATGGGGCACCCCCTGCAACCACCTGCGGCACCCTTCACCCCGCAGTAGTACCATCTCTCATCTTTCTTCAAAGGGCACACACTAGACTCCAGGCTCCATCATGCAATAAAGAAGCACAGTGTCACCAATAGAAATCCAGTTTTTTTCTGAAATAAATTAGTTCATTTCTACTGTTGGGTCTTAGGAGGTTGAAAACTATTTCAAGGTGACACAAGTCACTTTCTCAACTCCATTTGTTCTCTTGGCCTGACTGCCTAACTTTCCTGTTATGTACATATCAATTTTATCCCCAAAAAGTTTCTGATGCACTATCAGAAGTAAATGTCAGCTAGTTCTCAGCTTCACCTAAGGCGTCTAGTGCTTTTTTTTTTTGTTTGGTTTGGTTTTTTTTATGAGATAGGGCACAGCCTTACCTTTTTTTTTTTCTTTTTCCTTCTGTAGCTTCTTTTTCTCTAAATGAATCCACTGGCAGTGCAATGAGTCATTATGCCGCTCCAGAAAGGAAAGTGTCCTCTGCAGCTGGATCACCAACAGCAGGACTTTCCACCTGGAGTCTCCCCCTGTTCTGCACTGTCAGGTGAAATCTAGAGAGTTGGGAGCTTCCAAAGCACCATAAACTGAATGAAAGGTATCACTGAATGACTGTCTTATCCCTCATGACCTTTGCCACCACCAAGCATAGCTGCTGTATCTGCACAGGGGCCTGGGAAGGAAGTAACCAAGAAAAAAATTCTTACACTGACAAAACTTCTGTCTTTTTTGTCAATTCACTTCCCTTGGTTTTCTGTTCTCTGTTTTGTTAGCAAGGACTATCAAAGCCATTTTGATATAAATTTTTGTCTGTATCTAGCTTCTTGTGGATTTCATAGAGATGCTTGTGGCTCTATTACCTAAACAGCTTTGAGAACCTCATCCTATTGACCAGTGGGAGGTCAAAAATTTGATATCACTGGGAGAATTATGCAAATAATTTTAGATTTCTCCCCAAAATGGCAGTGAGTGGGAGTGAGGAGTGCCTGAAAACAACAGGCTGGTTTTAAAATTAATGACATTTTATCATTGCAAATGACAGCTCTTCCGCCCATAATATTTGGTCTCCTATGGCTTTTTCTCCTAAATAAAGTCCCATACAAAGTCCTTTTTCTCCTAGGTAAAAAAAAAAAAATCCCAAACCCAGATACTGACTGGGTGGATAATGGATTGTGAGCAGCCCTGGGGAGAAGGACCTGGGGGTTCTGATTGTCGAGAAGCTCAACATGACCTGACCATGCACACTTGCAGCTAGACAGGCAACAGTACTCTGGACTGAATCAAAAGAAATGTGAAAAGCAGTTGAGGGAGGTGATTCTCCCCCTCTACTCTGCTCCTGTGAGATCCCACTCATGTCCTGTAGCCCATTCTGGGGCCCCCACCATAAGAAGGACATGGACCTGTGGGAGTGAGTGCAGAGAAGAGCCATGAAGATGCAAAGAAGACTGGAGCACATCTCCTATGAAGACAGGCTGAGAAAGTTGTGGTTGTTCAATGTGGAAAAGTTATAGCACCTTCCAGTACCTGAAGGGAGCTACAAGTGAGCTGGAGAGGGACTTTTTACAAGGGCACATGGTGATAGAACAAAGAAGAATGGCTTTAAATTGAAATAGAGTAGATTTGAATTACATAGAAAAAAAAGAAATTCTTCAGTGTGACAGTGGTGAGGTCCTAGAACAGGTTACCCAGAGGAGTTATGGATGCCCCATCCCTGCAACTGGTCAAGACCAGGCTGGATGGGGTTTTAAGCAATCTGATCTAGTGGAAGTGTCCCTGCCTGTGGCACAGGGTTGGAACTTGATAATCTTTAGGGTCCCCTTCAACCCAAACCATTTGCTGATGTTCTTCAAGTGAAAAAAGAATAGTAAACACAGATTCATTGTATAAATGCCGGCACAGGACGTAGAAGTCAGTTGTCTTCACTGGATTTCACTTCAGCCAATACTGGTGCAATAGCTATAGCTGCAGCTAAGCAAGGGAATTATGCTCAGCTCAGACTCCAAATCTTACTAGCCTGTGTGCCAAGGATCATCATCTGCATGTTGGTCTTCATCACATGGACTGGCATAACTAAGAGTTCTTAGTTAAGACTGGAATAAATGGGGATCTTGTTAGAAGAAATCCCTTACCACTATCCATCTTGCCCTTATTGAGGGTAACCATAAGTTACGACCATTAATTTTTAATATCTTAATCACTGACACAGTACCATGATGCCCATGTTTTGCAATTACCACATCCATCTTCTCCTTTGGAATGTCCCTTGCTAAAAGAAGGCTTCATGCCATTCTGAGGACCATCCAGTGACAGGATGCATTGACAGAGATGAAAAGAGGGAACAACTCTGTGCTTGGTTGTCTGGTGTGGGCCTGATAGTTCTGGGTCTGAGGGATTTTAGCCTGCTAGGAACTGCTAACTTTTCCCGAGATAAAAAAATCTCGAGAAAGCTTCTTCTCAAAGCAATCTTGGGAAACAACTGTTCGCTCTCAAAACAATCTTTCTCCAGGTTATGTTTACCTTTCTAGTTCTGTTTCTCTAGTTTAACCAATGGGATTAGAGAAGTGTTGTTTCTTTTCACGAATCATGTTAAGTCTGTATTGGAACACCTTATAAAAGGTAGTAAGAATTAGACAATAAAGCCTTCTCCATGCTCTTTGCCTTCTGAGAAGTATTTGGAGTCATTCATTTCTTTCATGTCCGACAACAACAGTCTGGGTCTAGTGTTTTGGGTCAAACATTTCCCAGCTATTGGAGACATGATCAAAATGACAAAGGCCCAGGAGACATTGGTGTTATGGCTGACACTCCACATCCTGTTTGCTGCCACACAAATGCACACTGTCATTAGAGACACCAACTCAGGAGCAAAAGCAAGGGTAAGACATTTAGAATCTCCTGGCTTTTGTCAGTTTGCATCAAATCTTTTCTTTCACTGGCAATGTTTAAACGAAATGTAGATTTATCTATTTTTGTACTGAATTTCTTGCTGGTTCTTAAAGCAAAATCAAACCATTCATGGAAGGTTATGAAACATGCAATGCTTTCCCAGGAGCTAGCCCATTCTCTCTAGGAATATCTTATTTTGGCTCCAGCAAATGCATATTTTAGTTCCACTTATAGATGTATTTATGCATTTTTTAAAAGCTTCCTTTTTGGTCTATTAAACTACATTTTCTGGGTCAGGCTGTATCTTCACAGCCCCACTCTGCAGCAATCAGGTTGGATCTCAAGTAGCATTTCATTCCTATATCTGTGTTTCCTAGCAATCTGTGATATCAAACATTCAGCTTTGAGATGTCACAGCAGGACTGAGTCAACATTTGTTTAAAGCCACTGGAAGTAGTTCTGACAATTAGTAGACACAGCACAAGAAATTTCGTCAGACACATAAAGAGCCAGCAAGCAGGAACCATACAGTAAATTTATCATGCAAGCCTGGTGAACTTTAAAACATTTCCCACTGTGAAAGCTCTGTCTTCTTTAGTTAAATTAGAGAGAATCAGCTTGACACTTTGATTAATATGAACATGAAGGGCTTTAAAATAATTAGCAACTCTGCACCTCACTCCACCTCTTGCGTTTGAGGTCTCGGAGAACTTCAGGAACAGTCAGTCATGCCTGGTAGTGATGCTGCTACCAGTTCATCCTCATTTTGGAGGTAAGATTGTTGAGGCACAAAGGATGTGGTGTGACCAAGGCTGCAAGAGCCTAGGAGAGATTCTCAGGGACACAGGGTTATATTACTAATTGGCGATTGCTCTTCAGACTCCTTGCAAATTAATGGTTTTTTGGGGGTTTTTTTTCCCCAATATAGTTATTAAATACCAATATTCACTTTTGGGACCAGAACACATTTTTCCTTCTATCATTATTTGTCCAGATAATGTCACAGAACTGCACCTTTTCACCCATTTTGCTTCATCTGTTGAATGACAATAACTCACCTGGCTTTCTTTGAAAAATTGCCCGTTGTTATCTCTGAAAAATTAGAGTTCATCACACTATCAAGATTCCATTTTTGCTTTTCTCCTTTATAAAGACATGCTAGAATTTATTTAAAATTACTGTTTCAGCGTTCCTTTGTAAATACAAGGGGCTCATATAATGTTGCCCTCACAAACAGATCTGGGGAGGGGAATGATGATATTTCACTGCCAAAATTCTCCTTCTCTGCAGCAAGAGAAGGCTGCTCTGCCTTTTGTACTTTCTTCCATGATACTTTCATAGCATGGGAGGCAGATGCTGTATTTACATAATACCTGAGCAAGAGCTTTAGTTGCCCTTCAGAAAGGAAGAGGCAGAGGAAAAGGCAGAGGAAAAGACAGAGGAGCGGCAGAGCTGAAGGATCATCCCTCTTTCTGTGAGGAAAGCAAATCTGATTTTGTCCTTCCATGCTGCCCTGAGGGCATAACTCTCACTACCCTCACGTAGCTTCTAGCCCAGCACGTAGCAGACACTCCTTTCCTGTGTTTGCTGGCGGTACCACTTCCTGGCAGGTGTGGGAAAGACAGAGGGGTCTGCAGCAAAGGCAGCATCACCTCTGCACGGCCAGCTGCTGACCCTTATGAACAAGAGGGTTAGTGCAGTGCCTGTTGGAAAGCCAGACCTCAAAGAGATTTGGGGAGGCTGTGAAGGCACAGAGGATGGCCTTAACCACTCTGCCATCTGGTTCATAAGATTGGGGTTTTTGCTTTGTATTGTACCCTGGGATTACTGAAGTACCTGCTGGCAGCCATTTCCTCCTCTGTGCCTGACAGAGGAGACATGCTGCTCTATTGTGGCTGGCCTTTCATTTGTTCTTGGGTTTTTTGCTCTCCAAACCAAAAGTAAAAGCCTTTCGTATTCTTAAATAATCACCTTATACTCTCCTTATTGAATATCTTATTGCAGACAGCAGAAAATTTTCAGGAATTGATTAAAAGCATCCTGTCAATGAAATACAGCTTTGTTTTGCTTTACATTCATCAGACAACATGTTTGGAGTTTTGTGTGTTATACTTACAGATATAAATAAATATACAGACCATCCTGTAAAATTAAGACAGGGATTTGAAGCCTCATACTACTCACAGGTATCAGAATCCCTCATGATAATATCTGAAGAAGAAAAAACGTATAGACAGAAAGGGGAAAAATACATGGTTACAATATAGGTTAGCATCCTATGTCTGAACACAATCCTACTGAATTCCAGCAGTGCGCTATTCAATAAGAGTGGGGGTAGGGAAATATGCCTTAAAAGAGTGGCAGAAGGGAGCAGACACACAAAATGCAGAGTGGTCTGGAGTTGATCAGTGAGTAGAAGCTGTGAAATGGATCTCCAGAAAGTACAAACTTTGTTGGATGTCTGTCACAATCAGTGATTTTAGTCTAAAGACTCTCCTGCTGTCCTTGTAAATAAGAGGTCAGTACTGTGGTCAGAGTTTTCATTTTCAGATATATCTCCTGCCTGTTGTGCCAAGAAAAAGAGAACCTGGTCACACACTGACTAATTTGTTATCATTTTCCCAAGCTGTTAATTTTAAATTGTGGAAGTGTTTTGGTAGCCCTGAGATCATTTCTGCTCTGCCTCAGGAAGAGACACAATGATAACACAAGAATGACTACATAGCTCACTAATATCTGTGTGAATTCCAGATCAGAAGGGAGTAGGAATCTCAGGAGAATACCCACCAAACCTGAAGGTTGTATATTCTGAGACAGATCCTCTGCCTTCAGCCTCTTTACAGTATCAGAAGGAAGCTGCATCCTGACATTCAGGTGCAGGGACAATACTGTTTGCACTCCTTGCTCCAGCTTGCCACTTCATCAGACTGAACCAGCCCACAGTAATCCTGCCCAAAGTACCGCCTTCTCCCATCTCCTCCTGCCTTGGTGGTGGACTCAGAAAAAAATATTTCATGAGGCTTCATCTTTCCCTTGGTCTGTAGTTTATTGTGGATAACCTGGCATGCACATGGAGCTCAGCAGAGCTGTGCATATGGATGCTCACAGGCACATGGTGTGGAAGATACCAGGGCAGTGCTGTCCTGCAATATCCAATGTGCACCCATTTTATTATTTCACTTTAAGATGAAGAAATGTACCCTCCCTGGTTTCCTATCCTCTCTCTCCCCATCCATTAAACTCATCAGCATGAGCATAAGAATTCAATCCAGAAATGTCCTGCTCTTGTGCAGGCTTGAGTCCTGTTGCTCATGCTTGTCCAGCCATCCCTCAGGAGGAGGGTTTGTTGTCTGGGAATGACAGCTGCCAAGTTTGCAGGTGTCACCGGGTTCACATATTCAGTGATGATCTACCTTCATCAACAAAGTGGCTGACACCTTAGCACAGGAGGTCCCAGAACCAGGGACAGACTCCAAAGCTCTATGGCTTCCCTCAGCACAGTGCTGCTGAGGCTGCGGTGTTCACTTCAGCATCTGTGTACTTTTCAGTACCCAGGATCACTATAAGCAAGTGGTCAGATTGGCCAAGATTTCTGGCTTCATTTACTTCTTTTCAATAAAGCACTTCAAATGCTACTGTAATGGAGCTTCCCTGCAGTCATTTAATTCCTTCTAAGGCAAATAACCTTAGTATTAATCTTCCTTCAAGGCTGAACACTACCCAGAGCTGTTACAAGTGCCTGAAAGGCATTTATCTATCTAAGCAATTGAACACTGATCTTGTGCATGTGGTTTCTAGATGGCCTACAGAAAGGGAGTCCTATGTTTGTCATCTGTAGGGCTTTTCAAGCTTTTTCAAAACCTGTGTCTATAGATTTGTTCTGAAATCACTGCTATGGGCAAAAATGAGAGGGTGCTATTGGTTTGCTCAGGGAACCAGAGAACAAATGCTGATCTGTAATCTCACTTGCTGTCTGGATTTCAAACCTGTATGAAAAGCGGGCTTTGCAGGACTGTCTGTAGAGGAGCCGAGAGACATGAAGACACAAGCTGTGGTCAGAGCTCACCCTCCCAGGTGGCAGCTTCAAGCACTGCCTATGAACCGTGGAGACCATATGGTTTTTTCTCACCCTTTTTTTTTTTTTTTNTCAGGCTCAAGTTCACCAGAGAAAGTCATTGCAGGGTTAGCTGATCTGCATCCACCTTTTCAGGTCTGGAAAGTAGGTGTCCATCTGCAAAGCCTTTCAATTATCAGTTTATGTATCAAGCTCAAGTCCATGCATAAAGCTTGCTGACTTATTTTCACAGCAGTGCATTGTCCAGATTCACTGCCTGGAAATCGCTGCTAGGCTTTTCATTTCTTTATGTCTTTCAGTCCTGTTCTTTTTTTTTTGTCCATTTTTTTCTTTTCTCCTGCCTGGATCCTGTGATTCTGCAATTCATTTAGGCTACTTTCCCCATGATATTGACTCCTTTAACAGCTTTTATTTGAGAAATCTGTGATTTATTTTTTTAAATATCCTTTCTGAATTTTCTTATTTTACCAAAACATAGGCAGCCTTCTAGTGGAAGGTCAAATATGATGGCAAGGTTCAGAGGCACAAAAAGTATAAAATTATTGAGAAGAAAAAAGAAAAGTAAATGGAACCTTTCCATAAGAAATGCATGTCTCCTAAAACACACTATACCACTGCTGTACACTAATGACAGCAAAGAAGAGGGAACTTTAGACCTTCCTTCAAATAAAAATAACTCCTTTTTGGTGACAAAATTACATTTTCTCCTAATCATGTGGTTTTGTTTTAAGCAGAAATAGAAGCAACAGTAAACATCTATCAAAACCAGCTTAATTAAAATGTTAAATACCCTTCCATAGAGAAATCTTCTTTCCCAGCAATAAAACCTCACTACAGAGTTAATTATTAAAAGTAATGTATTTGCTTCTCTGTCTGTATATAAGAGATTAACATATTAATGGGAATGTAATTATGTTATAAAACTCCTTTTTTATTTGCACTGGTTTTCAAGATGCAATGTTTCAATGTCATCTGATATTTGTCTTCCTTTATAACCTCAAGTGTGCAGGGCACATCTTTTAATGATGATGATTATCATGGTAAAATAGGAGTTTTTAATGTCACAAACAGAAAATTTTTCACTTCCTGCATTTTCTCTTAAGGTATTGCGTTCATCTTTTTGAATACTTAGAGTGTGTTTTCTTGTGATTCTTGGTCCATAAATATTTGTTTGCTGGGAAACCACCTGAATAAGACAAACCAAATTTTTTCCTTTCTCATCATAGGTGTACATCTTATTCCTCCCTTTACCGGAGGTTGTGCTATGAGTTTTGTGGTCTCAGTTCACACTACCCAAACATTTGTCCACAGCCCTGAAACCAACCCATGCAGGACATGCCTTAGCACTCGTGTCACAGCCACAAAAAATCCTGGTTCCTGCTGACAGAATGACTTGGTGCTTTAATCATGAAAATATTCATGCAACACAGTGAGGCTTGGTGTGCAGCTTTCCCTGCTGCTGCATCGCTTCCATGGTCAGCCAGGAGAGTGCATGGGCTGCCCCCTCAGGTCAGCGCAGCCGTGAAGACCAGATGTCCACGTCACCAAGACACTCAGACTGTGCTAGCAATATGGTTCTGGTCTGTGGTCCCATGCAGAAACCAGAGATCACTGACCCGCGAAACAGTGGTATCTCACCTCTGTGGAGAACCTGCTGCTGACTGCTGCTTCCCCGATGTAATGAACTGCTGGCTTGCCTTGAGGCAAGAAATCAACACACAGAGGTATTTTTAATATGTGCAGAAGTATGGCCTCAGTTGCTGCTGAGTTCTGGGCCCAGCTGGATCAGCAAGCTGGACTGTCTCTCTTTCCACCAGAGGTAGCAGTCACCATTTCTACATATTGTGCAGGATCTCAGGGAATCTAGTGGAAGCCCTTGACCAGTTACAATGATGCCTTAAGTTTTAGCTTTCATGTTTTTCAGATTCTGTGCTGCCTAAGTGTGTAGTTCTGTGCCTCATGTGAAGTGTTAATAAGTTCTCTTCACAGAGTAGGTAGACAAAACAAATGCTAAAGACCAAGGACAATTGTTACAAGCTTTCAGGCCCAAAAGCATAAACAGTGGACTAAAGGGAGAAACAAGAAGTTGTAATTGGACAATTCAACCCCAATATGCAAATGGACCAAACCTTCTAAAAGTGTGGGACCCCGTGACTGGTGCTCCATTTTGTGACCATTCTAAGTCCACCTTGGGTGTAGCCATGGTCAGGCTCTTGTCCTGCCCAAGGTGTTTCCGACAGGTTTGTCAATAAATATCTACTTTATTCTCTTGCTCTGTCCAGTCTCTGTTTCAGGTCACCCTTCCCAAGGCATTAACAATGCCAGGCCTTTGGAAATGACAGCAAGAGAGCTGCTCATTTCATAGCCCACAGCTCCAGCTATCCCAAGCTGAAATTCTACAGTACTGACCACATCCACAAGTTGTCCGTGTCTCTGGATGGCCTTTAGTGGGAAGAGTCTTAATATTCATACTTCCCAAACCATCTTGCTCATGTTTTATTGGATCCCAGCTGTCTGGGGGAAGAGAATACAACACTGAGAAATTATTTGATAGTTAAAATGACAGTAAATTTATCCATTAAAAATATATTTTGTTCAGCTATCAACTGTTGAGCTGTGTAACAGCATTTCCACTCAGAAAAAAAGAAGTAGACATGAAATTTTAGAAATAATTATTAGGCTTCAGTGGTAATGTAAGAACACAGGAAACTCTCTAACATATGTCTGATATTTTGGAGGAAAGATTCCTCTTTATTCTTAAAGAAATTCTATGCCCAGTCTCTTATAACAAAGTCCTGATGTCTTTCTCTTTCCCTTCATGTCCTAAACCTTCCTTTCTATCTAAGCCTTCCACTTTTTTCTCCAGACCCGCAGCAATATGTTCTCCCATAAAAGTCTTGTCTCAGTTGTAGATCCTGATTTTCTTGCCTGGCAAACCCATCAGGGTGTGCTATTCCTGATAAGACAGAAGGATTGAACAAGAACAGTATATTCTTCTTCAGTGCAAGTATGAAATGGACTTGTTACTCTGTTCTGTCAAAGTGGATTTTCTTTTTTCTTACAGTAAAAAAAAATTTATGACCTAAGTGCTTCAGGTAGGGAGGGTCAAATCCATTGGAACAAAATGTAGGAAGCCATCACATCTATGTGAAACATTTCTCTTTCACCTATCTCGATTATCCTTCCAGTCTGGGTTTGATCCACTCATCCAAATAATTTTGAAATTATTTCTCTGTAATCATTCAACACTTTCGAGAAATATCAGTAGTTATTTTCCTCCATGACCTTGCATTACTTCTGCATGCCTTCTGCTTCCCATTATCAGAAGGAGCTCTCTCTCATCTGTTTAAAATCTTTTCCTATGAAAACTCTTGTTGCTTTCTCTCCTGGGAATCCCAGGGCAGTCCATTCTTCTCCCTCCAGGTGAATTGATCTCCAAGAGAAGAAAGAACACATGGGATAGGCTCAGCTGCAGGAGGAGCCCGGGAGCCACGGGCATGCCACGTGAGTGTGTCTGCATGCCTGGCAGGGGGCAATACTGGATCAGAACTGGGCTGTTGCACTTAAGGCTACAGCCCTTGGCACAGTAAACCTGAGCTTGCTGGGCAAACACATATATTAAACACAGATCTTCAAAAGTTGTGGGAAATCCTGTCAAAGTGTCTAAAATTGGTTTTACACAGATTGAGAGCAGCAGATTAAATACCAAGAGGAGGGGGATCACAGGGATGAGCAAGTACATAACACATTGGTACATCACAGGGAACAAGCCATGGATTTGGGCAAAAGGCAAGCAGGAGGAAATTACAAGAAGCATATGTACCTTTTCAGTCAAAATTTCAACAGGAAAAACAGTTCCTCTTATTCAAGACAGCTTTGGAGCCAGTCCAAGCCCTCTCAAATGTGAGTTTAGCAGGGCAAATAAAAGATGGAAAATAGAAAATAGACTAGTGTGAAGGGACTGAAATGAAACAGGATGAGCAGTGCAAATGATTCCTTCTGGTCTTCTTCCTATCTCACAGTGGAGAGAAGCCTTGGAGGCAATTACTGTTTCCACTTTCCCATAATACAGATCTTTTCTTGTAATTTTATCTTCAAGGAAAATGATTGCTTTAATCACCCTGCTGGGTACCATCATATCTCATTTCCCCCCTCAGAAGTAGGAGCACAGAAGCATTGCACCAGAACACTGATGGTCCAAGGCTGCAGCAGCACTCAGCCTTCCCCAGACAACCATTACTTCTCTTATTTGACTACATTTTTTTCTTTCTTTTTTTTTTTTCTTTTGAGGATGAAAATGAGTGGACACATCTCCCATCCTACAGGGATCCTGGATCTGGCTTTCTCTTTAGGTTTTTTTTAGTCATTGCTCGCCCTGTGTGAGAAATTCCCTGGTATTGTTACCTTACTTCAGTGGAGGAGAAGCTCATGGTGGGACAGAGATGCTGGGTAAGAGGAAACCGCTGTAGTTTGCTTCATTTTCAGCACTTCATTGCCCAGGATCTTTAACATTACAGGTGGCCAAAATAACCTTAATCACTGGAGCCCAATCTTTTGTTTTTGTTCACTTTTCCTGAAACAGGAATTCATTAAGTGTGGAGAGAGTACAGCTAGAAGGTCCTAGGGAGGAAGGAGACAGTCATGCAACTCCAAACTAAATTCAAATACCAGGTGGCTTTAGCATCATGCAAAAGAAGCCCATTAAACCTGTCAATCAGAAACATACATGAATTTTTAGGGGATAGAGGGAACCAGTGGTTGTTCAGAAAAATCCTTGCATTTCAAAATGAACTCTCTTCAGGAAAAATGATTGCTCTAAGATCCCCCTTGGGAGAAACAGCTTCTCATTTCTGTCTCATAAAAACAGTCATATTAATAGAACTTGTCGTGGAATTGAGCATTCAAACTTCCCCACTGAATTATCACTTCTTTAATCTACTTTATTAGTTTAATGGGGTTTTTTCATTAAAAACATTTTTTGACTGTGTGTACACACAGCTTTCACATAGGTACATAAATTTTTAATGTGTATTTTTTAAAAGCTTCTTACTTTTGGGGAAGATGTTCTATTTATTTGTACTTTTGACTGCAATAATTGTGTGGTACAAACGTGTTTTTTCTCTCATGGTGCCTCCTTTGAGCTCCTTGACACTCTTTACAGCTCCTGTCCAGGTACCAAAGACCTGCTGGTCCTTGAAGCCATGCCAAAATGGTAGCTGTCTCTTATATCTTAAGGGTATGTTCTCTGCAGAAAGATAATCAGGCTGCTGTGAGATCCAGGGCTCACTGGGCATGGCTGCTGCCTCTGACTTTGATGAGGAGTTTGGAGGATGTGTGTCAGATGGAACCTTTGGGGGCCAGTCGCAACTCCTGTCAAGGTCTACTCTCCTTCTTTCTCCTTCTTCAAAGGACAAATCACCCATTTTTCAAATGTCTTTCCACAAACTGTCCTAGGCAGCAGAGGGAGTGGCTCCTGGGAAGTTCCCCCTCCTTCTCCAAAAGATTGGTATCTCTTCCCTCTGGTGTTACAGTCAAAAACATATCATTCTGCATGGGCAAAAGTTCCTCTGGTGGCAAACGAGGCAATGACAATAAATACTTGCAAGGCCCTACAGTGAACAATTAGTATTCCAAACATGAAATTAATTTGTCCTGCGAATATAGGAACATTGTAATTTAGTTCACTTTTATTTTATTGTCAGATACAATTCATTTTCTACATGATTTTATGGTTGGATAAGATTCATTAGAAATTTTCCCCAAACTGCCTCTATTAAGTGAAAGAGTGGGGGCAAGATCCTTTCTGTTCTTTTCACTGCAAATGTTGTGCTGTCTTTTCTCCTGCAAATGAGCCTTAACTCTAATCTATCCACACACAATGCTTGGCTCTGTAGCCTTAGAATTTTTTTCTAAAGTTTCATTTTAATTTTTACTGCTGAAGAAGATATTTCTCTAAAGATATTCAAAT
>WBMY01016583.1:112311-130227 GCA_013397315.1 Donacobius atricapilla
AAAAAAAAAGACTAGCCCAGGCTGCTCAACTATAGGGTGAATAGACAGTCTTTCTTCTTTTACGTTACATTTTCAAAACTTGCCTTGAAGTTAGTTTTATTCAATTCTGTGCATTGTCACTGTCTAAATACAGGGCAATCCTTGAACAGTAAATGTGTGGAGACTTCATCTATTTTGGAGGAGCTACATAAGCAAGAAAGTACCAACAATCAGATACCCCTCAAATGCTCAGGCATGATTTTGCTCAGCCAAACGTACTCCATGTTGAGACAGACAGTAAGAATGCATCACTATTTTCTATGGGAAGGACAAAAAGTGCTGGAGAAGAAATATTCCAGACCCCTGCTCAGGTGAAGTGTCTCAGCAATGTGTCTCTGTCATCAATCCCTCTTCACCTACCATTCTCTGCCAGGACAAGGATCATCCCTTCAATTTGTATATTTGCTAATTCACTTTCATGCACTGTTGTAATTCTTTTCCCTTTGTTTGCTTGCCTGCTTTAACTGTCAAAAAAAGTCTTCTATTAATAATATATTAGTAATTTACTCTCCAATCTCTTGCCAGAAAAGGGAGAAAAGAAAACATTCCACACACCCTGGATGCTGTGCCCAACAAATAAATAAATAAATGAAAAATGACTGCGTCAACCATTTCTGAAAGTCAATGTGCCTTAAAGGCACTTGAAAATCTTTATTGCTCCTCTACCTGAGCCAGTCAGCCTGAAGTGCAGCCCTGGCTGGGGTCTGTGCTCAGACTACATTCACTAAGTGAGGGTTTAAAGGGCAGGAGTAGGCAGGTACCAGTCCAGCAGTGGGGACAGGGCTGGTTGTGGAGGGGCTGCTGCAGAGGTGCACTCCTCTAGGGGTCTGCACTGGGCTGTGAGGGACTTGCATCCCTGTTTAACGAAAAGACCCTGTGGTTAAAGCAAAATGAGCTTTTTGCTCTGTGATGCAAGTCCTCTGTGACTTTCTCAAAGTCATGTCAGCCTGCAACCATAAATATTTATAGATGTCCCAGATGTATTCAGGAGACTTAATGAATTGCAGCCAGGGGTGGGAGTGGTGGTGAAGGATGCTGCAAGCTGCATATCTCTGGGTTGTGTAGTGGGATTTCCTGCTGACAAAGTAGTGCAGGAATGTGGTATGGCCATCTTGGCTCCCACTGCAACTGCCCAGCTCCCTTCAAAGTCAGTGTCAGATAAATGTCAGAATACCTTGAGGGATCTGAGCTTAGTCTGACTGTTTTTTGAGCCACATGGGATGGTGATTTGATCTGTGTAAGTGCCACAGCAGACCTGACCTCTCTGGTACAGTCAGTCCATGACAAGGCTGATGACACAGAAACAGCCAGCACCGGCATCACCTGAGACTCATCGGGAGGGTCTGTGAGCAGTCTACAACCCCTGGATCTAATATTTATATTGGAGTGTATTTTTAGCATATAAGGAGGAAAAAAATTTGGAGATGTCAATAGGTTTAGGTGTACACATCTGACCATGAACTGCTTAGTTCACATTTTGGGTATGGCAAGAAACTTGGGTAGTCCAAAATGCATGCTAAACTTCTTTTCTTCACTGACTCTTTCAACCTCAGTGTCTTTCTCCAAAGTAAACATTTGCTTATTCACAATCAAAGATGTAGAAATGAGCTGTAGTTAGCAAGTGAGATGTTATTCTGCCTTGCTAAGAGTATTCCTATTCCAGAGAAAGTGAAGGATTTCAGTTGCAGGGCACATGATGAGGCACTCCATTCCTTTACCTACTCTTGGAATTTTTTTACAGATTTGACACAGTCTATAATTAGTGATATCACCCCTACAGGCAAGGAACTGCTTTCTTGGTCAACATCATAGAGACTGAAATATAAGTCCTGATAATTAAATGGCATAAACATCTTCTAGAAAGCAGTGAATTTTTCTACTGGGTATTCTGGGTCATTACATTCAAAACAGAGAAATTCACTGGGAAAAAAAAAAAAAAGGAATAAAAAACAGATATTATCAGGGGTTTTCTTGTTCTGTTATTTTAGATGCTTTTTCCAAACCTGGAAAATTTTCAAAGAATTTTCTAACAGACAAAGAACTATTTAGTCCTCATATGTATATTTGACAGGACTGCTGCATTCAGATATTGTCATGTCATGATTTCAATTCTCTTTGAAGAAGATGAGGAGGTTAAAACTTACTGGTATTCTCCTAGGTTTTTGGTTTTTTTGAGAGTGTGTTCATTCTGTCAGCCTTGCTTTTGGACCGTTCAGGCAGTTATCACTGATCAGCGGACCAAATCTATGCTACATAGAAACATAGAGTGACTATGAAATTACTCTATGGCATGACTAGAAATGACAGAGTAAAAAGGAAAAAGAAAAATGACAGAGTAAAAGCATAGTATTGAGATATGCTCTGATTGTTCCCCAGATGTAAGGGAAGGCCTCATCTGGAGCTGAGCTGGTGGAAGCTTTTCATAATAATCCTTTTCACTCTGTAATGACACATCTATAGCTACAGCAGCTACTGAAAGCTCATCTGCTTGCTGCTATCAATAGCTAACCAGCTCTGTGGTGTTAATTCTATCACTGGCAGCAGCCGCAAAAAAATCCCTCAAACTCGTGCTGCCTGGAGAAATGTGCAGTCTTATTGAGCCAAAACACCAGACAATGTATAACATTTTATTTATGGGTAGGTACAATTACAGGTCCCAAGTATATTGGATGGGGACACAAGTGTGACTTGAGCACTGGTAATTCACCCTTTGCACTCTGAAGTTTACTAAGTGAGCAGGTATTTCAGCCTGCTACAGTCATGCCAGTCTTGCCTTCTTTTTTACCTAAGGCAATCTGATTTTACGTACTTTATAAATGAAAATGGTACTGGTATTCAGTCCGTCTGCAATACATAGCTTACCTGTTTCTTTCTCTCTTTTAGAAAACTATTTTGACAACAATCTGTAGGAAAAAAGCATGATGTTAGAATACTGAAGTTGCTGCATAGTGATAAGAAAATGGTCTGGAAAATTACAGGGGGGAGAAACGAAGGAAGCTGCTGAAGTTGGACACTGATAGGAAATACTTGCCCTGGTGCTGGTCACTAAAGGTTCTTCAGAAGTTCACTGTGTGCATGATGGGTATTGAGGAAGACTTTTCCTGAACAGCTGGAAAAAATTTTTAAAGAAAAGTACATCACGTGCACCATGAGCTTAATGATGCACCAAGGTGTTATTGAAGGGATTTGGGGCATTTTTTTGAAGTGTGTTAGTGTTTTTCAGCAACATGACTGAGTTTTCTGTACTTATGTTCAGGCATACATGTATGACAACTTTATGATGTTTTATGTTTGGGTTTTAGCATACCTTTATGTATTTTGACATTTGTATGCTTTGGTTTTATTACCATACAGAAGAAAATGGACTAGACAAGGCCAATTCCATAACCCAATTAATAAATCACTGCAGCAAAGGTGGGCATTTTAATGACCAATTCCAGATGCTGAGCCATGAGCTTAAACACATTATCTGTGTCTCATTATACATAAAACAAACACATCAAGTTAAACAACCTGAGTGGTAAATACATGCATTCATATATTATTTACCAACAGTGTGAAAACACAAAGCTCTTTGCAGAGCTCTGGAAAAGGAGGGAGGTGGAGTATTAAGTCCAGTTTTGTGTTGGGAGGGTCATCAATTTGCTGAGGATTGTGTACTTGGAATGAGGCGGGGTTGTGGGTACTCGGTGCTCAAGAAGTTCCACCAATTGGGCGCACAAAATGGTAGGGAGCTGTAGAGAGTCAGCAGAAGCTGCAGAGCATCAGGTGTGAGGGGCAAAACTGAGTCCACAGTGCACTTTTCAAGCCAGGAATCATCATCTGGTTTTCCTTGGATTTTAATATTCCATTACAGTGGCCAGGTGATGGTGGTTTGTGCCTCCTACCCTCCTACAGAGCAGGGAGCATTTGGAGTATGTGACAGAGATGCGTCATTATCCCCAGCTGCACTACCTGAAGATGGACATCAAATTAGATTTTCCATTAGAGACAAAAGCCTGTATTGTCCCCCAGAATGCTACTTCCATATTGCAATCAGTACAACATTGCCTCAGATCAGAACTTACTTCCAAAACACTCTGCTCAGTGCGGCATTCTTTAACAGATATTACAGGGTCCAGCATATTTTATAATTTTCTTCAGCATTTCAGTGAAATAAATACCACAGGTGTAACTTAACAAGCAAGCTTCTGTATTTTCTCCCTCTGCATGTTTGTTCTGCTTTTGTTTTGGCGGACACTGTGATCCCCTTTTCTTTTATTCCTTATTCACATGGCAAATCATGTAACTTGAATTTTATCCTAACATAGATAAAGGCTGAATCATTTGTGTCTCCACCTATGTTTTTCTTTGCAGATCAGTATGTAAAGTAGAATTGTTTAGGATCTAGATCTTAAACTCTATGTAAAATATAGCAATATTTCTTTTTCTCTTTTGAAAAATATCTTAAGTTTTGTAAAGATTATGCAAGGCTCTCAGGAATGCTTTTTTCTGACCTTCCTGAAATGAGAAAGTAGAGACAGATTTCAGTTTAGGAATTTTATTTAAAATACTAATTTTGAAGGCAAAAAACCAAATTATTCTATTATCGTCATTACCAACACTGCCATCACCCACCTCTTGACCTCTGAAATGCTTCACGTCACATTTCTCAAAAAGTTCCAAACAAATGTGCCTTTTTAGCCAAATGTACCAACCAAAGTAATTTTTTGAGAAAGTGTGGGTGACTTCAGCAAGCCTTAAAATAATCCTGCAAAGTAAGAATCTAATTGCTGGGGGCAAGGGGGTCCACATATCTGGGAGGTTTGGAGTTTTCTTTCTTTTTTCATGACAACTATAAAAGAAATTTTGCAGGATTATACGAGGAATAAATCAACATGAGTCTGCAGAAAAGGTGTTGTCAAAATCTGGAAAGTTAATTTTTATCCTGAGAGACAGACTACTATGTTGCATATGCATCTAGTGTGAAGGGGTTCAGGGTGCTCCAGGCTTTTCAGCCTTTTCCTAGCATTTGTGCCTCAGGACCTAGGTGAAATCACACTTCGGGTTAGCAAGGATAGTACTGTAGCTGTACTTACAAGCACTGATTTGTGTTATAGGAGGGATTAAAGTTTCATGGTTCAAAAATACTAATAACTCAGCTGAAGAATTTTGAAAGGGTTAATCTTAAAACCATTCTTTTTTACAGAAGATTTTTTTTTTAAAAAACCTTCTTACATTTGGTTGAGCTTCTGTGTTGTGTATATAATGCAAACCATGTCATTCTCATTTAAGAGTTGCATGTAAATGCAGGTAGTCAGAACGGTGCTTTTAATAACTGGAATAGGGCTCTGAAATACACGACAAGGCAAAATTAAGGTGTCTTGTGAGGACAGGATAAGAAGGGTTCTTGAATGCTTCAGAGAGGTGAAGTGCTTTGGTAGGACAGAGAGTGAGGTGGGTCACTGTAGCTCATACCTGTTGCCCAGAACAAGGCAGCTGAGAGACAGCTGAAAGGCTAAGAGTGACACTTTTTCACGTGCTCGGACCAGCAAACAAACAAGCCATCCGTCATCCTCTCCCTCAGCTCTCCAGAGCCCTTGCCTGGCTTTTGGCACCTGACCCAACACCTGGGTCTGCTCACCCCCAGCAGCCCAGCCAGCACCCTCACCCCTGCCTCTTCCCTCCTCAGCTCCCAGGCAGCGCCCACAGGATGTGCACACACACCCCCCATCGCTCCTCTGATCCCTTATTGTTTTTCCGTGGGTCAGCAGTAATGTCCCTGCGAAATATGAAAGCAGAGCAACGATTTCATAATGGGTGCTGATAAAAACTAATGAACCATTGCAGGTACTCAGCCACAATAGACAAGGGATATCAATGAGCTACTTAATGAAATTGAATTGCTAGACACTTAAAATGCATCCTTTCTCATTCTGGCCAACACCCAGCCTGCCTAAACTCATTCAACTACCTACAGTTGTTACACAGCCGGACAGCATGTGGATGTTGTTATATATTAACCCTGTGTTTGTTTTTGATCAGCTTACATGGCAAAGAAAACCAATACAGGATGTTTTGAGTCTGTTTACCCAGTTTTCATCTCCTGCTAGCGGTACACTGAACTGATTGATACTTGAAGACAGAGATTACGCAAAGAAAGCAGGATGACATATGTCCGGGCTATGATTTTCCCTTTCACAGCACATCTGAGACAATTTCTCACCTCCTGCTCACAAGCAACATCATGGAGAATGAGGATGAGCCCTGGACTTTGAACATAGACTCTGGACCCTAGGGAGGAAAGAAGTGGTTTTGTGGAAGACCAGGGCAAATCATGGACATGAAGTTCAAAACAAACAGGAGCATTTCAATGGAGCTCACAGCACGAGCACTGAGGATGTTTATTGTCTATTGTCAGTCCAAGGGTGTTGCTTTTTGCACCCATCATTATGGTATTGGAGTGGCCTTGAAAATTAAGAGCAATGGCAAAGGCACAGACAGACTGGAGACACTTGGTCCCCATTTTTAGGATCCAAGTAGATTTTAGGATTGGGTTTGCAAACCTGCTATTCAATGGAAAGGGACAATTAGATTGGAACTACTTTTTTACTGGGGCAAAAATAAATTTAATGCAGAACTTCCTGTTTTGATTTTTTTTTTCAATTTCCTTTATCCAAAGACATTTCTGAAATAAACACATATAATTTTTTTAAAATATTTCTGATAAATATCAACATAAAAGACTTGAAAATATCACTTATTTTCATCCTTCCTGTTCTCTTCAAAGTGAAGACAATAAAATAAATTGTTGAAGTTATATTGAGCCAAATAGTTGAAGTTATATTCTCTCCTTGTTTAATTTAATTGAAACCTTTCACTAGGCTTTAATACATTTATAGCCATATATAAATGAAAAGTGAGATCATCTGAGGAGAAATTTTGCAAATTAGATTTATTTCCAGAGGCCAGTGTGATCTTCAGAGCACAGCTTGAACTAAGTCACTGGACCCTGATTTGTGTCTTCTTCTGGACTTGTGAATTGGATCTAGCACTGCTTTCCTCAGGGAGGTGGCTGGGAGAGGAAGGGGGGTTTGTGTCATGCCTCTAGATGCAGTGCACGGAAGTAATTTTTAATACGCACCATTCAAATTGTCTCTTTTTTTGCTCCCCCCCCCCACTCCATTTGGTAGCAGTCATTCTGGGGGAGAATGGTGTAATGGTATGTGGGTAAGTCACAGAGGGATTGCTGTGCTCCACTGCCAGAAATTGATTTTTTTGGGGTTGTGTGTCTGTGGCTCATAAGCTCCATCTGCTAGAAGGGGTTTTCCTCCCATTGGGAGTCCCGGGTCAGGGCACAGGCAGCTGAGGAGACCTGGACCTTCTTCATTGCCATTCTTGTGATAATTCCCAGAGCATCACCTGGCAAGAGATCTGTTACACCCTGCAGAGCTCTGGGACACATCCTGTTCTGCGCTCCTATTCCATGTTTGTCACTACTTTGCAAACTGCCCCTTCCTACTCCTTTTTAAGCCTCTGTCATCATGGGATTAGGTCTTCGGATGCCCAGCCCATCATGAGCAATTTATCAGCTCCATGCTTGCTCGTTCTTGCAATTCTTGCAAACTTTGTTCAGGCCTCCTTGAAATCAAGAAAAATCAGACCCTGAATAGCAGAGAGCCTTCAAGGGGATATTTTTTGATGGATTTTAAAAAATATTGAGGCCTGCATGATCTTAGTGGCCTTTGAACAGCTATCAATCTCCCACCCACCACACAACATAATCATTTCCCTGTGTGAAATGCTTAGCCTACCATTTGTGAGGTTTTGATCAATTGAAGGTGAAGCATTCACGCTGAATTTTTAAAAAAATGAATGAAGAGTGAACAGAGGTGTGCAGCTGAGCAGTGGCTGATGGTAAGAGGGGCCACTTCCTTCTCCAGTGGCTGCAAAGTTAAATACCTTTACATTTATGCTCCTTGGAAACTTAAAATTAAGACATAGCTACAAAATGCCTAGGCAGCAGTCAATTTCTCTTTAGAGATCTAGGTCCCAAAGGACTTTCTGGTATTTTGTTGAGTGAAAAAATACTCCACGTATTCAACACCAAGTGTCTTCTCTGGCACCCCCTTTGCACAGGAAAGGACAGAATTTTGAAAAGGAAAAGGATTTTTTTTTTTCCATAAAGAATAAAATAGTAAATTTAGCATGAATCCAATTAAGACTAAGAAAAATGAAAATTCACAAAAAAGTTCAGTATGGATGTCAGTAATTTTTAAAAATGCCAGCAATTAAAAAAATGCCAAAATATTTCTTTTTAGAATATGCAAAGAGAAAATTCTCAACTTTTCATTTCATAGGGCTATTTTAAAAAATAGCAGAATGTTCTAAGAATTAAAGATTAAATAAAAAGGCAAAACAGTTCCAAAAGGAAGCATAATTTTTTTATAACATCATATTGAGTTCAAGAAAAGCATTCATATTATGTTTTTATTTTACCTAGACCATGTCTTCCCCTTTCATTTTTTTTTTCTACTTCAAACATCAAAGGAATTAAAACCACACAAACACAATACTTGCTGTCTTGTTCCAGTAGGGCCTCTCTTCCTCTTTATTATTCATCCTTGGAACTGTTCTTCCCGCCATCATCAGGATTCTCTGCATCTCATTTTCCCAAACCTCTCAAAACACTTTCTTTATCTTATCTGTTTTAACTGTGTTGAAGAACCCTTCATGGTAATATCTCAGCACTGAAATCTAATCCAATCCATCAGCCAAGAGTCTAGCTGCTTTATAAACACTAATGGGCAGACGCTGCTACCCTTTCCTCAGACTGAAATCGATCGCACCACTCAGCTCTGAATAAATGTGTCAGAATCTGTCCCTCAGCTGGCAATTCCTAATTCTTATCATCCTTTCACACTGGGGAAAACTGAGGTACTGCAAACTAAAGCTGCTGAGGGTCGCATAGCAGCTCATCTGAAAATGGGAAAGCAGAAGTCCAAGCTGGCAGCCCACAGGTCTCACCAGCAGCAGTCAAACCTCTGCTTGAGGGATTGGCTTATGTTTTAATGCATGCAATGCATTCTGGCTTGTGTTTTAATGCATGCAATGCATTCAGAATTCTGCCTTCGGTAATAAAGGTTTAACTGTGAAATAAAACTCCACAACCATCATGTTTACTTGTGCTTGACTGTAGGTTGCTGGCTGAATAGAAATTGCTTTCTTGAGATGGACAAAAATAATAATAATAAAAAATACAGTTGATAAGGTTTGTCCTCGCCCTGAGTTACAAGGAGAGTGAGGTTATAAACCAGATTTCAGGCTGTGCTGGGCTGTATCTCTTGCTCTAGATGGCCACAGGACAAGGCACAATTCTAGGAAAATAATTTCAGTTTGTTTAAAAAGAAAAAGAAATAGCAATAGTAATGATGAAAGTAATTGATTTTCAAAGAAGTCCTCAAGCAAATTTGATTTGCAGGAATATTGCTGGCATAGTTTCTGGGGTTTTCTCTTCAATTCAAATATAATATAGCCATATATGAAAATTAATGTATCTAGATACATTTGCATTTGATCCAAATTTTTCTTCTTAAGTTGCTTGTCCCCTTATTCCCAACCTGCTGTTGCAAAATTACATCTGTGTGTTATAGAGGGAAGCAGAGGAAATACACAGCAGTTCCAAACTTCATATATTGCAGTTACATGATCTCACACATTTAAGGAAGTAAAAAACAGAAAAAACATGGCAAAAGCAGATCAATTTTATTATCTCAGCCTTTAGAGATAAATAAGATTCAGATAGCAGGAAGAGCTTGAATTTGTCCACTAGTTACAAAATACTCCTCTGATTCTGTACAGTTACGTGCCTTTCCTCTTCACAAGAAAGACAGGCTCTCAGCTGATGGTTGGAGATGCTTGTTAAAGAGAAGGCGCAGACTGGAGGATGGGATGGGTGGATGTGATGCTTGAACCACAATTCCCATGAGATAATTGTGATAATATTGCAGAAAAGAAATGCCAGAGTGTGAAACGCAAAACAACACACTGTAAGAAGTACCTATGGAATCTAAGACAAAATAAAAGAAAGAAAGCAACCTTAAACACAGGAGCAAAAAACCCTGATGAGACAAAGATTTAAAATATCAATTATCAAAATTACATTGATTAGCATAATGTCTGCAGTGTTACCAAGAGCACAGCTAGATAGCTGATTAAAACTGGAGAAAATGTCCTTTCCCCAGGTTTGAATATGCTGTATGTCAGTCAGTTTCAGCCAAAGGCTGTAAAAGCTATATTAGGATACTACCTGAATTTCAACAGTCCTCTCTTGAATAGTTGATTTTAAAAGTTCAAGGGTAAGTGTCTTGGCAGCATGAATGTTGGTTTTTTTCATGGTAGTTGGCTTCTGCCTGATGTGTTCAAAGCTCATTTACCCTTCTTTTGCACATCACTATAAAGAGTACTGAAAGCCAGGAAATGACAAGGACTCTCAGTCTCGTACTTTGGGGTATGAGTCTGGAGAACGCTGGAAAACTGGCTCATTGTGATGAAATGGCAGGGCTATTTTCTTTTGTTCTGCATCAACGGAATATTTGAAAGTAGTAGAACTTGATGGTGTTAAAATCTGCTTTTCCTTTTTTCTTTTTTTTTTTTTTTTCCCAATTTGAGTCTGCTCATCTGAAAAAAAAAAAAAAGACAGTTTTGTCAGGCCTGGGCATGGGATTTTTATATGGTATTGAGAAATGGAAGAAGGAACATGTGGGGGAAGTAGAGCATTTCAGGATACCTAGTACAGAGCCCACTGTAGCACATGGATTCCTCTTCAATACGTTTTTTTTTTTTTAGTTACAAATTGTCACACTTAAAGAAAAGAAGACACCATTTGAAATTCTTGTCTAACTTCTCACAGCCAGATAATTTCAACTGGCAATACCTGCATCAAATCTCTTTAAGAGAGGTTTTCTGACCAGCTTTTAGGAGGAAGTTTTTACTCAGTTTGTTCTTTACCTGTATTCCCTGCCATTACCCAAATGAGTCCAGGGAAAATAATCTGTTGTGAGCAGTTATCACCATCAATAGGCTCAGTGAGTTACAGGAGACAGAACTATATAAAGGGTTATACTTAAACTGCATTTAATAGAAGAAATGCCATCTTCTAGTATAAAGTGTTTCATTGTTCACACATCCATAGACTCAATAATTCTGTAATTGCTATTCACTGCAAATAAGCTTCTTAAATTCAGTTCTTAGCACAGCTGAACTCATGCTGGAGACAATTTTTTTGCAAGCATAGACACCACCAGCCCATTAGGAATCACAGCTGAAATATATTTGGGCTTATACAGACAAACTAGAAGGGAAAAGGAGAGGGAGACAGAGAGAGAGAGAAGATATGGATCTGTAATTACAAGTGGCAGAAGGACGTGGTTAAATTCATTGGGCAGCAATGCCAGCAACACCAGCAGATATCTGCAGAGTGTTTTGTCTGTAAACATTGTCTGAATTAATCACAAGGAGAGACAGTGTAATAATTGCATTTTATTAAAGCTGAACAAAAGACTGATACTGTTCTGGAAAAATGAGCTAACTGTAATGTGACCCACTTCCCTGGGATCTCAGCCATAGCCAAAGTATCTCATAAATTGTGCTGGAGAGAAGCAGGTGATAGGGGAAGACCTGTAGAACCACCACATGAGCTACTTAGGGAAATGAGTCTTGAGTGGGAACAATCCTTAAGTTAACAGACCTGGTCCACCTCTTTCATTTTTGTTTTATTTTGAGCAGTCATTGAACAAATAATGCTCATTTGTTTACAGAGGCAGTATCTTTTCTCTTCAGATTGTCTTCAAGTAAAACCTCCTGCCACATCAATATTTTGTTATGCAAAGAAGTAAAATACTGCAAGAATTAGAGGAACCATTTTAATAAAGGATCAGAAAAGAGCGCTCTGATCTTTTGCATTAATGAGTTTAAGACATGGGAAATTCTGTATGTGTGAATTAATGTAGACTAACAGATTTCCAGGATATTTATTCTTTGTTTAAGAGATATTGCAAGAAAGTAGGGTATTAACTGGAGGTTGGCCATACAGAGGATGTATGACAGAAGCAGCTATAGGTATATGCAGGTATTGGTAGAGGCATCAATACTCTGATTCTGGCGTACACCTCTCTATGTGTGCCTGTAGTATACAGGAATGTACTGAGGTTTTTTCTGACACCAGTTCAAAATCTAGTGTGTCTTGCTGAAGCATTTCTCTGTCTTGTTTCTCTTGTATCACTCAGGGCATTCAGGATCTGGGTCTCCACAAATCTCCACCAAAACCAGTCTCAGAAACAGCAGTCTCTGACATTACTGTCAGTTTTCAGACCTATTTCTTGTCAAGTTCCACAGCCCTATCCTTGTGCAGCACCTGCATTTTGAACCCTTTTAAGGGCTGTACAGCATTGGATTTGACATCTTATTTCTTCAGCCACATTTTACCTTATGAAACCCAAAACAGGCCAAAACTGTCAAAGTGCAGCACTCTACCTCTTATTAAAAGATGTGCCAAGAAAAGACTAAAGCCCATTAGGGAGAAAACACAATTTCTGTCATCTATACAAATAGTTTGGGTTGTAATCTATGCTGTGAAGCTCTGACGATCCAAGAACTCTTGCTGTTTTTTCAATTAGTTGTTAAAAAGAAGCAGCAACCTTCTCTCATGCTGCATAGGACACAGATACCTTTCAATAACAAGTATTTAGGGGCCTCTTTCTCTTTGGCATATTATTTACAGCTGCTGTGTACATTTGCTGGCTTGGCTACATTTTACATTTGTGAATAAATATTTAACTCCTTTGATTTCATCCAACTGACAGGCTTTCTCCTCTTTTAAACAACTGCGCATGAAGTGGCTTGTATCAACAGACTATACAGAGTCTATATCTTAATTAACACTGTGTGCCAATCTACCACACAATCTACCAGTGTTTTACAGAGGCACATAAGGTTTACAGGTGTTACCAGATCTCTGCCAGGAAAGCAGGCTATATGGTTGCTAGGTCTTTTTAATAACGTCCTCCTGACTCAGCCTTCCTCATGTTAGAGCTACAGCAGTAACAAAGATCCTGGCTTTCTGTGAGACTGAGACTGATAAGTGTAGTGGTCAGCATAAATAAATATATGAAACAATATTAAAGGTCTGATTCACTTTCAGTGACATTGAGCTAAATGAGAAATAAATAGGCTGGCATTTATGGAATTGCCCAAGGGAATAAAGGCTTATGCAGTGGTAATAGGTTGCATGTATTCACTGACTCTTTTAAAGTTTTGTCTGAAATATTGTGCCATTAGATTTCATTTGCATGTGTTGCTGTCTAGGCTGGTAAAGACAGCAATAGAAAATACTGCAAGGTGATCATGATGCCTTTAAGGATGCAGACTGTAAATGGATTAGGATATAAACAGTATGAAGAAAACCAAATCAGGGTTAATATGCTCATAGCAATTCCAGCAGATTTGACTTGCGTAAGTAGCCAAAGCTCTATGCCACACCCCTCCCTTTCTTCAAATGTCTCTTTGACAAGGATTCGGTGATCTTTTTCAGGGTGGTGCCCTCATTGCTTTGTGTGGAATAAAAACTGACTGATGATGACTTCTGTCACCCCTAGTCATCACTGTAGCAAATTAAAAATCCAAGCCATACCATTGAAAAATTTGATCTGCCTCTTGCTGCAGAGATTGCACAAGAACATGTTGAGAGGAGAAAGATATGCTGTTCATGTTAGAGCTCAGAAAATTTCCAGGAGTGCTTGCCAGTATCACTCTATATGCTAAATTTGTACAAACACAGCAGTTAAGAAGCTGTACTCTAGTTAAAGTGTCGTTTGACAAGACGAACGCATTCTGCTGTCTCCTCTTATCTTGTGAATGCTTTATCTCTGAAGGAGAAGAGCAGATATTCTCTGTCTTTCAGATCCAGCCCAGCTCTTGTGTTAGACTTAGCATTCAGAGTACGTCAGAACTGAAAAGAAAATGTGACTTCCCTTCTTCTGAGGACAGAAGAGTGAGAAGGACCCTTCAGGTTTCAGAGTTGAGAGTAGTAATACTGAATTTAATGGGGAACAAATACTTTTTCAGTCATATATATATTTCTAGTATAACCTAAGAGCAATGGAAATATGGCCTAAGCCTCACCAACACTTCCATGTCACACATGGCTTCTTAGAATTTTTCTTTTATTCGGTGCCCCAATATGCAGATGAACAACACGGCTCTGGGAATTCCCAGGGCCTTTTCCCAAAAACAGCAGTGGGAATATTTAAACTTCAGGAGCTGAATGAGGGAAACACCAAGTGTTTAACATCTTTTGAATCCTAAAAAATCAATGTCACTACAAATGTAGGTTCTCAACAGGAACATCTAATGGTTCCATGGTTGCAGATGCTTAGTCTTCTGTAAAATATGGCTATTTTACTTCTCTAATATTTTGATTACATCCACCCTTCTATTTCTCTTTCCTTTCATATCCCTAAAAAATTACCCGTTGTGGAGGTATATGTTTTGACTTTGTTGGAATTGATATGAAATCAAATGAGACATTAATGAAAGAAAGAGAGAGCCCTGTCACTCTGACAGAAATGTCTTCATAAATAATTTTCTGTAACAGCCCCATCAATAACTGTAGTTATAATACTCATCCTGAAGCAACTTTGTTTGAGTTTAGTGTGTCTGAAAGCATTGATCCTTGTGGTGAAGTTTTTACTTTCTAAAGTCTGAATTTTTAAAAAAGTACTTAATCCAAATTGATTTTAACGAAAGTTAGTACTAACTCCTTCTGGGAGTCTGGACCTAAATTCCTTGGAAGAGTCAGTGGTTGTTCACTGATCCTGAACAAATATTCCACTTGTTCCTTTGTTTTCCTTTCTCCTTGATTCAGAATATTGGAAACTAATGCAAGGCTTTGCTAGTCCCATTCCTAAGCACCTCCTGGATAACAGTTGTTAACATTTGAAGTACAAGAAGAAAGCTTGGCACCTGAGGGGAAGTAGTGTAGGAGCAGCAGTGGCTTCATTCAGCATGCTCACACAGGAAGGAAACTGAAATTTTGCTAACAGGCTGCCAGACATGCAGGCTCAGTACCAAACAAAGCACTTATTACAAGGCAACCTTTGCAATTCCCAAGGCTTTTAACACACGTATTGCAAAGAGAGTACATGCCAAGGGTGGATATGAGACAGAGAGTCCAAGAAAATGCAAACTTTCTAATGACTACAAAAAACTATTGCCATTGTTCCTTCCAGCTGCTAGCATTCTTTGGAACCTTCCAGACATCCACATACACTGCTACTGTTTCAGAGAGTTTAGAGTATGGGTAAGTTAGTGCTGGTGGAAAATGTGCTGGACTCGCAGATTCCACCTCTGAGTCTTTGTCCGTGTCACTCCATTGTTCCTACCCTTGTACGGTTGTATGAATTCCTTTACAAAGGCCTGACCCAAGATAATGATTTATATGTCTCTTGTCATGTATTCACAGCTTTTGGAAGATAATTGCAAATGTGTAGAAGAGAGATCTCAACCCAGAGACAAAGGATAAAACACATTTGGTTGAGCAGTCCCTCCGGACTGATCAAAGCTGCTTTCTGGATTCTGCAGATACAGTGGTCTTTTTTAAATTATCCTTCTTTACACAACTGCATCCATTAAGGGGCACAATGGACCCAAAAGATGGCTGTCAAGCACGTACTTTTTGTAAGATAGATTCAGGGAGAAGTCTCTACATAGCTTTGTGTTTGTTGCTCTGGGACATCAGACTGAAAGTCTTTTTGTTGCCATATTCTGATTTGCCAGCCTTATATTTTTCTACTTGGGTTTCTTCAAGCGGATAAGTTGTTCTGTCACTGGCAATTTTATGTAGAGACTCTAATAATCTGAGTTAACTTTCTTTGTGCATGTGCTAGACAAGGATGAAGACAGGCCATGATAGGTTTGTGACTTCTTCCCAAGAGATCAGATATCCTCTCATGCCAATGAAAGGGTGTTTCCAAGGATGTTTCACACAGAGTCACTGAAAAATAATTTGGTACTGAGTTTCTAAATGCTCTCTCCTCTGCTTGGATGTCACAGGAGGCTTAGTTTGGGGTTGTGACATACTCTTCTCATACACTTGCATAGCTACATGGTCATGCCATTTTGAGTCAGGGACATATCAGCAGGATCAACCTCTCTCTGTGGCAGAAGACTGAGGGATAGATTTTTCTAGAAAGAATCATGAAGCACAGTGCAGAAGCAGATCTTTGATTTTGGAACTCCAGCTGTGAGAGAAGACATGTATCAATTGGCTGCACAGATCCTTCCCACAAATGGATAAGTA
This sequence comes from Donacobius atricapilla, assembly GCA_013397315.1. Lineage (NCBI taxonomy): Eukaryota > Metazoa > Chordata > Aves > Passeriformes > Mimidae > Donacobius > Donacobius atricapilla. The sequence goes on from WBMY01016583.1 coordinate 128,687, forward strand.
GAAAAATGTTTTAGGCACAGATTACTGTCTTATTTCAAATCTGTATAGTCAGAAAGAGTATACATGAATGTGTGACTTTTGCACCTGACTTCTCTGCTCATTTGTTCCCTGTAATGTGCAGCCAGTATCTGGGATTACCAAGGACAGGGATGAGGAGGAGTGATACAGGTCATTGCTTAATTACTTACTGTAGATAAAGCTCAGTGAAATTACAGTTCTATGAAACCCACAGACCAAGAAAAGTAAGCCTGCTATGTACATTCAGGCCTACATTTTTATGACAACATATTAATTCAGAAATGACCTATTGATCTCAAGAAAATTAATGACAAAGTAGGGCATTGATTTTGGTTTAAATCGATGGAAAACTTCCTTCTCCCTTTGAGGAAAAAGAAGGCCAATTCCATTTTAAAAACTTCTTGAAAACACCAGACATAGTTGTCAAGCGTGATGGCAGAGGTACACTCTCACACCAGGAGAGAGCATTAAATCACTTCTTACTTTGAAAATTAATTCATTTTTCAGCTGCAAAGCAAAAAGAAAGTCAATGTAAAACAACTCCACTGATTTCAACAGCCCTTGCACTGTCCCTGAATTATAATTTTTATATAGAAGTTTTTTCATAAGGAAGACTACAATTAAAGCAGTAGCCAGTAATAAGTCATTCCTGAGTACCTGTGAGTCTCCAATGGGCATTGCAAGGTGGTGTTTTGTTTTCTCACGTGCAATCTCCATACATGTTATCACACGACCTAAATTACTGCTATGCACAGGATGAGAAGAAACAGGATTATACTGCAGGAGGGATGGTTAAGTCTAAATATTGGGAAAAAATCTGAAATACAAAATTTAAAACAATCTTAAACAATCTGTATAAGGAGGAAGAAGCATCCATATCCTCAAACACTTAAAGAATAGTCTAGACAAATATCTGTAATGAACAATTTAGGCAGATATTAATTCACCCTCAGGAAAGCAAGAAAAACTTAAGGGACCTTTTATTATCTTTTTCAGCTTTACTTTTTATATCTATGAATTTCCTTTCAGGATGATGGAATTAGCAATTTTAGTTGGCAGCACTTTGACTTAATCCCAAATTTTGGGGAAACTTGTATTCACTAATAGAGTTGATGGATTGTGCTCATTTAAGTGGTTTATTATTTTCATCTTCTATGGAAATAGCAGAAGAAGAGAGCACTTATGTGTCATGATGAGTTAAATCAGTGTTGTAGCCCAACTAGAGCTTGGGGTTACTCCACTCTGACCAAACAGTTCTTGCTGTTTCAAGCATTCTGCCATGAGTTTTCACTCTGCTTCTCTCTCACTGGGACTAAACAAACTTTTTTAATTCAGATGGCAGCAGATCACTCAAGTGGACCAATAAGAGATTTGGAATTTAAAAAAAAAAATCTGAATTAAAACCTCAAGCTACATCTCCCCAGTCCACATCTTGCAATAAACCCACAGACTAAAATTTCTCACTTGCTGCTAGCCATTTTAAAAAAAGGCAGATAAGTGACAAAGGATCACTTAAAAAAAAA
>WBMY01016584.1:0-120345 GCA_013397315.1 Donacobius atricapilla
TTATTATTATTATTATTGCCTTTCTGAGGGATTTTATTCAACGTTTGCTATGCAGTGACTGCAGAGTGCTTTCTTAGCAGCATGTGTTGGGTTTTTCACCTTTGTTATACCATGAAGCAAAAGGAAAAATTTTGGTGAACTGTAGCCCCCTCACTCAGGATTGAACCACCTCCTCCGGCAGGCTGCCTGCAGAGCTTCTTCTCCCCTTGCAGTCCAGGGTAGACGCACCTGAGGACATGGCAGACATAGGATGTACTTTTCCTGGAAAAAAAATAGGCCAAGGAATGGAGAGCCAGATTCTGATGATGTCAGTACAGTGATTTGGTTTGTAGGGAAGCATCACAGACTGCAAACTGCAGTGCTGGAATGAGCTGCTGAGCACAGGGATGTGAACATCTGAAGCTGGCATCCCTCTTGAGTCAAAGGTGTTCCAAGTGTAGAACCTGAGAATAACGGTATTTATTCCTTATCTGGGGATTCTGGAAAACTGTCAAAGAGCTCAGCTGCAAAATTTCCGGGTGATCCTGGGGTGGGAAACTACTGCTGCTTCATTTTGCTGTTGGAAGTGCTGAGGTACCTCTCTCAGGGGGACACAGAAGAAGTCCTTGGCAGAGTCTGGGGAAGCAGAAGCGATGATATTTTGTCACTGGTGGATTTTAATGCCATCACCATGTTTTCCTGTTTTCCTGATGGAAATTTCATTTTTCTGGTGAAAATAAGGCTTTCATGGTTGATGTCATTGTATATATAATTTCACTTGGTTCATAAACAAATTACATATATTTTTGCCATGTCCATGAACCCAAATTGAAGACTAAATTAATGGAAGATGAGTGAATAAAAGGACAATATGGTTTGGGGGTATGAAAGACATATTTTTAAAAGCCACAAAATCAGAGACCTAACCTACTTTGTTTGCACACCCAAAAACTCTTGCTGAGTGTTGCATGTGCGAGGAATGCAGTGCCAGCAGAGAGCAAGTAACTTTCTTTGGAAATAGAAACGGAAAAGAGTTCTTTTTATGCCAAATTTTACCCCACAGTGGATAATTACAGCCAAGTTGTAAACCCCTTAAAAGCAATAAGGCACCAGTATAATGAAACACATAACTGAAATTTACTGTACTTGTGTAGATTGCAAGCTTACTTTTGAATATTTAGTGTTCAACTTCTCAAATCTGTAGTGTTCACAGAGGGCTTATAAGTGCTAGAATTTTGATTAACTGTCTCAAATAAACTACTGCTATTGTTATCACTATAAATCTCCCTAACCTAAGAACCTCAAGGAGACTGATATTTTCTGTGGAAACTGTAATGATTTAGAAGGGCATGAACCCAACACCCTCTATTTGGTGCTTCCTGTCATTATATAGAAAGTCTCAGGCTTCATTTAGATCAGTTATTAGGTCTTATTTGTTTAATATTACTTTTTAATCAGTTTTATACTGTGTTTATCATGCACATTTTTAGAACATACTGTGTTTTTCTTCAGTTGGCCCTAATGGTATAGAGACAGCTCTTCACAGTGAAACTTATTCACCTGAGGCTCCTTTAGCCTGGTTGAAAGGATGATGCAGAGGCCTGACCCAAAACCTTTGTGAATTAACGAGAAACATTTTTCTAGAGCTGTTAATATTTCCCATTGACATCAATGGATGTGGTTACTTTGCAAGGTGATCAGTGAAGAGAGGGCATTAATCCTTGGTCAAAAGGGACAGAACCACACAGGAAAGGATCATTAGAAATCCCAAGGGATTTTCTCTCCCTAAAATTCTCTAACTGTCCTGCTCTGATTTGTTCAGCTAAAGTGGTCCTTCCCACCTTTGCACAAGTGTAGTTTTAATGGTAGAAATGTGTTTCTGTCATTAAAGTCAGTGCAGTTAGTACTGTTGTTGATGGAATAAGCTTAATCTATGTACCTAGATTCATGTTAAAAGTTTTAGTGAGATACCTTTCAAGGTAAAAGCCATCTCCACCAAAATAATTTCACAAATACAACACAGTCTTTAAATGAGCAGTAATATTGTTGGCAAGTGTTTCCTTGACATCGAAGTAGGTGTTTTCCATGCAATGAGGCTAGACTAGGGACAATTAGGCTCTCCGAAACGGTGTGAAGCTTATCTCCACCAGCATAAAGGAGATAAAATTTATTGATACCTATCACTCTTGGCCTTAAAGGAACATCTGATTTACCAGATATTTAAGAAAAGAACAGTGTTCCTGAATTGCAAAGCAGCTGTGTTTTTCTCTGCTCATGTATTCATTGGCACAGCTGCTTCAGATATCCGGGCATCTAAATTATTCTGACATCAGGAAAAAACACTGAAACAGGGACTGATTATGGCCATATTGCTTATGACGGTTTAATGCTTTGGCTGACTGATCACTGGGAAAACTGTTCAGTCACCAGGCACATTACAGTTAAGAGGTTAGTAGAATTCACGTTGAGCACTAAGAGCTAGGACATTAGATGCTCTAGAGTCATTCTTTCTAATATCAGTCTCTTTGAAGCAGCTGTCTTAGGAACAGAAGTCGTTTCCATTTCAGCTTCACAGTCTTTCTGGTTGCATGCTGAAAATTTTGGTATTGGCTAGATGGATCTCAGATGGCTACAAAATTAAAACAAAAATTGAAAAGATAATAAATTTTATGTTAAAATAGTCTCAAAAAGTCTATTAATTTGAGTCTTCTGAATTTCTGTGCATTTTTTGCTGTTCTTATCTCAATTTCTGATCTAGGTTGTCTTAAAAACCACTGGACATTTTAATAATATTTGGATACTACTTTAGAGCCAGTCTACTGACGCCAATAAATTGATTTGCTTTTTAAAAATAATTTTTGGATCAACACAAAGTAGAAACACAGCCATCGTAGAAAAATACCTGACAACATTTTTGGAGAAAGCACATCTGGGGAGTATAGTCTAATCTTCATCTCTGGAGGTAGATCACGTGACCTGGAAACAGAAGAGCAGGCAAGAGACATATTTCCCTACTTTTCCAAGTCAACTAGATGTAAACTCAGTACATCTATCAGGGGCTGTGAGTTGCTGAGTGGAACTGGCACACAAATATAGCCAATAACAGCTTTTGAGGATTCTAGTTGAGGATTAAAACCATTTAAGTTTGATTAAAATTATGTTTGTGCAACTGAAATTTAAAGATTTTTTTAAAAAAAAAACTAGTATGAGATACATTTCTTACTTATTTTTGGAACAAAAAACTTGAAAATCATGGTTGTTTGTAGACCATCATATGTCTTTGTTTGGGTTTATTTATTTTTACAAATTCTTACTGGCAGGCCTTGCATTCTTGTTGCAGCATAAATTGTGAAGACAAGAATTTAAACTTGTAAATAATGAAAGCCTTCTTGGCTTGTTCTTCTGTATAGCTCATGGTTGTGCATGTGAGACAATCAAAAAGGGGAGTTCCATATAAATGAACCATCTTTGGTATGGAGGTGTCTTTTGTGCAGAAAAAAAAATCTGTGGAAGGTTACGCTATGGCTGATGACGCTTGACTTGCAGATTGTATTTGCAAGGACTGAGGTCCTTCTAATCCTATTTCAGCAGATTTGAAGCCATACCTGGCAGATACAATGTGGAATCCATTAACAACAATGAAGTGTTTAAAACACTCGTGAGGCCCAGAGGATAGTGTTCTAGGCTGAAGCCTCACTGAGATAGGTCAGCTGGAGACTGAAATGAAAAATACTGGTAGTATTTTCAGCACAAACTGAGAATGAGTAGTACAGTTTAGTGGATAGGACACCAGTATGGAAGTAAGAGAATTTATCTGTAGTTCTGCTGTTAGAAACTCTGAATGCCTACTGTCTCAGCTGGGCCAGATATGTTTCCATGCGTAAAATGGAAACCATTCAATATGATACCCATAGATACCAAATGATATGTACTGTTTCTTCATCACAGTGTCTTCTGACCAAGTGTTTTCCTCTACTTACTCCAAAAACCTCATGTTTTAAGTTGGAAAATAAAAATATTATGATAGATTTGTAATACCAGATCAAAGAGGTTCTTGAGAATGAAATTTTACACAACCTGATTTAACCACTGTTGCTGTACCAGCAGTAGGCTGTCTGTAAATTAGAGGTCATATTCCCCTGTATCATTTGAAATCCGTTCTGAAGAAAGGATAAAATAATTTAGATCTTATCAAAAAGGCATCTGAGCAAGGGTGAGATGTCAAGGGGAAAAATAGGTTGGCCCTCTGTCATATATTTTGCACTTCTAGGTGAGGGACAGTGTACAGGCTGTAGAAGAAGACATTGGAAGAGTGAAGGGGAAATAGAAGCGGATAAATCCATGGGTTTTTTCAAAGTGAGAGCTTGCAAATGTTTCTTTTCTGAACTGTTTCCAATGAGTATTTTAAGAGACGGACGGACCTGAAGGATTTATCACCTGCCCTAGCCTGGCAATGCAGAAAATTATGAGTTTGACAGCTTCATGATTTGTATCTAGGTGTGAATTTTTTACTGGTTCTTTAGCAGGTATGCTTATATTTGAATTTAGAAGGACAACAGTGTTTCTTTCAGTGTTATCAGCATGCCACTGAGAGGTTTTCTAGTGCATAGTTACTAAATGTGCTTGTAATCACTAATAGCAAGATAAATGCTGTTATTACACATTGTAATTTCATTAATTTGATGTAATATGTTATGGCTTGTCATTTGCTCCCCATCAAAATAAATCACAAGTCTGTAATGTTCCACTGTGGTGCATCATGCACTGCATGGAGACATGAAGAATTTTTTTTTCAAGAACACCCTTGGTTCCCCCTCTTCACCAATCACTTTCCCGTATCTCAGGTAAATAACTGCTAGTAGCAGAAGTAAAACATTCAATACATAGACATGTTAAAATAAAAGTCTTCTAAGAACTGTATTCTATTAATGCACAAGACTGAAACTGTCCTTCTGGCCACCAGAAGAACAAAAATGCAAAGAGCAGGTGTTGAGCTGAGCTGAAAATTATGGCAACCTCAAAGCAACTGTTTGTAGTGATGGGGTTTAATCTGTTAGTGCTTGTAATAGGTGGAGGTTTTGCACGAGAATACACAGTGTGTTTTATCTAAGTAAGATGACCTTTACTGCAGGGACGGTTGACCAATGTTTTCCCCATCCCCTCTCTCCTCCCAGAAAGGACAACGACTTAGAGCAAAAGGGTTGTGAAGGGAGTAAGGTCTTTGGACTGACTACAGGGCAACTCTGTGAAATGGATGGGCTCTCACAAGGCTGGCTGTAAGTGACCTGCCAGTCACCCATGCTCTAGAACAGCTAGGTTCTTGATCCAGAGCAGGAGACACAGCAGCTGGGATTTGGCCAAACGTTGCAGCTTGCTGACCCTGCTCATGCCATTATTGTGTCCTTTGCAGTAATAGCAGGAGATCAGCCCCATTCCATTTAGGGACTTCCTCACGCCAGAGAAATCCCTAAGGAAGCAATTAAACTACAACAAGTTTCATAGTAACTTGCATTTTAGCCTGTGATCAAACTTTCTAACTCATGATTAAAAACTAGGTAGAATACTGCTGATTTTTTTCCTAACAGTAAGGAGATTTATGTGGTTAGCATTTTATTCCTGCATCTTGAGATGTTATAAACATTGTAAACATTATAGACGAGATTTGTAAAAACAAGTTATTTATGCAGTAAAACATAAATACATGCCTTGATTAGGTCAGCTGGTAAAAATAATTAGCACACATTATGGCTATTTAACTTTATCTTACAGAACAAATACAATAAAGAAATTTATTCTTGAAATGCTGCTGCTCATTAGGGACTCAATGTGTGACAGAACTGCACATATTCCCCTCACAGGGTGTCTGAGGTGCCTCAGGCGTGGGCTTGCAGCATCTCTAGTGCATCTTCTCTCATAATGCCTTGTATACATGATTCTTATTAGTGGAAATTTTAAAATGTTCTTTGCATTTTTGTGTCTTCTGTGGCCAGAAGGACAGTTTCAATCTTGTGCATTAATAGAATACAGTTCTTAGAAGAATTTTATTTTAACATGTCTTTTTATTTTAACATGTCTTTTAACATACTGAATGTTTTACTTCTGCTATCAGCAGTTATTTACCTGAGATATGGTAAAGTGATTGGGGAAGAGGAGGAGCCAAGGGTGTTCTTGAAAAAAAATTCTTCATGTCTCCATGTATCTCCTGGTGGAAGGCGAACTGCCCATATCAGCATTCACCAAGAGAGGGGAAAAATGGGAATACCCGGAGTACTTTGTCCTTTCATTACCAGCACCATACAAGCACAGTTGGAAGTTAGCACTGTATCATGCTTCAGTCTGTTTTTGGTGTTCAGCCCTTTAGCCTGTGTACATTTCCAGCAATGTCACGGATTTTCTGCATGTCTTTACTTTTTGCTGCCTGTAGACCTTCACTGTCCTTTAAAAATTAAAAAAACCAAAAAATCCCTGTTTATTTTCCCAGCTATTCCTCTTTGTTCTAAATCAGCGTATAAAGTTTTGTTCTGTATGTAAGTCTGGCAAGAGAAGAGGGGAGCTTGAAATTTAAGAAGTAATTTGTGCATACCTCTGGTAAGATTAGCTGCTGTTTGAGATTTTCTTATATCCAGAGAGTTGAAAGTGAAGTGAACACAATTAATAATGATAAACTTCACCTCCTCTGAGATCTGGTCTGTATATGAGCATGTTCAGAATGGTTACTCTTACACTAATTGATAGGCATGACTTTCTGTAGCTGCATTTTATTGTTGCATTTACATGCATGTTGCATGTGCTGGAAATCTCATGCTGCTTTCAGACAAGGACATATCTTCCCTTAGTGGGATATCTTGGTTACATCAACAGTAGTTACTGCTAAAAACAAGCTTAAAGGATGCTGGTTGTGGTTACAGAACTCAAGTCATGTTCTGAGATAGTCTTCCAAATTTTGCAATGGTCCAAATCCACATCTCTCTCTTCTCAGATAGTGAAGCTCCAGAAATGGGTATGATCTGGCCTAAAAGAACATGTTTGGCACAGTGCTTGCTCATTTAATTTCTTCTGTCCCAAACCACTTCAGTGAGGTTCAGTTTACTCATGAGAGATATTCTATCCCTGTGGTGGAGAAATTCACCAACTTCTGATGTGGAACAGGCAGAGAAAGCCAAATGCCAAAATGTGTTTGTATAAATACATATGCTTGTGTGGTGATCCCTTTATAAACATCTGTACTTGAGAACTTTGTTGGACTTTGAAAGCTCCTTGGAGAACATCGGGAAGGACCTTTAACAGAACCCTAACTTGCAAGACAAACAAACATTCCAAACAAAAATAGGTTTTGGTACTTTTTGGGAAATTGTACTATTTGCCTTAACCTAGCATTTTAGGTGAGACAAGCAATTCAGCAATAAAAATTCTACAGGACAGGAATTTATATTTCAGTTGAGCTAGCATAGGCTATTTTTAGAAGTTTTAGCTATATTTTAAAATTCAGTTACCTTGAGTTTTTTGTCTTAGTTGATAGTTAGGTCTCAGTGCCTGTTTGAAGTGGTTCCTTGAAGTACTAAATATTTCCTCTGTAGGTCAGTGGGACTAAAAACTCCTTCATTGCCTTATATTAAATTGAATCATGACATTACACTGTGCCAGTCAGTGGGCTTTTCAGTCAGATTCTGCTCGCATTTCAGCAAGGACAGCGGATGTTAGTGGTACACCAAAACTGCTTCCTTCAAAAGATTCTTTCAGCAGCAAAGGTACTACTGTTGGAACAGTGCATTCAGTTATGCTCAGTTTGTAAACTCAAAATTTAAAATAGCAGTGTGTTTTAAGAGTTTTTCAAGAGAGAAGCTGGAGTTAGGTCTGTTTGGTAAGTCAGTGTTAAAACTCTAGCCGTGTCACAGCAGTTACCTATGAACATGTGCCAGCTCAGAGCTGACCCAGCTTTGTCAATAGGTCTCCTCTGCTACGTGGTTATTGTCACTTTCTGCAGGTCCTGGAGATCTCTTGATTAAATCTTGACATGCCAGGTTTGAGTAGCTTTTGAGAGCTGATGCCATGCAGCAAAATGGAAGGGTTATCTGGCATGCATTTCTTTTCTGCATTCACTGCATGATTTCAAACCTCACTGGAGTCAGAGGAGTTGAACTTGACAAAGTCATCAATTCTTTGCTCCTGCTCATGTCCTTGCTCTCCAGAGTGCTTCTGCCAGCTTTAACAAACACAGAAGTTCATTATGGAAACATACTGTGGGTGCATTATTTTTGTTCCACTTTTCCGTAAATGGCAAAAGGACCATGGCAGCTTTTAGCTTAAGATGGGAAGACCCTAATCTAATGATTTTGAGAAACCTTAGGTCTTGATCCGTGGCTCTGGGGTTTTCTGTTTATGTCACAGCAGCATTCAGTAGCTGCAGATCACAGCAGACAATGTCAGGCTTCTGTAACAGCAGAATGAAAGAGGCAGATGAAATTTTGGCATGGAGCCTCCTGGTATGTTTTGAGAATTTTTTTTTCTCCCTAAAAAACCAAAAATAGCATCTTAAAAATGATCAGTGCAGTTTCAAATTGAGATGTTAGCCAAAAAAAAAAAAAATCAGCCTCTTTTGGTGGTGAAGGTAATGTTCCTGTAGTCTAATGCTAAACTTTGTGCATACTGTAGACAGGGTGAACTCTCTGAGAATGTATTGCAATGAAGAAAGGGTACATGTTTTAAAGGGTGGTGATGGGAATTTATAGAGTGCAGGCAAGCACATTTCTGCCTACATAATACAGACATGGGGCATAAATTACACACAATCTCTCATATGCACAATTTTGAGCCCATGCATTTGGAGATATGGTAGAGGCCCATGTTAATAGTTGCTCATATGTAATGTACATTTCAATCTGTACATCTACATGATTTCAGTTTGTCTGCAAGGGGAATATGAAAAGAGAAATTCAACTTACAGAAAAAGTTCAGCAAACTATTACAGTTTGAAGGAAGTTGAAATAATGGATTTTTCCTTTTAACCAACTTACACTAGTAGAAGATATACTAGAACATGACTTCTATGCTCCATTAGAAATAGCAAAAATTGTCTTGTCAATTGAAAAACAACCGCTGGATTTGTATTGTGTGGGATGCAGGTCAGTGTGAAAGTAAAGTGAGTGCTGTGCCTTGGAATGAATTACAGTTTTGAAGGATAGGTCCTGCATGCTCATTTTTGGTTTTGGCATTTAATGCCTTCCTCTCATTCAAATATGTGGGAGGAATCAAATGTCAAAATCTTCACTGTGTATGATATATAATTTCTCTCTTGTATTTCAGTGGGAGGAACATCAGACCCCAAAATGATTATGTGTCTACTCATAAAGAATACATCACTGCATATTTTAATGTCAGTTGTGGGAAACGCAGATGGGGTAAAATATTGTTGCCACCTTACCCCTTCTGAGTTTCTGCTTGTGTTTTTCTGTGTACCCTTGCAGGATGTCAATAACCCAGAACTTCTGTTCTGTATCTGGAGCTTTGGTCCTGGCCAAAGCAACCTCTAGAGACGAATGTGTCCCAGGACTTAAGAATCCCAGTCCAGATTAGGTCAAAAGAATGAAACCTAGGGTTTGTGAATAGAGATTTTCATACTTGAAACAACATGCAAGACATCTTGAAAAATTCCTATTATGCTTAGTAATAACATGTCTATTTTACAGTTGGAAAAAATAGAGACAAGGGAAGAGTAAAGGCCTAGCCACACTTTACAATAAGTCAGTGGCAAAATTTATGGAAGTTCAGGTCTCCACAGCTCTGTGATTCTTAAAACCAACTGGGTTCAGCAATTTACAACTTTTTTGTGTTAACTATATTCTCAAATATGGTGTCAGTTTAAATTTTGGTGCCATTTATAGAATGAATCCTGAAGTGACAAGAAAAAAAGTAGAGGAAGGGTGTGGGAGATACTGAGTTGGATACGAGATGAACATTCCACATGCCAGCAGCAGGGACTGCAGTGATCCAGCAGGTCCTCTTCTGAGGTTTTTCTGGCTAGCTCTTGCACGGACCTTGAGGATGTTGCCTCTTCCAGCAAATGATGCTAGAGAGGTTAGGGACCACAATACATTTTGGACAGGCTCCTGTGTCTGTTTGCATTGCTTCTGAAGCTGAAGCATGCCCAGAGCAGCAGAATGGAGAGGAAAAAAAGCATCCCTGCCCTTGTGGGCTCTGAATTCTACCCGGTGCCTCCTCTGGGCTTAGCTCACTTCCATAGTGTGCTGCCTTGCAGTTGCTGTCTGTGTTTGGTCTCAGGCACAAATATCATTCATGATTTCCCAAGACAGGGCCAGGCAGGACCAAAATCTGTCCTGTGCCTCCTTGTACCTTGTTTAAAACACTGGTTCTAAACAACTTTTGTGGAGGGGTCCAAAGCCTATTAAAAAGAAATGAAAGTCTTACATCAGCTTCAGGGGGGTTTGGTTCAAGCCTGACATGTCTGTTCTTACTCCTAGTGCAGTCTCTGGGATTTTTGCCAGAGATTCATTGGGAATAGTTTGACTTCACTGTGACCAGGACTAGGTCCAAGATGAGCATACACAAGGGGAATGAACAGTCTTTTCAAAAATTTTTAATTCCCTCTCAAGGCTCCACCGTGATGCAAAATGGTGTAAAGCAACACAAACAACTACATATCCTAGGAACAGAGATGAGAATTTTAAGTACACACAGTTTTATTGAATATTATCAAGGCTCCCTAGTAGTTAATTTGATTAAATGGAGCTCCCTGAATATTCTTTCTCTAAAAGTGATTTACAAAGTGTTTTAACATGAAGAGTTTCCAAAAGCACTTGGATGTCAAAGAAGAGCTATTAATCTTTATATTAGCATTCTGAAAAACAGCATGTGTTCCTTGATTAGTTGATATTTGTTTGCATTCTTCTTTTCTACAGAGGATTATCACTTTGACCTTTTTAAACTTACTGTAGTTCTTGAACATGTAGGAGTCAAATATTTTCATGTTTATAAACTGGAGTTAATCTGGTTTTCACTGGTGTGAATAAGGGTTGAAGCCCACAAATACTGAAAAACCACAGACGTGAATTCTAATAATCTTTATCTCATGAAACACATTAGTGAACAAGCTAGCATGCCATATGTTTGACCATCTTGGACAAGTCACACTGGGGCTAACCCTGGCCAGCTCTTGCCCATGCTGATTGTCTAACTGATTTCATCAGGACTGATCAAGTGAGATGAAGGATTTCTGCCTCCTGACTTTGCTGAAAATAAACTCAGACAGGATTGGTCCAGTGGGTAGATTATAGGGTTTCCCTTGCAATGCAGATAACTGTCTTTAATGATTTTAAATAAATGTGAAGGACCCCCTCTAAACAGAAAAGTAATAGACACTAATCTGTGTGCAATGTGCTTCTGTTCCGTGGTGGGTTTCCACTGCACCTTGTGCGCGTGTTCCTTATTGATATTTCTGCTCTGTGCGCATGTGTGCGTGTGCAATCAAAAAGTCCTGTAAGCTGATACAGCATTAGACTGGTGACACTTTCAGCCTCTTGGGACAGAGAGTAGGGCTGGAAGTTATAAGCAGCAGAGGTGCTGTACACTATCAAGCAGAGACAAAAATAAGTATCATAAAGATCCGTTAAAAAGGGCGTATTTATGAAATTCCAGTGGAAACTGCAAGACAACATCACAGAAATTTAGGGCTAAGCTAGGGTCCAGAGCTTCAGAACATGCACTTGCTCCAAAATAAATTAAAAAGTACCAGTCTTGGTTGCCATGATTAGGACTGTTGATATGTTGCTTTGACATTTTCAGTGTCATTAATTTGTCTGTTTTGTCAGGTGAGAATCTTTAAACATTGCTTTGGATTGCTTCATAATACTTCTGCTAGGACAAAAGCAGGAGAAAAAAGAGAACACTCATTTAAGGAACTGCTGCCTGTTATAATTCTGACATCATGTGAAATAAGACATTATGGACCCTTTGCCTATTTTACTAATCAATATTGTGGGTTTTCCCCATTATTCATTAATAATTTGGATTCTGGAGAGCCCAGTCATAATGGAAGCCTTAGAACAGTAATTGTATTTTCAGGTGCAACTGAACACTGGATCCTTTCAGCCCCTTGCAATCTTGCACAAGACCATCAAAGCAGCTGGAAACTGACAGTATATGCAACTAGGCTGGCAGAAGATGAAGAGATCGGGCCACAAGTAACATCCCTTTCTTTGAGTGTGTGCAAAGGAACTCTGCCAGGTATTTAGCATTTTTAAGTGCGTTTCTTGGTAATGCTTCAGGCTTTTGCTGTGCGAGTCATTTCCCTTTCTCTCCTTTTGTCTGCCCCAGTCTGTTTCTTGGTGTGAGATTTTCTTTGGTTACTCTACCTTCTTGTTTAAAGTCTGGTTGTCACTACTCTACTGTGTCCTAATTTCTGGCTTCTGGCCATCTCAGCTCTTGTATGCTCTCCTGACCTTGTGTTTCATACACCTAAGCCATAGTGTTCTTAACCTTCCTGCTGTCCCATCTTCATCATCAGATATTAGATACGTTGCATCTGCATACAAATTTATACATGCACATAAATCGGGAAGATAAATGATTATTAGAGTGTGGAACTTGAAAATAAATAACATATGTGCTTTTCCCACCCTTGTAAGGAAATGTAGGCGGTTTGTGTGAGCACACTAGCTTATATTTGGTTAAAATAAGCACTTTACCTAACCCATCGACCCTAGTCCCAATCCCTATTCCCTGGAGGATTTGGTTTGGCTTGGCAAATACTGTATAAAGGGGTAATCTGCTCCCCTCTGCCAGCAGACTGCTGCCTGAGTCTGATAGTCATCTACTTAACTGGCTTTCATGAAGTGCAGAAATGCATGTTGGGTTGGGCCTGCTAATGGTGCATAGAGTTTTTCCTGTAGTAAGCCCTAACACATTTTTAACAAAGTTTGAAGATTGTTATTTTTTGCAGAGCATTTGTGCAGGCAGCTAAGTAATGGTGGGTGAATTCCCACATCCCCAAATTTAGGCTGGAATTTTTTACACCCAAACCTCTTTGCTTTGGCTGCAAGGCAGTAATACAGCACACTACGACTGGTCCTGTAGAGTCTGGAAAACTTTTGGTATGCTTCCACAAACCCCAGAGCCTTTTGGCTGACCCATCACTGCCTACGTACAGCAGGGATAGCCAGCTTTTGTATAGGAGCCACTGTATTCCCAAGGAGGTATTTTGGGCAGACCAGATACAGCCACGTTTATGCACTTGAGTTTTAGAAACTTTCCAGACTCCGTCTGCACACTGTTTCCCTTTCTTGCCCCTCTGCAAACAGCACCAAGGAGCCGTGTGGCTGGCTGGTTGCGGCTGGATACCGTGATGGGGTGGGCCACCTTCTGCCACTGGGGCTGCCACTTGACATTCTTGATCTGCATGAACTGCTCTTGCAGGGTGCCCACAGCTGTGGTATGCAGGAGCTTTCTCTCACATCTGGCTTTACTAGAGTGTGATAAAAAGCCTGATGCCGTATGGGATATTCATTCACACTAGGAATATAGTACTATGTCTTGCCTGTCACTTAATTAGTTGCTATTTATTTTAATAGAATGTATAATGCAAAGAATTATTATTGTTTAAGGGACTTAAGTCGACTTAAAGCCATAGGGAAGAGGAAAAATCCCCACATCTACAAGTAATAAAGTGCTCTTGTTTTCCTAAAATTATTACTATTTGAAGTCAGATGTGCCAGATCTGGAATATTGAAGTAAAGGTTGCACTGGGACTTCACAGTTATTTACTAGGTGATTATTTAGAGTCACTTTCTTTTTAGTCAGTTGTAACATTTTACATTTTGGAGGCTTGACTGGGATATAGCATCACACTTGGTTCTAGCTGTGTTGCAATAATCTCTGTGTGACATGGAGCCAGAAAGACCTATAAAAGCAGTTGTTGCTTTCATTAAAACCATTACAAAGGTCTATTTGTGGTGTCCCCAAAAATAATTCTGATAATTGGTTGTTAATTTTAATTACTCACTAGTTGATTATCTTGATAGGAGAAACAGGTATACATGTCCAGTTAAACAAAATAAACACATATTTAATGTTTACCCAAACTGGACATTTGGCTAACATGTTAAATATAATATACTGTGCAGTGATGATTAATTTATAATCTTCATCAAATCAGTGGAAGCAGGATATAGTTAATATGATGTCATTGTTTAGATAGCCCCTTTTAATGACTTATTTATATACATATGTTCAGTGTTACAAGGTGGTGAGTCGACACTTGTTAGTATTCGGCAAGCTGCATGATCCACTTCTGAAGCTGTTTTCCAAGCAGAACGGGCACAGTGCCTACAAGTTCTTGTTTCACTCTGACCTCCAGGCCCTCAGCATGACCAGAGCAGAAGCAAGCTACCTAAACTTGCCCATACTGTGAGGAGCAGCAGTCACAGGGTGCATGGCTGTAATGTTTAAACAGAATTAAATATAACCAGAAAATTTTGCTGTCTCCTTGGGGGCACAGTGTAGATGCAAGAAGCAACAAGTGGACAAGAGATTGCAGCTTCAGCTTGCCGCCTGGCTCCTTTGCAGCCATCCACTGTGGGGTGCTGTACTCAAGGTTCAGGAGACATTAAAAGAATGCTGCTGAAGGGAGCAACGTTGTAGGGGCAATTAGTTAGTAAAATACTTTAGGAATGCTGGAACTTCCTAATATGACCAACGCTGTTCTCAGCACAGTGGCAAAACACAGCCCCATAGTAGTCACTGTGAAGAAAATTAACCCTATCCCAGCCAAAACCAGCACACTAGATAAAACGTATTCTTTCACTCTTCACCTTTGTCTTGTGCTGTTTGAAGAATCCCATGGTTCATTCTCACAGCACCGAAAGGAGGAACATAAGCTTTGTTTGAGTTAGTATTCAATAATGGGTGGTGTGTAAGCACCATCCCATGTGCCTCTACCTTTGCCCTTTTTTGGGTGGAATTAATCTCAGCAGGCTACCACATCCTCAGCCTGCAGACAAGCATATTTCTGATGGTCAAGTGGTGAGAAGTATGAAGATGATGCTACAGAATACATAAATGTTTACATATTTATCGTAATATGAATATGCAACAGGAGAAATGGAAAAGTACTGTGGCTCTTTGAATAGAACATGCAGGGAGTTTAGGTTGGGGGTGATGTTTCTTTTTTTGGTCCGATTTATACCTATATGCTACACACATTGTTGGCAAAAAGTAGACATATGATTAATCCACTGTTATGGGCAGGCAGATTAGTCAGGTTATGGAATGGCTGTGACATGGAAAGTGATAGAACAGTTTTCTCCGAGTTGGTTTCAGTTTTCCTAAGCCTTTTCTCTTGTATCAGCTCTATCAACTGTGCTTTGCAGTCAGCAGTTCTTGTTCTCCATATACTCTTATTATGCATTCTTGTTAAACTTTTTTCACCTTCTTTTAGCCTTGACTGGGATATTCCAGACCTATCCCATCACTCCACACAAATGAGCAGTAATTATGTGAGTTGACTGCAAGGAAGGTCAGAATTTATTTTCTATTCCATACTAAAAAGACAAGTAAACATAAAGCACATGAAAAATCTAAACAGTAGCTTTTTCCTCTTTGATTCTGTTCTACATCTTTGTCCTTTGAAGTCTAGACAAATAGTCTATGGCAGAAAGACACGAAAATATTTTTGATAATAAAATTTACTAACTGAGGGTATGGTAAAAAGCCTGTCTTCCTTACAATGAAGAGTGTGCTAACAGTTCCTTCAATATGCTGTTTTGGTTTCAGTCCAAAATGTCCTAATCATAAGTGAGGTGCTTTATCAGTTAAGAAAAGCTCAAACTCCTTAGAATGATCTAACCTCAATATTTGCATACACTTAACATTGTTAAAAAGGGAGAATCATTTGTCCCTTGTTCTACTGGAGTGATGAGTTGGAGTGAGTTCAGTAGTAAATATGTGTACAGAAGTTAAAGCCTGTCCATTTGACCATCTTGACTCTAGAGACCACAAAATCCAGGTGGAAGTGCATGATGTTGGAGTAATATATTTGCCTATGTCCTCTAATTGCTGAAAGTCAACCTTACTTTTTACGGAAAAATTAGTGCAGTGGTTCTCACTCTAAAGTTTTGGTTATACATGGGCTTTCAAATATTGATTTAAAGTTTTAACTGTTTATTAAAATGTGACAGAAAAACAGTCACATCAAGAAATGTCAACTCTCCACATTTTTTTTTTTTAATTTTATTTTTTTTTAGGTACCTGTCTTTTGTAAATATTGTGCATGGTGTAACTTTTAAAAGAGTAACTTGCACATGGCTTTGTTGCAGACAGAGCAGTCATGCTCTTCTAGGATGAATGAGGTGTCACTGCAAAATACCAGCATCAACAATCAGGGGCAGTTTTAACCATGTCTGGGGTCTACTGCAGAGTAAAATGTTATTTATAGGAATATTCTCACAGAGTACTGCAAACAGTGGAGGCTACTGCTGACAGACAATTGGGCCTGTCACTGTTGTACATTAATCTAAGCACACCTCTTTATCCATACATATCTAATGTAAGAAGCTACAAGATCCTCTCAGTTCAGGTCACTTGTAGCCACTGTACTCTTTCATACTTTCAGTATCAGCATTTTTTTCTGTTATGAAGTCATATTTAAAATGTGATGATTCAATACAAGCAGATCAATTTTTAGCTCAGTGTGCAGAGATTTGAATGCCATTTCTTACTGATGCTAATACAAGTCAGGTGGCTAATACCCTGTACAGCTCACTGAAGATTCACCCCAAGATGCCATGTAAATTGCTTTTCATTGAAAGCACATTCAAAATTCACTTTTCTGTATATGGTTTTTGCTACAGCATTCGTCCTATAGATATTAAGTTTGTCATTGAAGAGGAATCATAAAGTCAAACAGGGCTTTTAAAGAAAATCTCATGCAATAAAATTTTAAACTCTAGTTGATCTCTTGAACTGCAGCATTTCTCTGCTGAAGGTCATGACTGGTGTGCATTACAGTTGGCTCTGCACCTAGACAGCTTTGTCCTTGCAGTTTGGCACAACCCAGCTTTATCTGCATTTACAGCCAAGAGTATTACAGGATAGGATTTGGTTTCTCCCATGAAAAAAAAAGCGAACAACTTCATGCACAGAAAAATGACCTCCCAGACTAGAATGCTTAATTAGAAAGAAGTTTGTTTGCCAGCTGGTGAGTACATTAAGCCTTTCTTCCTTCTTTTGACTAGGCAGTTCTGTAGAAGTTCCCTACCTTTGGTATAATTTCTGTTTCTGATAAGTTTAGTTCTATACCTTTCCTGGGGGTGTGTTGACACCTGCTAGATGCAAAAGGATTGTTAATTTGCAGACTAATAATCCACTGTTGCTGTTTGAGGATGATCAACTAACTTGACTCTGTATCTTTCTGTCATCCCACTTACTCCTTCCACAGGAAAGCTGAAGAGGAAAGTAAGAATTTCCTGGGCACATCTGACTCTTGTGATGCTCAAGGGCTGGCATTGGATTGCAAATTGTCCTAATAACAATGAGATTTCTTTAGGTGCCTTTTTACGGTTCTGTGGTGGATGCTGTGTGACTTGTAGAAATTGCTGGGTTTGGAAAGAAGACTCTGCTTCTTGAGCATCTCAAGTCCAATGTCCTTGATTGTTCTGGAAAACAGAGTTCTGCTTGTGTCAGTTGCTAAAAATATTGGGTTGCCAGTCATAGCCTACAATTCCCTACTTTATAGTAAAGACAACAATGACAGTGTAGTACTCTGTACTGTCCTAACCACCTGCATCACACCCGAGTTAACAGAGCCATTTCTGAGTTTTGAGGGGACGACCCTGTTGTGATTTCTGGCACTGAATTTTATGATGTGAAGTTCTGGAGGGGACAGGAGAAAGAAGCAAATGTGGATTATTGTTAGGGAGTTAAATCCATGGATCGTGGAACACTGCTCCTTTGAGGCTATCTGGATCATGCTTGTTTGCCAGGTCCATATATCAGTGCTGAGGAGGCCTTAGTAAACTCAACCATCAGGCCAGAAGTTCTTGAGAGATAAGTGAGGCTGTGCACCTCTTCCATCTGGTCTCTTCAATTCAATCACTTCTGTGTTTTTCTGCTTTTTCTTTTTTGACAGAGAATGAACTTCTTTAGAGTCTTTACATTTTCCTGTCTAATATTTCCTTTTCAGTCAAGAACAATTTTAAAGACGTAAGAACATCTACTCAGCTGAACTCTGAGTCTGCTGTTTCAAGGATCATGGAGAGACCTTGAAAAGTTACCTATCTGGACCTCCTTGCTCAAGTAGGGCCCAGTAATATCTCAGTAATATTAAAGTTCTGGAGATATTTTGCATTACTGACTAGGTATTAAAAGCCACAAATTTCAAAGGGAAAGGGATTTAAAGTCTAATTTGACTGGAGCTCACTGATTAATTTTTTCTCCCCACAGAAGATATGCTAGAGCTGCTCACTCAAATGCCTTAAACTATTTGCTTGAAAGATGAGCAGATCACTTGATGCCTATTAAATAAATTTCTGTGGTAAACTATGACTGAGTGGGAAGAAAGAAATGAGTGAAGACTTGGAGAATTAACGAATAGCCTCACTGGCCTAGAGGTACAAACCTCTGAAACAGCAAAGAAAGAAATACACCGTGTTGGTCAGTACCTGCCCACAGGAATTGTTTATACATGGTTCAGATATCCACTTTCTCCTCCACTCTTAGTTTCTGAAGATGCCACTGTGGATTAATTCTCTTCCATGCATTTCCTACCTTGGCCTTGACTGTCTTGACTATCAATTTTTACGTCTACTGTGTAAACTTGTGTGTTAGTTGAATTCAGCAGGGTAGTGTGATCAGAAAGACTTTCTCTTTTCATTTTTAAAGGATATTTGTACTTGCCTGTCCTTTTAAAGCCATAGTTTATTGTTACACAGCTGTGCAAAAAGAAGGATTCAGGAGACCTATTCCAAGAAGAGAACTTAGCTAGCAGACTTTATTTTTCAGTGTGGAAAAAAACCCATAAAAACTACAACAAACCTTATTTGGATGCAGAAATAAATTTTGTCTGCGTGTCTTACAAACTGTGGGTAATGGCCTTGCACCCCAATTGGCACTTGGGGAGCAGATGGGAGCAGATTAATAGTTGTATCAATTTTTTTTTTTTTTTTTTTTACTAATTCTGGGTCTGTCTCCCTTTTGTAGAGAAAAGGAAGCTTTGTTTGGGAACACCAAGTTGCACAGAGTGCAAGCCTGCATATTCATATTTTAATAAAGGCATTCCTCTCATGCTTGAAGCTTGTTTAAACCCACCATTGAAGTCTGGATTCGTTAGACTGATGCTGGAATGGAAACTTGAAATAAGCTTTGGTCATGATGTAACTAAAGATCACTGATCTCAGGGGAAAAAATATTTCTCTTTTATATCTGGGCTATGGTAAGCCCACTGTGAGCCAATATATATATACAATATTAATGAGACTTTTCCTGCTAACTGGGGGAACACTTATAAGTGGTAACAGTATACTTGGCTGCCGTCTATCAGAATAGTAGAGGTCCTTCCTCTACTGGCTAGAGGAAAAATATCTTTTTCAGCCCTACATAAGACAAAGTAGCTCACACAAATGCGTTCCCATATTATTTTTTTTTTTGCGTAACCATTTTAGTGTGGCTCCCCTCCTTCTAACTGAACTTTGTTTTCATATATGTTTGACAACTTATTGGCAGTTATAGGCTTAATTCCATGTGACCTTCATAATACGGCCTGTTGGGGTTTCTGCCAGCAGCTTCCTCTGGAAGACATGTTCCAGTGCACAGGAGAGACCATCAGGTGGGGTTGTGTGGTTTTCACCTTGGGTGGCTGCTGAGTGGAAGCAGAATGGCCTTTCAACAAGGAATAGAGTTTTCTTCCTTGTCATTCCACTCCTATTTGTTAGATATGGGGAGTGCCTATGATCTTTATCTTTGATTGCCAACATTTCCAAATTGGGGACTTCAGACCTCCTAAGCTGTTTGCTGTCTAGTGTTTGTGCATACTTCATGCACATACTTCATAATAATTTGTAACCAGCAGTCAGGGGCAGGGAAAGGTACCATGCATATCTTCACTGCTCAGGAGAATAAGCTTTAAGTCGCTATAATATAACACCACAACTACAACTAGTGTTGCAAAATTTTGCCTTTCTAGAATGTCATTCAGAATCTTGCTGGCTCACAAACACCTGAATTCCACTGTGGTTTGTCATTAACACTGTCTGGGGAATAAACCCCAAGGGCTTCGAGTGTCTGAAAAGCCCAGTCCTATGAATATGCTAATGGTGAGATTTTAGTTGGTTCCTAACACTGCATGAGAGGATGCTACTGAGCTGTAATTACTATGAGAACCAGGGCTCAGAATTTCCTGAATATTGTGGGTTTCAGTTCTCAACGATAATATGGCATTAGTGTGGTTTTTTGCCCTGAATGTTAACTGTGCAGGCAACTGGTCTTTTTTTATGCTGGTGGAAATAGTCAACTGTCTATAATTAGTAACATTCAACCCGCTCTCCAAAATACCAGTGCTTGCTTGGGTCTCTGATTGTCAAGGTTTATTGCAGGCAGTCCAAGACCAGAGAGTTCAATTAGAAAATTAACTTATATGTTATTTTACCATATTAGAGAGTTGATTTCCTTCCAATTTGAAACAGATGATACATTGTTATAAAGGGTTGGGTTTGCACTTAATATTCGCCTATAAAAGAGGTAAAGACATACAAGACTTTTCCGCTACATTGGGTTAGGGCTTTAAAAATAATATACTTTTTTACAAGCCTAACTGCAGATTTTATTCCTTTGAGTCACGTGTGCTTGGTGGAAACCATGTACTTTCAGTGTGTCTCAAAGCATAAAACGTGCAATAAAATTTTTTAGAAAGAATTTATACTATGTTTAGTTTTCAAGGGGAAAAAAATTACTTAGTTTAATCTAATGTCATTAAATGTTGTGGTTTCCAGGTAATTTGTAATCCAGAAACCTTTAGTATATTTGGCTAAATGGTAACAGAAAATTAAGCTATAAGAAACACTGAAAAATTACTGGGATAATGTTTGGGGCTAAATATTGACTATTAAAATGTTTGTATTTCGAATAAAGTGGTGTGACTGTTGGCTCACCAGATATCTAAGCTGAACCTATACCTTTCTAAATGCCTGAATAATAAATTACATAGACCTCCCACCTAGGTGACCTTGCTTCTGTTACCAGGAAGAAGCAGATGAAGGAAAAAGTACCCTTGAGCAGGAACAGCATCAGATGGAAGTTCAGTAGGAGCTGTTCAGGACAATGTACCATCCAAAAGCCTTTCTTCTGGGAACAGTCAGAACAGCAGTCCTGAACAGCTTCTAGACTGCAGTGTGTTCGCAGACATAGCTCCCTTTTTCTGCAGCAAGTGAACATTTCCACAGGTGCTCATGCAGGCAGGCAGTGATGGATCTGATAAATGTGCTTGAATTTTTCTTTCTGGGTGCGTGCCTTAGCATTTGCTGCTCTTCTGCAATGTGGCATGTCAGCCAGCATAAACAACACTGGGATTCATTAGGAATATTAATAAGCTGATTGTTGATGGTTTTCTGTAGGAAGCAATGACACCCATAGGAGTCCCAGTGGATGCTTAGAGGGTGTGGTTTGAAAAGATAGGGAAAGATTTTTCTCCAGGCCTGAATGTGTATAAGGCCAATTGTGCTTATAAAGTAGCTGAGTGGATGAGCTATTTGAGGGAGAGTGCTGGCAGGGTTACCTTTTGGAGGCAGAATAAAAAGACACATCAAATAGGAAGGGGATGAATAGTCATGACCCTTAGTGGAACCCTTCCAGTACAGTTTGTTTGAATCTTTTTCTTCATTAGTGTTTCCCAAAGGTGAATTCAGAAACAGAGTACCTCATGATAACTGAGCATGCGGCACTTGGTGGTATATGATGAAAATAAAAATAACTTCGTATCTAAACCATCCTCCTTCTTATCTCCCATAACAGCAATATCTGTCTGCAAATTCTATTTTACTTGGGGAGTTCAGGTTACCACCTTTCCAGCACTTTTTCCCAGGTCTATCCAAAACCAATCCTGATTTTTATAAGTCAATAAATAGATGGAATAAGTGGATACTTTTAATTAGGAACCCAGAGAAGTCAGAAAAACTGGAAAAGGAGACCAGGAAAATTATCAGTCTGTTGAGAATATGATGTTGCCAAATCCAAAGAAGAAAATAAATCTTGATGCCACCTTTGGAAAACAGTCACAGTCAGATGGAATTCTGAGTAATCCTTCTGTAGGAGTTACTCAAGTTCAGTTTGGTGTTATCCACTTCTGATAGATGCTGGAAGTGGGCAGTTTTAAGTAACAGGCTCGAAGTATGCACTGTTACTAATCCAAGCATTTACATATGCACTTTAAAATGATTAAAAAAAAAAATCAGTTACCATAGCTTTGCATCCAGGAGGGAAAAACTAAATGCTTTTTATGATATTAGAATGGCAGAACTGAAAGGGTTTGGGTTTTGTTTGTTTTGGTTTTTTTTCTTCCTATCAAGAAAAGAATTGTTAAAAAGGGGAATGGTGTTTCCCTAAGTACTCATATAGCCGTTATTTTTAGGGTTTTTTGGTGAGGTTCATGTTTTCCAGAAAGAAAGCAGCAGTACCTAGTGGTAAATGATATAACCAGAGAACAAATCTTAAACCTTAGTAATGGAACCATTTCACTGAATAGCACTTAATATATCATATCAGAAAGGAGAACAAAATTAATTCTGTGAATTCCTTTCTTCCAGAAGAGATCCAGTCATCCCTTACATATGGGAGCCTCCCCAGAAATAATACACCCATCATTAGAAGAGCTAAGAAGAAATTGCCGAGAGCTTGATGCGATTCCATGCTCTCTTTTTTGTTTGCAATAATGGGGGTGACTGAAGAGGCAGAGACTAGACTTTTTTCTGCAGAGGAATGTGTGGGGAACTAATCCAGCTGTCCCAAAGCAAACTGTAATGGAGATACTTGGTAAAATTTCTAACCCACAGTTCCCTATTTTCTACTATTTGCCATTCCCCATGAATAAAACACAGGTAAGTGATCCAGGAGAGAAAACAGAGCTATAAACAGTTCAACAGTGGCGTCTGCAGAACATTCAGTGTTGGCAGCTTCAGGTTATGGTTGTTCCTCCAGAGAACATGGGATTTCCTTGTTACCTATGTGTAGGTGCTCTATCTTCCTCTGGTACCTTGCACTCTCAGTCTGACTCTTCTCTCATGACAAAATCTGTCATCTTAGGCAGGGATCCGGTAGCTGTGTAAGTGCAGTCATTTGAAAATCTGCTTGAGACTTCAAGTAGATTACACATCTCCCTTTTCCCCTCATTTTAATTTTTCTTAGCCTGGGACCAGAGGATACTGTACACAGGTGAAAAAAAGGTTAGCTGGAGCAACATGCAGTTGCATTTGTGTCATTGTCTGACAAGTAGCAAAGTCACCTTAGAAATTCAGGGCTCTTACAGCAGCAGGCAGATTTTGTTTGGAGGCACTGCTGTTGTTTCAGTCTGAGAAGCCACCCTGTATTCCATTTAAGTCTGTATTCTGTGCATCATCAGGCCTGGCTGTTATGCAAAGGTATGGTTTGCGGGTTTTGTACCTTTGTGTATTTTACATCAGCCTGCAGAAAAGTCAGTGTCTTGGCCAGGGTATTCCATCCCATAACTGAAGAAGCACCTCCACTAAAACTTATGCTGATGTCACACTCACTAGAATTCAGAACTTAGATCAATACAGGTTAATATTTTCCTTTTCCTTTTCCTTTTCCTTTTCCTTTTCATTTTCCTTTTCCTTTTCCTTTTCCTTTTCCTTTTCCTTTTCCTTTTCCTTTTCCTTTTCCTTTCCTTTTCCTTTTCCTTTTCCTTTTCCTTTTCCTTTTCCTTTTCCTTTTCCTTTTCCTTTTCCTTTTCCTTTTCCTTTTCCTTTTCCTTTTCCTTTTTTTCCTTTACTTTTGTTTTTTGCTTTTTGATGCAGCTTGGAGTAGAGCACTGAGGAGGTGACATGATTTCCAGCATGAAGTGTACAATATATTTATTGCTACTTTCCATTCTTCATCCAAAAAAATGTGTCTTCCACCAGCATTTAACACATCTGCTCTGCTGTTTTCTGGGGTTTAATGGAATAAAATGACAGTGACAACTTTAGATCTATGAGTAATGTTTCTTGAGCACTATTTAAAAGGGGGGAATCATATCTAATTCTTTTTTGTTTTAAATATTGGAGAGATAATTTTTTAATAGGTGGGAACACCGTCCTCCCAGTATAGAGGTTGTTGACAGGTATCACACAGGGTAAGGGATATTCAATAAGGGTGGTAGTGAAAGAGATCACAGTTTCTACTAAAATCAATTCTAACCTGGTGTGACTTGCCATAACATAGATTAAAAACATTGTAATACTGTTTTAATGCCATCTAGGATTCTAAGGATTAGCAACTGGAATCGATATTCCAGTTCAGAAGACTGAAGGTCACTCTGTTAGATTCTGAAGGGAGGTTGCCAAGAGGATGGATCCAGGCTCTTCTCGGTGGTGCCCAGCAATGGGACAAGAGGCACTGGGCAGAAACTTGAACACAAGAATTCCACCTGAACACAAGGAAGAACTTCTCATGGTGCAGTGACTGACCACTGGAACAGCTTGCCCAGAGAGATTGTGGAGTTTTCCTCCCTGGAGATATTCAGGAACCATCTGGTCACAATCCCAAGTAAAGTGGTCTAGGGAATCCTGCTTGAGCAGGGAGGTTTGAAGGGAGATGACCTTCAGTGGGCCCTTCCAAACTCAACCATCATGTGATTCGGTGATATTTTAGTAAATATTTTTGGCACAGAGTTATTCTCATGTCAATTAAATCACAGCTCTTTTTTCAGTAAGTGTGGGAGTTAGCTGGTTAAGTGTGAGCTACTGAAAAGAAAAAGTTTAGTACAGCTTTGTTGCATTTTCTTTGTAGGCTGACAAGAAAAATGAATATTTCTTCAGAGCATATTTCCTAGTATATAATGAACCAAATGTTGAACAGATGTACTTAAAAGTGTGGAAAAAATCAAATAAAATTTAGGATTTATAGAGTTGAAAACCAAAAGAAACCAAAAAAACCAATGGAAATAAGAATGTTGATGAACAGAAACTATGTTGTTAATGCAGAAATTTTTACTGTAAATTTAAAAAAAGTTGGCTTCTAGGTCCCCCAACTGCAGTCTGGAATTATATAAATTATGGTTAAAAAATGATGCAACATTTCTTCTGAAAAAGAAAATTTAGCTCTAAAATATGTTTTTATATTCATTTTAAATTGACAATGACTAGTGCAGTTTCATAAAATCGTACTTCCAGGAATCATGAAACTCATAGTGACTTTTTCCCCCCCACATTTTGAAACCACGCAATTAAGACTACAGATGACCAGAAAAATAATCCAGATTTTTAATTCAGTAGCAATGTTTTGTCACAGCTGCTGCTGCAAGGAGTCAGTGGCCTGGCTGAAGTGTAGTCTCTTCAGCCAGGTAAGGGAGCATAACAGTGCACCATTTATTTCAGTAAGACAGCTGCATATTTCTAAAATGAGCTGTGGCCTTCATTCAGAAAAAACAACCCTGCTCTGGAACGCAGCCTCTTTAGACAATCACAGTTACAACAGCTCTACTGCAAAAAGCATTTGAGCCTGGGACCTTGGGAATTAAACACACGCTTAAGTGCTTTTCCTTAGTAGGGATACATTTAGGCATGTGAATTGAGGCTTGCATAGACCAGTAAACAAGGGAATTTTCAAACAGTTATCAGCCATCTGTATTAAGTAATCCACATAATGAGTGGAATTTTGGAGATTTATATCAGCTGATACTGTGTCTTGTGCTGGGGAAGAGATTCTGACGTGA
Source organism: Donacobius atricapilla (assembly GCA_013397315.1). Lineage (NCBI taxonomy): Eukaryota > Metazoa > Chordata > Aves > Passeriformes > Mimidae > Donacobius > Donacobius atricapilla. The sequence continues at coordinate 25,907 of WBMY01016584.1, forward strand.
AGTTCTTCATTAAAACAACTCTGCAAACCAGAAATATACGTTGCACTTAGGTGAACGACTGCTAAATATTACTAAGTATTTTGTCTTCCTATCTCATGCTCTTCAGACAATTATTTAAATTAAGAGGCAAAAAGATTTGAGAGGTGAAAACTGGAGCAGGCTTGGTAATGATTTGAGTCCTGGCTTGTCCCATTAGTTCTTGCCCATCAGACCAATCACTTCTGAACAATTCAAGTGTATGCACCCAAGTAAGTGGCTTGATGTTTTCCAAAGTGCTCGGGAACTTTGGTAAACTGCTATTAGTTTGATTGATATACCAGTATGCTGATAATAGCTCAAATTGGCAGTAAGAATTTACAGATTTGGACTTTGTCTTCTATGCTTCGGGTTTGGTACGTCCTCAGTGGACCTTCTGAGTGTGTTGCACCTCCTAGGCCTGACAGGAGAGAAAGCCTACATTTGTATCTTTGAGTGTCTAAAGCCTTTGCTGCTAAGCAAGATTTTTCAGCAGAGAGATAAATATCAGAAATTTATACCCTGACAAAATGAACCTGGGAGAAAATACCCCGTGTCTAGTGGAGCCCAAGTTGTCATTGTGGTGGTGCTTCTGACAGAAATTGTGCTGTTCTCAGATGTCGTGTAGCTTCCCATCTGAGCACTGTACAGGCAGGAAAAGTGGCTCTCCCTTTATTCCTTAGTCCCTGGCTAGTTCTTTGGCACTTGTAACTGTATCCTTAGAGGCCAGCAGCTCCAGGGCTTTACTGAGATGACGCCTGGTTTCAAGCCTGTTTAGTTTTGATTATGTGTTGACTTTTGCTGTTAAGGATATCTGCAAAACTTTCCTTCAGGAAAGAATGATGAGTTATGCTCTGGTTAACATTCAGAGTAGTAGAAGCTACGTCCCTAAGAGGCTCTGAACCCTCCCTGTAAAGGAAGTGATGTTTCATCTGTACAGTGCTAAGCTGTGCTGTCCTCTCAGGGCTGTACCTGTCTGATGGCCCTGCTGAATGGTGACACTGGCAGGTCCCCTAGCTGGACAGATGTCCTGAATGAAAAGTCTGATCCTGCCTGTAATCCAAATGGGAGGGAGGGAGGCAGGCAGCTCAGCCATCTCTGCATCATCAGCGCCCAGACTGAGCTGTACTTGAAGCTGGGAAGCTAGAAGGAAATATGTGGGAAGTGGAAGGTGTTGGAAGAGGGATACACTTTAGGTTGTGGTAGGTACTGTGTCCCTTTTCTTCTCTGGAACAGTCAAGAGAAATGGTGGGAAAGATGCTCCTGGGGATACTGCATCAAAGAAAATTTGCTTCCAGAAAGCTCAGTGGATAACTGCAGAGGAGACCAGCTGTGCCTGTTGGAGAACACTGGGCTGCAATGTACATATTTGAGCCTCTTTAGAGCTATTAAAGTAACTGCACTGGCAAGAGTAGAATAGAGGTTAGAATTGAGCACCCTGTCTACATTTTTCTCACTAAAAAATTACAGATTTATTTGTCTGTCTCCAGACAGCATGTATAATACTCACTATGTGTTAAAGCTAATTTTCCTAACAGGGAGGGGTTTTTGAAGACACGATGTCTGTCATCTTTACCATCATAACTGGTAGTCATTTGCTTACTCAAATAATAGATTAGCTGGTCAATCTAAAAGCTATATTGTGCTGTCAAAGGGATTTTGTTTGAAAATTGAGGATATAATGTGGTGTACCGGGGAGACATAGGAGATTTTTGAAAGCTACAGAATTTAAAAGGCTCACTGCCTCTCTCCATTTATCTATGTACTTATTTTTCAAATGTCAGCATTGATGGTTGCCATTTTCCCACTAATTTTGAAGAGCATTTATTTCAGAGAGTTGTGTCAGCTTGATTCATTCTAAAAACACATAATTTAACATACTATACCTGGATATCAACCTCACAGAACATTCAGAAATAAGGACAGGTTATTTATTTATTAAAATTATAGAAAGAAAATTAATCTGATGCCATTTAGATACTGGTGGTTGTCACAGCTGGACTGTACAGCCATATTGTCCCCTTTATTGATAGCAGCCCTTTTCATTTATTACAGTCCCTTGTCACAGCTGTTGCTATAAGGAACCCGCATACTGGATAAACATCAGCCCAATGTGGATCCTGCTCTCACTGTTACAAACCTGTTTGCAAAGATCTCTGTCCAAACAGACCTTTCGGCTTGCTCAAAATCTGAATGAAATTATACAACTGAACACAGTCACCAGAGAACAGAGTCAACTCTTCATCTTCATGATTTGCAAGCTTGGCTGCTTTCTCAGGTGTCTGCAGAACCTTTTGTACAATATGGACCAGAAGAAGACTACAGTCCTAATTTTGACTTGTGTATGATCCCACTGCAGATGAGTGAGCTTGTGCAGATGTTATGCAGCTCTGTCTCATTGTCTGTGGGGTCTTGGGAGTCTTTGGCAGCAATTCCTATAGAGTCTTGACAGTGGCAAAAATAGTTGAAGGTCATCTTTGAAAGTCCATTTTTACTTGATTCTAGAGTTTCCTTTGGTCTTTCTTCACTGGGAATCTCAGAGAACTGTCTCTTTCTACAGTTCTCGGGCTTGCTATAGATCCCATTTTAGTCATAAAATGTGCTACAGTGTAAAATCCAAAAAAAGTGTTGCAGTGTGTCATTAACACAGAACTGACAGTGGTGTCCTCCTGAGGCTGTGGTCCCCTGCTCTGCACATTAAAAGAAACTTTTAAAGGACACATTCTTTATCAGCCTTTTCCATGGTGACTCAATAGAACATGTTGAAGTACAGTAAGTGATGTACTTCTGACAGGAGGAGAACAGGAGTTGAAATACTCCATGTGATTTTCCGAATGATATTAATTCTTCTGTTTGTATTCACCTTCATCTCCTGACTGGATGATAGTGTGAACTGCAGTCATGACTGCATCTCTTTCATGATCTTTGCTCTCTGTTTGTCTTTTGAATCATGAAATCTTACAAATCCTTACAAAACAAAAGTTATTCTTCAGATACTTCTTTTGAATCAACCAAATAAAGAAATAACACAACAAGCTTCTACTCTTTGATGGTTCTGACCCTAAAGTAAAAAAGTGAAAATAGGCTTGCATGTGAAGAATTCAGAATGTACTGTATCTCTCTGAAGTTAAAAAAAAATAAAATTTAAAAAAAAAAATCAGATACAAGATCTGTATTTCATCCCTCAATCAGGAAAATGCAAAAGATGAAGCTAGCAAATAGAAACATAAAACGGCATATTCAATTAAGAAAAAAGGTCTTGTTGTTTAGCATTCAAGCTATTTGCAGCTAATTCTAGTTCCTGTAGTAATAGCATCAATCTGGAAACAGTGTTACAGAGAGTGGTTTCAGCTCACATGTTAATTCGGGCAATAAATTTACGTTTGTAAGTCAATAACCACAGACTTTCAATAAGGTGCCCAGAGAAATTGGAAATTGAATACTCTTCCCTATGAAGGACCAAGAATTTGTATCAAGTGTACTGATTGCCCTGCAGAGCATGATGTGGTGCAACAAGTGGAATCCTTAGCTCCAGATTTCACACTTCACATGAACTTCATTACTCATGTATGCAATAATTCCAAGTTTGTTTTGCTTTATTCTTTTAGTAGCAGACCCAATTTAAAAGGCTCAATGTGATATGACTTTCAGTCCAGTACAATCTCATCAAAATGTTCATGTTCAGAGAACAAGCATTTCAAAAAATATAGAGCACAAGATCCTTCCCTTTGATGGTTGAAGTTATGTCAGTCTGTCTGAATATGGTTTGACATTAATTTGTTCAGCAATTTAGAACTTCTCCTAAAATACCATTTAAAAGTATCGTAAATTTGGGTTTATATGCTACATTTGTTTTAAAAAGCACTTATGCCAAATAGTTGATGCTTCTTTAAAGCATTATAACTGCATCAATTTGCAAAGTACTAGATTAATCTGGGGCATGTGAAACTATTTATACTGTAATGTTTTATGTTAGAGAAGTGTTGTCCTGCTAGTGATGCCATCACTTGAACAAGTCATTGCTGTATCTAATATTGCTTGTTTATAAAATGGGATAAAAAAAATGGATGACTGGTTGTTAGGTTCAGTTGTCATTTATTTGGAACAAGGATTGCTGTCTTGTGAAAGAAATATAAAGTGCTTGAAATAGATATTATGACATTCTGGCATGGGAAGACCCAATATGTGTCACTCCTGTCCCCTCCTAACAGGAAGAATAAGTGCTTCTCTTCAATATGTCTCTATGGCACAACCAACTTTTAGTGGAAATGGAGCAATGAAAATGGACTGCAGAATTTGGATTTGTTGCATTATAAAAAAAATCATTACAATAAATAGAAATTCATATGTTGAAATGCAGAATTAGCTGCTCTACCTTGTCATTTTGAGATGTGTACTAAGGTGTTTTCTTCCATCTGCAGGGTAAACCTCATAAAAGTATCTTATTTTTCCTTCTCTTTTATTCCATGCCAGCTGATCACTGGCACCAGTACTGTGTCTGCTGGGTGAATCTCATCACTCTTTTTATTGCCTCTGTGTACATGAAAACCCATTTGGCATCATGGGAATGTACGTACTAGACAAGAGAGTAATAGTGAAAAGATCTGCCAGACAGATCAAAGAGGTAAAATTAGTTCCTAACTTTCAATTTAATTTTTTTTGTATGTAGGTTGATAACTTGTTCTGGATATTCTTCAGTGCATACTTCCTAATATTTCATGTGTCAAATACTGAACAGACATACTTCTAGGCTGGATAAATTGAGAGACACACATTTAGGACATGAAACTAGAAATTCAGAAAGCACTACACAACCAAGGTTTGAGTTAAAACTTTACACTGACAACATATTTCCTGCTATAGTAAAATGTGGCATTCAAATGGCAATATCAGTATATCATAATTATTGGGAGTCTAGATTTCCAGTAATCTGAACATGACTTTCACCATCACCTCCCTTGCTCTCCAGGGCCATGCATCTGTCCAGACTGAAAATGAAGTTCTCTAGTCAGAGAATATGAGGTATCACCAGCATCCCTTGAAGCTGGTGTGACCAAGAATCAAAATTGGATGGTATTTAGTACAAAAACTCCCATTAATGGCTATTTCAGTCTCCTATTCTCCATTGGCACTCCTGGAATGTCTTCCAGTATCACTTTAGCTGCCTCAGGAGCCTTACAACTGCAGGAGAAACATTTTTCATGGAGCAGGGAGTAAGTGTCGAGTATTACTTGCAGGTTTCATTTGGAGAAAAGGCCAAATAAATGAAGCTGAATCTCCAATATTTTAAATCTCTCATAGGATTATAGGAATTTGAGTTATTCTGTAGTCAATATTGCCTTGCAAAGGCTGGATTTTCCGATCTGCCGGAATCCACTGCTGCATGAAATATTCGTTCAAAGAAGCATAAAATCTCAGTCATGTAATTCAAAGATGAGAGTAGAAATGAAAAGGAGACACTATTTTAACTCCCTGAACCCAGCCCTGTCATCTCTCACTGGGTTACTTTTATGTAGGAGCAGACTTCTGCATTTCCTGTGCACTAATGAACGCATCTCCATGCTCACACAACGACAGGAAAAAAAGTAAATGATCATGGACCACATGAAATAACCACAGTGCCAAGCTGCTGCAGGCTTTCTTTCAGTAGCACCCATGGGATCATAGGACAGGTGAGGTTGAAAGGAGCCTCAGGATCTAGGTAATACAGTGACATAAAATATGCAGGCATTGACTCAAAACAAGAAAGAACGAATTCAAGATCAAGTTAAAGCATGATTTGAAGTCAGGACGTAACTTAGACTGAGTCTGCTGTAAAGAGAGCGATCTGAACAGGGCTCCTTTCAGAATGAGTCTCTGTGACTTTCCTCTCTTTTGGCATGTGGCACTCAGCCCCAAAGGCACTTTCTTATGTGTGGATGAGGCTGCCTGGCAGTACTGCCATGTAGTGTGCCATTCTAGGGCTGGAAAGTTAACTTGCAGACATGCAAGTTATGCACCATTAGTTGAACCAATTTTGAGAATAGGCCAAAAGGTCTTAGAAAATGATAGCACTGATGAAAAGAATTAGTTCAAGCCATTGACTGTTATCTTATATTGTAAATGGAACTGCTTCCTGATATGAAACAAATAATTTTTTTTTATGGGCTATCTAAGTATTTAATGTGCACAGAAATGTGATTTTGACATGATTAGCAAAAGAGAAAAACATTTGAGAAAGCCATCTAATCCTGCTTCCTCCTTTTAGCTCTAGAAAACCAGAGAAAACGGTAGCATTTGAAACTGCGATTTCCTCTTTTGTGTAATTATTAGGGGAGTTGGAATGATTAACAAAACAGAAAACAAGCACTTAGCAGACACATAAAAACTGTTAAATAGACAGAAAAAACGCTCATGGTCTGTATTTGCTCTGCTGTTAGCAATGCAATTTCAGAGACACTACCTCAGCGTTACTACTTAACACGTAAGTTTTAAAGATTCAAACACGAGCAGACAGGTTTCATTAACATAGAAGGTCCCTGAAGAAATAAATATTTATTAAACTTTCAGTGATGTAAAAGAGTGAGGGTTTTTAGCCACACTTCAAGGGTTGTTGTACTGCCTGCCAAATACATACCTGGTGAGCTATTTAGAAACTTCCTGTTCCACATGCTAATTAACAGTCTATGAATTTTAACTTAAATCAGGGTCACATAGCTGAAACGTACTTCAGAGGACGCCTGCATTTGTCATTCAAAGACACTGCCAAGGTTTTAAGGTCTTGCTATAAAGTGGATTTCACAGCTTGAAAAACTAGTTCTCCAATAACAACTGGGTCAAAACTGGGAGGAACCCTTACGCACTGAGTCACATGAGGTGCGTTAGATGTACTTACATTTGAAACCAGAGTTAATCCAAAACTGGAACATTCAATATAAACCTCTTTGCATCCTTGTAGGCAGTGTGGCCTTGGATTCAGATCCCTACAAGATCATGTTTCCCTGCTTTAGGTTGCAGTGAGATCACTGAACACATAGCAACATTGTTGGGCAAAAATGCTCCTCTTCAGTGCATCTGGACAGATTTTTTGGTGGGGAAACAGCAGCTAAGATGACTGCAATGTCTTCCACCCATATTCAGTGATGCATTGACAGAGTCATATCCAAAGCAGTGGTGTAGCACCACAACTCCCTCTTCTTTGCTCAGCTGCATCTTGCAGACAAATATCTTCTTGATATTTAGATACCTTGATTAGATTATCTTTGGAAAATAATTTTTAACTGTTTGCTAGATGGGGGTGTCTGATTTCCAAGCGCTATTTTTCCTTCTTTTCTTTTCCTTCCCCTCAAGTACAATTAACCCTGGAGTAGTTATTACATCAGAGCTTTCCAACCAGGGTGATCAAGGTGTCACTGCATAAATTGTTAATACTTACCTATACATATCTTAATGTCTTTGCATCTTAGCAATTTAAAAATATATTACTTCATACTTTTATAATTGATTTGGAAGTTAAGATTCACTTAGTAGTAGTAAATATCATTCTGTCCTTGGCATCATGTATCACTTTCCCCATTATTTAGCTGCAGCCTTGATGATTTTCAGCCTTAAGTATGGGAAAACAAGTTTACTTTTTGCAAATCGCAGGCTCAGCTGTCTAGGAAAAGGGCATGGCAACCACATCTATATAATGTAGCTTTTATCCTGATAGCCCAGTTGCATATTTAACTGTATGGGAGTATTTGGGGAGCCACAGAACACAGAATCAAAAATGGGAGGAGAGTGAACAAAGGTAATAGAGGGATTCAAGGTTAGGCCAAACTTGAGTTAAAACCAGACAGAAGAAAGTGAGAAAGATGTGGCGGAACTGAGTCTGGGATGTTGAGTTAGCTGGAAGTGTTGAAATTTGCAGCTTTTCTTGTGACCTTAGGGAGGAGGAGGAAGAAGGTAAGAGAGGTATGGCAGCAGCTGTAGGAATCTGCCAGCCCTTATTCCAGCTGTTCTTGCCACATAGCACCTGTGATTCCTTCCTCGGCAGTTGTAGCAGTAATAAGAATGACTCCTGAAGGCCCTATTGTAGTAAAATTTATAAAGCTACCGTTGTTTTTCTCCTCCAGCATTCTGGAAACTACAACTTTTCCTACGGAGAGAGTAGCTCCTAACAAGAAAGACCCTTGAATGTATAGAGTGAAGATTATTAAATAACTATGTGGAAGCTATATTACCTCCATATTTAGTACCTATGATCACATCAGGATCATGAAGTCAAATTTTGACATCAACAACCGAAAAAAAAAAAAATGGGCAGAGTTGAAAGAGAACCTACAAGGATTATCCAAAGGGTTGGGAAATAGGTTTTCCACTCAGACAACAAGTTCACCCTACTTCTTCCATTAAACAAGAAATTAAGTCTTTAGAGTTAGACTTACAAGTATACATGAAAACCCTTATGGGGGTCTAAACTGGTTGCTCTGTCTGGCTGTTAGCAACCTAGCAAGGTCTAAATATTTAATGTAATTAAACATTGTAACAACCTAGCAAGTTCCTCACTATTGAAAACCTGAAAATGAAATATGGATGCTTTTCTTAAGATCATGTCTGTAACTCACGTGTAGAGACTGGAGTCAAAGGCAGGAGTTAATAAGGCTGCTTCCCTTCTGTGTACAGGGGGTTATTCTGAATATCACTGTAGTCTCTTCTAGTCTTTAGAGCAATTAGTAGTGTGCCAAAGCCTGTGAACAACCTGAAATACAGCTAATGTCCTATGTATTAACTCTCTTCCTTTAAAACTCTCTACATGGTGAGTGCACAGTGCAAGCACAGCACAATCCTCTGTGAGCAGGATTCTTATAGTGATCTTATGTATGGGTTCTCTGGCATATAAGAAGATGTTTCCATTCATTCTGCATGCTATCTGTGAAAACATTAATAATGTTCCTCTGCATGCCTCTGCCTGGCACATATCTTCATGAAATTTGCAAGAGTGAGGCATATGGAAAGAATATAAACCTGCAAGCCTTGTTTGCTGATGGAAACATTTTGAAAAAGAAAGTGCTTTCCCTGATTATTACTAATATTGTGACACAGGGAAAATAAACTGATGATCTGGTGGTTGGCTGAATTTTCAGCAATATTGCTAAAACATCCCACTCAGTCTCCAGTGGACTATCTGGATCTGCAAGGATTCAGTCAAAAAAGCCTAACGTATTTCTTTGACATGTTTTAATTTTCAAGCTTTTGGAAATGCTCTGGAACAAGTTCCTATTTGGAATTCAAACTGGAGAAATAGGTCAAATTGCAAGGGAGCAAAGAGCCTATAGAATAGCGAATATAATTGGATTTTGCCATAGTAATTGGGCAAAACACGTGTTGTAAGTGTACATTTTAGGAATTAGAGCATTCAGCTTTTGCTTTTTGCCTCAAATATATACTGAACATATAAAAATCCATTACTTTAATAAGACTAGTGTTTGACCAAATGTTTTCATCAGTCCTTGACTGTGTCTCTGGATGTTCATGTGTAATACTAATATCTTTAGACTGACTCAAATGTTCATGTCAGAAAACAAAAATGAGTCAGTCCAGATCTCACTGTTTTGCTTTGCTGATCTTGTTTGTTTTGTCATTGTTGTTTCTCCTTTTTTTTTCGTATTTTACTCACAAATTTGTAATCTTTAATTTGTAGGATTGATATGCATTACAAGTAGTGTTTTCTCTCGTATAACATTCAAGGACAGCTTTATTGGGTGGAACCTGCAGTCTGTCTATGACAGGACCTTGCTCTTGATACTTAGGGAAACTATTATCAGTGAGATTTTTAGAGTAATCCCTTTCTAGTGGATATTCTTTGCACTGTGTAACTGATGGTTTATAAACTGCATGAGATTGCCCACCATGCATCTGGGCCATCATGTTACAACAGTCATGGCTGGACTATCTGCCATGGTTTGGCCCTTTTTAAATCCTTCTGATTTCTCATGGTGTCCTGTGGCAACAAGTTCCACACTATAGCTGATTACTGTGAGAATAAGTATTTATTCACTTTAAGCCTGATACTTAATAACTGTATAGATTCCTACTGATTCCAAGATGTTGAGAAATGCAGAGTATCCGATTTCTGTTTGGTTTCTTCATATCAGTCATGATTCTAAACCTACTTATTCTATCTTCCCTCAGTTGTCTCCTTTCCAAGTTGAAGACTAATAGTCTATCACTGGTGCCTCCCAGAGTGCCCACTGTGCCAGCCCGGGCTGACCCTGGCACTGGGCAGCAGCAAGTACAGCTCCGTCTGCCACGCACCCCGGGCTGATCCTGGGGGTTCCTCAGTGCACCCAGCTCACAGCACCAGCCCAAGGGCTGAGGTGGCGATGGTGAGAGAGAGAAAGGAGGGCTCTGCAGAGGGGTTGGCACGCAAGTTTATTCAGGCCCCTAATGGGACCTCTTCACCTCAAGGTCTTTTCATGACAGAGCCAAGAACAAAGGAAGGACAGTAACTTTTATACTCAGATGGGAGGAAGGGAAGGAAGGGATTCACCAACCAGGGTAAAACAGGGAGTAACCCGAGGGGTGAGGGACACCTTTGGGGGCCAATCTCCCTAAAAGGTAGAGGGACTCCTCTGGCTACAGCCCATCACTCGACACCCTTCAGGGGCTTTCCAGCAGCAGGGATGGACCCCTGGGCTGATAGACATGTCCCTAGAGGAGGGGAGTAGGGAAAGGATACTTGGCTGGGGGAAGGGGTGAATGAAAGGGTACAACAAAAACTGTATAACAATGGGGGTACGTGGACTGAACCACAAATTAACATACAACACAGATTATAAAACACACTGCTACAATAGTCCAACTGATCTTTCATCTAATGGAAACAGTTTCACATACTTGGTAGTTTCTGTAGACATTGTGCCTTTTTTGTTTTTGTTGTATCTTCTGTTTCCATTAGATGGATGGATTGGTCATGGTGATGATTTCTAACATTTTTCTATTCTTTTGCTTTTCTGTTTTGTTTTCCTGTTCCTTTTTGTGTTTTAATTGTTGCTAAGCAAGATGCTGATGATTTCAGAGAACCTTTTACAACAGACTTGGCCCATATTTAAGAATCTTCAAGTAGCTGTTCTCCCCTCTCATCCTGCATTGCATTTACTGGCATTGAGTTACATTTGCTGCTCAGCCGCTCAGGCATTCAGTTCCATAAGATTTTACAGTTACATTGGCTCTGTGACCCTCTGCAACACCAGCTGAAGAGTCACAGAGGTCAGCACTAGAGGAATTAATTTGCTAAACTGAATGCCAGCCATATGATTATATACGTGTATCTACACACGTGTCGCTGTAGGACACGAAATCAGACCACACGTCTCCAGAATTTGTCAGAAGGCTAAAGAGCTATTTATTTAGAGTTTGACCTCCTTATATTCTAGGTCACTAGAGCTAAACCAATTGGGGCTAGAAGTAACACCCATTCAATCACATTGGCCAACACAGAGAGACATCAAATTCTCTCCACCTCCAAAGAAGAATGAAAAAAAGAGTTATCAAAAACATCTCTTTTGTTTACAGAAAGTTCCGTGAGAATGGAGTTTCAGAAATCAAAACATCTCAGGCTGAAAAACCAAGGCTACACACACGTGTGTGTGTGTGTGTGTGTGTGTGTGTGTGCTCATGCATTTCTCAAAGGATGAGGCTGAAGCTCAGGATTGCTTTCAAAGGAGTCTGTTTTTCAGTCACAGCCAGGACTGACCATGGCTCGCTCTTGGGGATATACATTCTACATGTTTCTGAAAAATCCTGGCATGGTGCTAGAGTATATGAGATCACAAGAAATATATTAAGTAGTCAGGGGAAGAAAAATAAAGGAATTGTAAGGCTGGAGGTACGTAATAGATAAGAAGGGGAAAAAAACCCCTAGTTTCTGGTCCAGTCCCAGATGATTTCTACTGTTTATTTCTTCAGGCCTAAGATTGTAGGTGGCCACCAAACTCCTCCCAGTGTCCTTGGATTATCCTCTGTGTGGAATAACTTCCTTCTGGTGAAGGCAGTGCTGACAGGCTGTAGACACTCATTTTGTCCAGACTAGTCAACAAGCTGCCTGGGGCTGACATAGTCTGGGAGTGATGTGTGGACCCTGAGGAAAGGAGAGATGCATCCAGCATACATTTTGGATCTTTGTAGCTGGGGAATAGTGCTGCCATCCAGTTTGTGAAGAGGCAGAGGGTAAAGCATTACTCATAAGAGAAGGGAAAGTGGCTGTCGTGTTGTCTTCTCTCCTTTTGTACTGCTACTCCTTTTATTTCCAAATTTTTTGTAATGTGATTTTAGAGTAAACCCTGATTTTGAAATCTTTCTGAAATTTCCAACGACTTTCATTGCTGGAGGAAGAAATACCATTTGCTGTGCTGCCACCTAGTGCTTTTAGGTGCTGCTTTGCTTTTGAGCGCATATGCTCTTCGGTTTTTTTTTCCCCCCCTTGCTTTTTAATGTTCTCTTTCCCATGAGACAGCACTGGACTTACAAATCTAGTCTCTCCCTTAGATTGGAGAATAAAAGTGCGTCTTGATCTGAATATCTGCTGCAGAGAATTTGGGAGACAGGCATTGAAGACATAGTCTGGGAAGATATTCAGATACCCTTTTACGGATGAATGGGGCTAATGAAGGACAACCCCTACAATTAGGAGAGCTGTTATTCTGAACAGTCAGTTTTTATCTGTTTTTTCCTTTGCAGAATACTTTAATCTAAATTCATCGACATTTACTTGGTGGGAAAAGAAACATTCTGGATACCTAAAGAACCAACCACAAGTATGTTCAATGACTTATTTTTTGTGTATAACAGGTATGATACAAACCACTCCCTGAGGTTAAACAGAGTTATAGAGAAGAAATAGAAAAGATGTATAGCATGTAACATACAGCAGAGTGCAGTATTAATACAGTTTCCATCGTGGTCTGTTCCATTTCCAGGCTTTACTGTTGTTATGGTTTGGGATAGGTAAATGGAATGAGAAGAAAAATAAACCCCAGGCTGTTCTGGTCTCCATCTTTTGGGATGCCTATGAAGGCTGTATGTAGGCGCTTGTTAGACTCAGCAAATTCTGCTGAACTATCTCTTTAAAATTTAACAATACACTGGCGTCTAGCTGGAATTTACACCCTCTTGGCCCCCTTCAGAACTGTAAAATCTTGGATTGTGTAAGATTTCTGCTGCCTCCTTCATGAGAGGTTGGCAGTTTTTGCCAGGAAGGGAAGGTAGGATCCATATATGATGCAGGGTTTTATAGTCCCTCTGCACTTGCTGGGGCTGGCCCAGGTTTAGTGGTTGTCCTTGAGCATTCCTGAATTTTCAATGAAAAGTCTGTGGAGCTAACGGGAGGACTGGTGGCTACTGTCAATTTTGTTGAAATGTGGAAAGGTGCCAGCCCAAAACTGCCATTTCATTGGAGTAGAGCTGGCCTGGCTACCTTCTATTTCAGAGGAAGTAAATAAAACTGGGAAAGGGGTTTTATTTCTAGTGAAAACTTTAGCAATATTCTTGCCTTGTCTGGTGGTTCAGTGATGATTTGAGTGCATTGCCCACTCTACTGGCAGTAAATTCCTTCACAATTTTCTTGTACTTCATGCACTGATGCCTTATTTTTATGACAATTTCTGCGTGGTAGGTCTGAGCCCACATTTTATTTACATGTCAGCTGGAGATACAGAGAAAGACCCGGGAGCTTAAAGGACAGGTTTTTATCTATGTAGTGCCTTGCAAAATGTATCTAGAGAGGGGATGGGTCTTCGATACCTTAAAATGAAGTGTTGGTTTTTATCCCCTCTTGATATTTTTGCAAAAGGAATGACATATAAAAGCAGTATATTCCTACCTATTATGCATTCCATAGCTACTTCAGATGTGATTCACCTTTTTGTACTTTAAATATTAAATGCAATCTATTTTAAACTGGAAAAACTGAAGAGAGAGCAGTAAAAGGAAAAAAAAACCTAATCAAGATTTTACCTACAGTCTGCCTCAATGGTTTGTCCACTCTTCTGAGGAGGTAAACAGGAAAAAAATAAGACATAAGCAGAAAATTATTTTTATAACTAAAATATTTATTTGTCAATATTTGTGCATTTAACTTTGAATAGCTAAGCCCCACCCTTACCCCCTGGACCTGATTCTACTGCACGTGAACATTTCAAATCTAAAGGAAAGGAAACATCTGGTGTATCATCTGGCCAAAAAGGCCATACACATTGCACTGCAATAAGTCATCAGTATACATTTGATGGTTTTATTGCATACATGAATCCTGTATTCTGCTTTGTCTATATATTTGTCATTATTATATTCCTGCTAAAATTAACCTGCAAGTCACGCTGAAAAAATGTAGGAATGACTAAATTAGCCAGGTGCTTCACTAATAGTTTGACATCTGAACATGAGAGTAGAAGATGTCTGTGTTTGGAGAATATTGTCCCTTAGTAATTGTCGGTGTATCTCAGAAGATTAATTTGAATGTGTCCCTTAATGCATTTTGTATGTCATCTGTATTCTTTACTAGTTAATTACATAACTTTTATGCCATAAAGTCTAACATTTAAACTATCTCATCCAATGTTACTTAACTTGTAATTGTTCTTCCAAGGACAGAGGCAGATTTCAAATCCTTCACAGTCCTGTGGATGAAGAGTGGTACCATGACTTGGGAAAGTGATCTGGTTTCTCCTTCTAGCTTCCTGGGCATCTACAACTTGGACTAACACACTGGGTCCTGTGAATAAGGACTAATTTGTGTGTGTTAATCAAATGTGTTTCCAGACTTGGACACATAAGGGGTGTGAGATACTGGTGTGCCTGTACTTCAGTTAACGTGGCTTTTTCCTTTTAAAGGACTGGAAATAAGTTTGGTCAGTGTGAGGCACAATTTTAGCAGAGGTTAAAATGTATTATTCTATATAATAGGCCAAAATAAGCATTTCTGTTAAAAAAACCCACAAAAAAACCCCAAACAAAAAAAACCCCCAAAACTCAACCAAACAACAACAACAACAACAACAAGCAACCAACAAAACAAAAAGACTGAAAATATTTACGACGAAACAAAAAAAAAATCATGAGGTCCAGGCCTTTGGGCACCTGCTTTCCGTCTGAACTGATTGGGCACTTGGACAAATACACAGCTCTTTGTAAAACCGGTCTATAGTACATGGCCAGTAAAGTACATTCTTCATGGCCAAAAGGCCCACCATGATAATCTTATAATTAGTGAAAATCTAGGAGGTATACACCAAAGTGACAGCAAAATCTTGAAGGAATTTTTGTTGACACAAACAGGTGCAGCCAAGGCTTTCATAGCGCTAAGTCGTAGTTAATCTTCAAACCAGAACTATTTAATTGTATTTAAAAATTTTTGTTTATTGAGTCTTTTCTTTGAAGGTGAAATGATGTGTTTTGTGTACTTTTTGCATTATTCAATACCAATCTCAGTAAAGTCACATACAGCCTGTGATTGTAAGGCTTGAAGAGGTTTGTCAGATCAAGACAGCTAAAGTATACATGACAAATGTCATTTTGTAGTGCTTAATACAGTTAATCCTTAAAACATGGAACCAGGAAACCCTTATTCGTATTGGTATTTGAAACCTGTAAGCAATCTCATGTTTCTAATACTGATTTTCTTTTTATTCCACAAAGAAAACAGTACCAAGGCCCTTTTCCTGGAATATTACTTGAGGCTATTCAGAAAAAAAACACAACAGGAAATTTGGCTCTTTAGCCCTAATAATGGTCTCTTTATTGAATGGAGACTTGCTTTTTTTTTTTTTGTTAAACAGATTTTCCTATGAAAGGGTTAGAAGTGAATAAACAACAAGCTCAAGCTCATCAGATTTCTTTTGATTTATGTTGACCTTGAAAGAGAGAGAGGTCATGCTGTTGGCAGGCAATAAGAACTAATCTGTTACTAAGTGAGTAATTAAAAGTGAGGCCTTATATATTTTTGTAATGAGTTGACAGCAATTCCAGCCCCATGTCATACGGTTGCTCTAATCAACATGGTCATTGCACTTAGTGCCAAATGAGAATAAGTCAGATGACAAACTCCAAAATATGCAGTTCTTTCAGATGAATAGACTGACTATATTAAAGATGAGGAAAAATTCCAATAAAAATGAACGTCAAGCTGATGTGTGCAATTAGGAACTTTACATTTTTCTAATGAATTGGAGTGGATGCTTATTAGTATGCTCAATTGAAAGAAGTGAAATTCTGCTCAAGAATAAAGATAATATGAGTTGTGGCAGTTTAGTCTACTATTTAACTGGCTAGACTTAAGACTGTTCTTACATCAGACATGACAGTATTGACTTCCATGTCACCAAATAACCTAAAGAATCGTCCATATTTCAGGATGCATTAAGAAGTCTGGTTTTTTTAAGTTCAGGGAAATTTTCTAAATTGATTCAGGGTCTGGATATTCATGCAAAGTACTGAATGACTTGGCCCTAATCCAGCAAAATGTAGTAGCTATATCTTCACCTACTTTTAAGAGTGGTCTGACAGCTGGGATTGAGGCAAAATTCACTAATCGCTCATGCTTTCACTGATAGGAGAGCACTGAAATAAGGCTTAGAGACAAGTGGGAAGAGAACCTCAAGTTTGTGTTCTGTGGCTCCTATCTGATCTTGCAAAGACATTGCAGAAGAATTGTTGAGCAGGCAGGCTGTCCTAGAGAGTGGGTAGGATAAAGTAATGGATGAGATGTCCCACAGAAAGATTCTGCCATTGTATACTGTAAAGACTGGTAGGATTTACAGGCTGTTGAGACTGCTACAAAAAAATAAATAGACTGATGGAGCACCTTGGGTCTCTGGCCTCTGTCAGAATCAGTTATCTGAGTGTAATTGCTAACTTGAACACCTGCTTAACCGTTTTTCAGATAGCAGGACTTTCATGCAATATGTACTCTGAGTTTTCAGACATATGCCCAAATACTTTTCCAAATTTGTGCAAGCCCTGGCAATAGTGAACCACCAAATCAGAGGTATTGGCATGTGCTGCAGGCAGATCATGGAAGTACTTAGCGTACTTGTAGTGAAAGCATATCCATTTTTTCCAGCTATACCACTTGGTCTAGTTAAAGTATTACCTTACATAGCAAGTTTTGCCTTACCAAAAATAGGGAAGAATGATCCGTCCCAGAGAAATGATAAAAAGTCTTTCACTTTTTATTCTATGGAAGGATTTGTTTTATGTTTCTCAAACATCTGTCTTTTCTTGTTTAAGAAACCACTTAAAGAAGAAACCTCAGTAAAGTTGTAAATGTTAACTATGAGGAGGATTTTAGCATCACTATCAAATGTGTTGCAAAATCTGGCTGTCTTTGAAAGAACAGGAAACACTAATATCATTCACAGATTTGCCGTCAAGTTTACGAAAATATAATTACAGGTCTCACTTGAGTCTTTTAGTTTTGATTTGTATTTTCTACACCTCCATTAACAAGATATTCATGCAACTTGTATTTTAAGGTCTCACGTCAACCATCAACAGCTCATGGTTTGTTCTCATGTTGCTTATAGCCATGTGAGATTTAATTATTTAAACTTAAAATCTAATGTTGCTAAAGGTGGGATTAGACAAGTATCATTGCCCATTGGTCAGCGACTCTTGGGGCCACTTCTTTGCCTAATTTCCTTAAATTACTGAGCAGCTTCTCCTACAAAACATCAGAGCCAGAAGTGCCTACAAAGCAGGTTTCACATTATCCACTCACTGCTCATTTTGGCTTTAAGTCCTGTTACGCGTGATAAAATCTACAAAAATATGTGAGATCAGTGTGATTGACACTACAGTCAGGCCAAAGATATTTCCTGCGAGTGGCAGCAGCGCAATTGTGTATTTCAGCCAGCATTCACTCGGGTTCAAGACGATTGTGAAACAGGCTGGAAGTGCTCGTGAATGGGCGACGCTGCTGAACAGATGGTTACACGTAAAGGCAGCCAAGAGACCGGGCCTGAGCATTGTGTGTTTCTGGGGGCCCGAGTTGTAGCCAGAAATGTCTATAAAGAATCTGCCCAAAGCTTTCTGGTCCTAGATTAAGCAGATATGTCATTTCTAATCCATTTTTGGGGTAAACTTCTGAATTATTAAAAAAGAATGTTTCTGCAGCTGTTACTGCAAAGAAAAGAAAAAAAGATGCCCGAAAGAAAAAACTCAGCAATGTGGATCAGGGAGCTTGAAAGGGTTGGCTTTTTAGAACTGCATTTTTGTATTTCCTAGTTAGACCTTTGGACAGCAGCCAGGTTTCTGCTGAGTAGGTTGGCAGAATTTGGATACGCAACAGTCTGCTGCCTTCCATACCCCCACTGCCATGTGTAGTGTTCCTGCTGCATAAAGCCATTAGTGACCAGATTACAGAAAACATAGGGCTTTGTTTCAGAGCTTTTATTTGTTGTTCCATTTCCTGTTTCATTCCTATTTAACCTTTGCTCTTTCTAGTTCAGACATAGTATCAAAGTGAATTTGGAAATGAACTTCATATGGATAAGAATGAATTGTAAACCATACATGCAATATCCCATATCACTTTTTTTTTGGTACAATAAACCTTATAATTATTTTTTAATAAAAAGAATATACTTTATTAATTGAATAAGTTTTAATAACAGTAAATTTCTCCTTCCCTCTTCCAATAGCTTTTTTCCATCAAAACTATTTTCAAAATTAATCAAGATCTGCAAAGTCTTTTGGGGCAAGTAGGTTCTGAATTACATAGGTAGAACCTGTAATGAATTGGGCAACTCAATGTTTGGATCCTCACATAAGGTCCTTTTCTATTATAAATGTATTCCACTGTTTGGATAACTGTCTGAAATATCAGAAAATTACCTGGATCTGGAGGGAAGGGAGCCTTTCAGGAGTTACAATATTGGAGAAAAATATGTAGGAGGGTCTCTCTGAGCATAGTCAGAGGGAAGTGTAGTTACTCTTCACAAACAACTCTTTTTGAGGTGTTCCCTTTTTGTAAAGCTCAATTAAATTTGATGGTAACTTGGTGTTACATTGTTATGACTGTGTCTGTTCATGATATTAGGAGTTGCTATATTGACTCTGATTTGAAGTCCAGGGGGTTGCATCTGCGAGCACTGAGTTCCAGATGTTTCAGAGAACAAGAAAAGACATGGCATTGTCTTTCCATCCATAGATTTTAATTTATCTGTTAGTACTTAAGAAATTAAGGCCTGATACACATTGTCTGATATGCTCTTCACATAGTTTTTATTGTTATCTTATGGGACTGTTGCTACCTACATAAATATGTAGTTGCTTTTTCATCTAACTTCAGTCGTATTATCTTTTTGTAAGTAAAAGCTCCCCAATCAGTCATTCTATACACAGACATTTCTTTTTACTGCATTTCAATGTCCCATTAATTTTTTTTTTTAATATTAGTTTTAATATTTTTAAAATATTTGTTTATGTTACTTAGATATTTTTTCTTGTGTTACAAAACATACCATAAAGATCTTGGGTATCTGATAGTTTATTAAGTTTTTGCTTGTTATCTCCTTTTGAAGATAAAGCAATCACAACCTTCTATAGTTCCTTTCATGCGTTTTCCAGGCCCAAGCCTATTGCTCATATTCTTTGCCCTCCTCTTTGAATTTTTCAAGCCTGTGTTTCTCTGTCCTTTTCCTTTTCACCGGTCTGTTCTGCAGGATCCTTTGAGTCAAATGTTCAGCCTATCTAGGATGTGTTCTTGCTGTACTTTTCTACAAAAATTCTCTACTTGGTCCCATTTCTTGTGCAAAATGACGTCTTTGTTACTTGTGTGCAATGTAGTTGAATTGTATACACTGAGTCAAAGCTCATTTCCCTTTGAGTTTATACACATGTAAGTATAAAAAATTCAAATAGAAGAATCTATATTTTTGTTTCAGTGCATATTAAAAGATGATATTAAAACTAAAATAACTTCTATTGCATGTTGTCAGAAAGTAGAGTATTTTCAAGATATAAGATAAAGACTTTGAACTTTGGTGCGGCAAACTAATGTGGCCAGTGAAGTGAAGCGAGGATGGGTCAGTTGTTTTTATGGCAGATTGTGCTGTTCACAGAATGTCCTGTGGCAATTTGTCCCGCTAAATCTTCTAAATAAACCTATAATTTCATAGAGCAGGAAAGACAAGAAGCTCGGGGTTTTGGAAGTAATGGCTATTCATTGATATTTATCATTAGATGTCTTCAAACTGAAGGAGTCCACTCTCTCTAGAGGACTACCTGGACTGTTAGTCTTTCTCAGGTGTCTGAGCAGTACTTTATTTGAATTATAGGTAATGACTCTTGTGTGCTTTTATAGAAAGAAAGAAAACCACTTTTTCACTAAAACGTCATTTACAGCTCCTGGCCTTACATTCAGCTTGTGCTCTGTGTGAGACACAATCTCATATATGTGAGACACAATCTCACATAAGAGATTCTGAGTACAGACTAGAGCTGCCTTTCCTAAAAGCTTTCTCATGAGCTAAAGGCTAGGAGGTTTGGAGGATCACAAGGAACGTTTTCTTCTGTGTGTCTTTGGCTCTTGTACATTTTAAGGAAAAGGTAAGTCTTTTCTGACAGGCTTGTTGGCTCTTTCAAGACCTGACTACCACTAAATTTTTTTACCTTGGTATTACAGGTGAGGAAAGAGAGAAGCTGGGTTCACAGTGCTGATATCATGACTTCTGCATGCTACTACATTGAACTACATAAACAATTGCAATCCATTAGGTACAGCTTTTCTTGTGAGTGCCATGGGCAGAATGCTGAACAGCTTCATTGGAGTCTGATGAGACATTTTCCTTGGCTTGTGCTGCAAAATAAATCATGTATTTTGAGGAATTAACTATATTTTATTGCGTCTGTTTCAGCCCTCTCCCATTAGCACTTGGACATAGTTGTTTGTCTTCACATGGCAGGCACCTTTGTGTGTGATGAGGAGGTGTACCTGATAAACAATAATAATAGCGGTAATTCACCAAATGGCAGATCTTTGCTATGTGGATTCTATATGTGCTATGTGGATTCTATATTTCTGTCCTTTAAAGTGATTTAAGAATGTGTCCTATGCTGTTTGTTTTGCCTGTAGTGTGTCGCTCTCCTTGAAATGAGTTTTACAAAATGCTGGAGTCCATAAATCTTCATTTGAATTAGGTTCTTGAATGTTTCTTGCTTGACAAGTGTTGATTCCTTAGTGCCATCTATTAATGAAGTCTCTCTCAAGAACAGAGAGAAAAACCGGAGTTTATGGGTTTGGATTTAACTATAATGAAACTGACACACAGTCAGGAAACTAGGAGAAAGCAGTATTCTAATGACAAATAATTGTCATCACATAAAGAAACACTAGGAAAGGGATGTGCTGAAACTGAGTGAGAACAGTGTGAAGTCATGCATTTAGGCCAGTGAAACTCCAAAACAGAGGGAAATCTAAAAGGAAAGGCCACAGGAGGGACCTTGAGAGGAACCTTGGGATTATTGGTTCACAGCTTATTTTTAAATCAAGTGTGTAATGTCTTCACAAAACCACCAAAACTATCTCTGGAACAGATTTATCAGAAATGTGTATGTAGGAATAGGAAATAGTTATTTTCCTAATTTGCTATTCATGAGATCTCATCTGGATTACTGTCCAGTGTAGAACATTATTGTTTGAAAATGAGTAGAAAAATTTTGAGTTGCCCAGAGGGGAAAATAAAAGGAATGAAAGATCTAATCTAAAATCTTACCTTATGCTAGTCTAAGAAAGAGAACCATTAGTTTATAAGTTTCTTTTTGACAAGAAGGCAAAGAGTAAACTATTACCACTGTTGGCTAAGGCCAGAGATTATCAGCTGACATGAATAAAAGATGATCGTATTAAATTCTATAAAATTTTTCTGTAGGATACTTTAGCAGTTGGACAGGTGAGCTTTTGTTGGTTGTAGAATCTCCTTCATTAGAATTTTTAAGAACTCATGAGTGTCAGGGGCAGTCTGAGTTCACTCACAGAATCAAAGAATGGGTCAGGTTGAAAGGCACCACAGTGTGTTATCTGGTCCAACCTCCCCTGTCAAGCAGAATAATCCCAGAGCTCATGGCACTGGATTGTGTCCAGATGGTTCTGGAAAATCTCCAGTGTGGGAGACTCCACAAATTCTCTTGGCAATCCACTCCTGTGCATGGTCACCTGCACAGTAAAGTTCTTCCCCATGTCCAGGTGGAACTTTCTGAGTATCAGTTTCTGCCCATTGCCTCTTTTCTACTGCGTGGCACCTTCCCTTCAGATACCTATACACATTGGCATATATATGTATATATACATTGATACACTTCTTTTTCATAGCTAGGTGGTAAAATAGATCTCTTGTGGCCCATCGTCATCCGGTATTTCTGTGGTTTGGTTTCTATGATCTTAGTGTTTAAAAAATGTATAAAAACTGTGCCTGAAATGTGGCATTAACAAAAGACAGATGTGTTAGGCCTTGTGAGCAGGAGTAGTAGTGGCTTCTGGACATCAGAGGGAGGGAACAGAACTTTCAGTTTAAACATTTATCTTTCTGTGTGTTGAGCTGGCCCAGAATGACAGATCTTTCCTGAGTATCCATATTGAAGTACTACTGAACTCACCTTTAAATTACTTATGTTATGTGACCTTACATTAAATCTGTTTTTATTGCTCAGTAAATGAATACAGTGGAATTAGTCTTACATAAGGGACCTATCTTTTCAAATGTGATGTTTGTGGAGAAGATAGATTGTGTTGGGAGATGATTTGTCCTGCTTGTGTGGGGTAGAGAATCATTGGTTAGTACAAAGCTTGCAATGTCATCTAGCTGGATCTCAGTGAAGCAAGCTGCAGTAGATGATTTGTTGCCAATGACTCAGATATTGTTTGCTGTTGTCAGGTCTTCCATTAGAATATTTATTTATTTTTCTTCATATATGGTTATATTTTGGATTTACTTCCCATTTTTTTCAGAGTTATACATGAAGTTAATATCAATTTTCTGGGCTTTTTATCTAGCTATTTACCAAAAACTCCCCTTTGAAAGACTGCTTATGCCTTTTTAGGTTATTTCTTTACTGTTGACATACGTAAAATTACGTTCTCTTCTACTAGTGGTTCAGGTCTTACATGATTTGTAACTAATATGTATTAAATAACTTACGAAACTTATGAAAATCCAGTATGCTTAAAACCAGCTGTTTCAAATTTCAATAGCTTTATCTCCAGCATGATAGCTGTTTTCAGCAGAAGATGGGTGCTTATTATTGTGAATGTCTCATTAGGAACTAATTCCTGCTTCACAGTAAATATGTAGTACTGTATTAATGATTTTGCAAGACTGTGTGAAGAAATGAAGGGCAGGTAGAGTGGGGAGGTGGCTCTATAAGGACATCAGAAGGACTCCAAGGACCCTGCTCTTGTGTAAAGCAACCAAATGTTTGAACACTTTACTCAGTTTCAAATCTACTGTAATATAGCAGTGGGTAAACACTCATCAGCATTTCAGGCAGCATAAAATATATTTACTGAGAAGTCATTAAAAACAATTAAAACTGATTTTAATGGATGTTCTTGACTTCACATCTGTCTGGCCTTTTATGGTAGCCACTTTGCTTTCACACACTCCCAGAGTTTCATAAAGAGCTTGGGCTGATGCAAGGCTATGCTGCCAACAACATCCATGCACAGCTTTGCCCTTACCATATGCTCCTGCCTCTTCCTTTACACCAGTTCCAGCTCTCAGCAGGCCGTGGGAAAGCTGAAATCTCATCCTGATGAAATTTAACTGAAAATTAAGAAGTGATTTAAATTAGTGATACGATCTGATGTGCATTGAAATCGAATAATTACTAGGGCTGAGACAAAGTATGGGCTAGGACTGCAAGAGGACCTGCAGAAAAGGGTGGGACTGACCCGTTTGCAGTAGCCTGGAGGCAGATCAATTTAAGAGTTGTCATTTTATTATGCCTATGTTGTGCTTAGCAATTTGCATAATGCACTTGGTAAAGGACAAAAATTCTGTTTGAATTTCCTCTGCATGTGGGTGATTTAATTGCCGATTTCCTCTGAAGGGTTTACATACTTTTATAATATTAATCTTGCAATTTGTAAACAATGCTGTTGATCTGTTTTCATCAGGTAGGTACATCTCTTACCATACTTAAGTCTATCTTGTTTTGAATCTCACTTCCCTCCCTTTTATTCCTATTACTTCTGCTTAATAAAGTTTATTGTCTGTATTAATGTTGTTTTCTCAGGTATCAATGAAACTTAAGATGTTGTATGAGGAACTGCTCCTAACCATCACCTAATAAGTTGGTGCTTAACCTACCATTGTTCTCTTTTTGGTTATGACAAGAAGGATTCATTGCTTTGTCTAGAAAGAAAATGTATCATAGCTTATGTCTATTATGATGTCCTTCTGCTCTAAATAGCTGTGTTGCAGACAAGCACCAAAACATAGGAGACTAAACAACAAGTGCTACATAAGGTCTTGGAAACTTCTGAATTCTAGTCATGGTGTTGTATGTAAGTAACCTAGTGACTGAAATTGATTTCTGCTCCCTCTTCTACCTTATGTGTTAAACATCAACGATATTATTTATTTGTCTGCTATACCTGCTTTTTCAGCAGCTAAAAATGTTGGCACTATGAGGTGCTTTAAGGATGAAAAATGCATTTATTGCCAAATTTTATTCTTCTGCTTTTTTAAGGTTTAAAGATTTTTAATTGTTGATGTGAATATTTCCTTTTCCCTGTAAGTTCTTACATACAATTTTTTTTCTTATCTTAGACCAAAGGTGCAGCATAAACAAAAAGTTATGTCCTAGTAGTATTGGTAACAGAGCAGGTATGTAAGCACTTGGCTTAGAAGGATCTCGGCTAAATTTTTGCAGTTCAGCCATAGAAGTGCTTATGGGATAGAAAGTCCCTTAGCAAGGGTCTGGGAAACATCACACTGAATTCCTCAGCCAGGCAATTAAGCCAGCCTAGAAAGCTCCAGATGAGAACAGCTTAACAGAATGCAAATTGCATTTCACAGATCTGGTTATTTTAATTCAGAGTAAGGCCATCAGTCTGAGTGTTTCCTTCAGCACTCTGATAACTAGCAGTCATTACCTGTTGAACTGTGACTGGCCTTTACCATTTGTGGTTTTAACCATATTCCTTTATTTTAGTATCCGTTCTCCTTTTTGTCAAATATTAGAGCAGAAATGTTTTAGTGGAATATCTGCTCACTTAGAAGAAGAAAGGCCCTGGAAACTTTGAAAGGAAAAATATGGGCTCATTTTCATATCTACTTTCCAACTTTCAGCAAGCTTAGTAAAACATGTGGATTATTAGGTATGTAATTGTACTAAAGCATCCTCTGGTATCCATGTGGCACCTCATCTCATGGCAATAATTTAAAATAACTGGTAATAGGAATCAGATGAAATGAAGCTAGTTTTTAAAGACATCCAATCTTAAGGCCAGGAACCCCCGAATCTTGATTGTTACGCCAGTCTTTAAGTGAGAATATGAGTAAAGTTGAATGACAATAATCTGTTATTTGGAAGTATTATAATGTATTTGGATCTGTCTGATTCCTGGAATGGTTTCTTATAGCCCTCTTTGAATGCATTCTTTAGCAATTTCTGGGTGAGGACTTGGCGCTCCTTGTGAGTACAGTTGAAGGAACCAGTAAAGTACATTCAAGGCTCCTTTGAGATGATTTCCAGAACCTACTAATCTATGCTGAAGCAATTTCTTTTCAAAAGGTAAAAGAGACTTCAGCTTTTTCAAACAGGAAGAACTGGGACCTGAAAGTCATGTCTGGAACATTCTGCAAGAAAAAAGGGGATACTGCTGATTGAATGTCATGCATAAATAATTGTTTTGGAGAAAGGTTTTAGAGATTGATGTTCTTGAGATGGTAACCTGAAATTTCTGTTTCCTGTTAGAAATAGTGGAAGTTGTTATGCCATGCAGAGAACTTATCATATTCTACTCTGTCGGAGTGTAAATTATCATGACAAATGTAAGAAATGTAATATCCTGTTACATTTTCAATTTTCTTTGCTTGTGAGACAGAGACTGATTCTTCCTATTAAGTTCATTTGAAAATATTGTATATACACCTCATAGATGCAGTCTTTGTTTTCTTTTCCCTAATGATCTAATCTACAGTCTTCTGTTCTGTGTAAATGACCTATGATTCACTATGTGTGTTTCAAATATTTTAAGTCCAGAGCAATATCTGTATCATGTGATTCTCAATAAATCTGTGTATTCAGGGAATATGCTACAAGTCTTCATTATAACTGAAGCTATTGTGTTGCTTATTTGAAAAGTATTTTGGATGTGTTTATTCCCACCAATGTTACGGAATTTGAATACAGCAGCTGCTACAGGACTATCACCTGTGTCAGTTATGAAGAGAGTTCTTTCATGTAGTACCAAAAGAATAAACCTGAGGGATGTATAACATTCTTGGTATTTCAGACATTTAAAAATGGATCATTGCACACTATTGCATAGTTCATTCACACAACAGCTGGAACTGTTGACATCTGTACCCTGGCTGCTCCTTCCTTAAGAATGAGGCTGGATGGTGGCTTATATATGCCCTTCTCTGAAACCCATGATGACCAAAGGCTCCAACTCTGAGTTATCAGTCAACATCCTCTTTTGATACTGGCAGGGAATGTTCTGCTCTCACACAGCAACAATTGCATGTTCTAATCACTATGTGCCAGTGCCCAGCTGAAACACAGACCCCACGTTTCTCAAGAGGGAGCATGGGGATCTGACACTGTTGTGTCACTGAGCTTGTTGGCCTGAGTTCTCATTTGCTGTTCATCCATCAGTTCATTTCCTTGGGTGTTGCCTGGACAGAGCTTAAACTGCAGACAGAGGAGCATACAGATGAAGTCCAGGGCTGCTGGTAGCTTGCACTTACGTTCCTGATTTTAACTATATTCATACTAATTGTGGTCAATGGCAAGTGTGCAGTTTCTGGTCTCTCCTGCTCCCTGGCAGTCCCAGGCATATATGCCAAGCTCAGTTGTGAAAGATTTTTCCCAGCAACAGCATTTGGCAAGCTCCCACCAACCATTTTGTTGGCAGCTGCTAAGTGGCCTCTGGATCTCTAATGCAGGAAGGCTGCTGATGGGTTTCTGATCTACATATTTTTCTGAAAGCAATTTCTTTTGACATACCTTTCAGTTCTGCAAATACTCACTTGCTTTATATTTATCTATTTGGTTCCAAACTCCACATAAGCCTCTCAAAGCATATAGATCCACTTACAGTTGAAAGAAAAATTTTACGTGCCAGAAATCCATGCTGTCCTTTGCCCTTTCATTTTTCACTAGTACACCATATCTTCATTGTGTGTCTGTAAAAGCTCTCTGTTCTCCAGAACCCATGTCCTTGCCCCTTACTTGCTTGGTTAGGATATATGAAATTGATGGGATAGATGCTGGCTGCCTTTGGGTTCCAGCTTGAGACCTTGGTATGATCCTTCAGCTTTTCTTGCACTTCTGCAGTGGCAAACCAGATGTAACCCATGACTATTAGCACAACTAACCATAACTACAGGAGGTGCCAAGAGAGATTCTTTTTGTATGGCCAGTGCTGACAAGATTGAGCCTGACGGTACTACACCTTTCTAGCAAGAGGAAAGAAGTTGC
The DNA here is from genome assembly GCA_013397315.1 of Donacobius atricapilla. Lineage (NCBI taxonomy): Eukaryota > Metazoa > Chordata > Aves > Passeriformes > Mimidae > Donacobius > Donacobius atricapilla. The sequence goes on from WBMY01016584.1 coordinate 53,591, forward strand.
GTTTCATACCCTTTCTCAAAGTGTTCGAAGGAAACATCTTGCTTCCCCCCTCTCAGCATAGGGAATGCAAATGCAAAGCTAACTGCCCATCTCTTTTAAGTGCTGCCATTTGTACAAGCCTGTCAACTTGTATTTCCTGCTAGCAACCACTGCTCCACTCTGTGCTGTTGCTTGTCATTACACAAAACAGTCACTCCACGGCTGTCTGCTCCTTTGAAACACATGTGAATTAGACCTCAAAACATGTGACTTAATGGAAATAACTTATATACAAGAGAAGATGGAAATATTGTGGAGGCACAAAATCTGTACTAGACAGGAGTTCCAGAATAAGTTTCTCTCTGGACAGAGCAGAGTTCCTTGTGTTTTCTGGCACTGGATTTTTAAGAATGAAGAAAATGAGGTTGTTACAAATCTTGCATAGATTCTGTTAACCATAGCATACTGACAGAAAACCCTCATAAAAACCCCGATGTGTCTTCCAGCATTGCAGATAGTTTTTGTGTCATTTATATAACTACTGTATCATACAAGCTCTTGCTGAGAAAAGGATTCCTCTTAATTCCTCTTAATAATCCTCCACCCGTAACTTGTGCCCAAAGTTTGAGTTACACTGTCATAACTTCTCCAAAGATAAAAATAACTTCTTGGGTGGAATTGTTAGTGGAATTTTGCCCCAAACTCCTATAAGGTATTGTAAATCATATACGTAAAAGTAGATGCAAACATTTCTACCTTATTTTCTTTTTTTTTCCATGTGCTAGACAAAGGAACTATTCCTGGTTTCAAAATGCATCTACATATGGAAGAAAATGGGAAATAAATGGAGAAAAAAACCAGCTTTCTTTAAAATCAGGGGTTTGAATGGAAAATACTATATCTTTCAAACACGGATTTCAAGGTGAGTGAAGTCAAATAATGTCATGCCAGCATTTTTACAGTTCATATATTCTCGCTGTTGACTTTTCTCATGCAGAAACAAAGACAGTTCTCCACTGATTTTTCATGAGCTTTAAATGTGTTGCAGGCAGAAAGCAGCTCTGTTATATTTTCCATTCATCAGTGTATAAGTTCAAGAAAGTAATTGTGCAATGTGATGTTGTTTAAAGTGATGCTGTCAATAAAATTCCTCTGTTTGGAGCAGTTAGCCTCCATGGCAAGCTTTGAACTCGCATTAATTGAATTCTCTTCTTCATCACTGGCCTGAGTGAATGTACCAGTATTGTCACTGAAGTATTTTGGCTCAAATGGAGTGTGCTTTTGTGAGGTGTGAATATTCATCCTTCAACATTCAACAGAAGTGTGAAGCATCAAGATTTCTCCTGTGGTGAAACTCACTGAAGAGAGTCCAGCCATCAGGCTCCCTTCTGTATCTGGTTTTGCAGCCTGTCTAGATGGGAGTGCTTTGAACTGCTGGTTGCAAACACCGTGGTTACAGTGGCTGCAGCTCCGCACACGCCTCTAAATAGTGCACTACAGTACCAGTGCTTTCTGCTTTGGTGCTGGCTGAACGTCATGTAAATCTGCAATCACAGTATAAAAGAACTTTCTCCAGATAATTAGGAATCCTAACACACTCCTCCTGTCTGCCCCCACCGCCAACAAATTGCTGCTATTCCTGTACTTGGATGGAAATCAGCAGTGCCTGCCAAGCCAAATTACTGGAAATTAATTATTTGGAGCCTGATCTGGAAGTTTTGACTCAGCTTTTCAGTAGATCCATTCAATCCAATGCATTTTTTTGAATAAACTCAGATTTGGGAGCTGGGCTTTTGCTATGTCAAGCTCTGCCACTCCATGTGGTAAAGAGCTGCCTCACACTCTCTCACTCCAACTTGGGTTTTTGTCCATAGCTTAAATCATAGGTTGAGAACATGTAAGGCTAATGAATTTCATTAACTTTCACGTCCATATTAAAGGGAGAGAAGGTGCTCAAGCAAACCTCTTAGTGACAGAAATCCACTGACTGCTACTTGCTCACATTACTGTTGCTTCATGTAGACATAAATCAGCTGCTTCATATAGTTCAAAGTACAGACAGTCCCTGTTAGGTGGGATATGTTCAAGGAAATTTTTAAGTGGTATCTGCAGAACTATTATTTAGAGTGTTTTTCCTCTCTGCATGCAGAAATGTTCTGATGGATTCTAAATTAAGTAAGTGCTAGAAGAGAGACTTACCTGCAGAGCTATCTCCAAAACACGCTGGTCCCATCAGGAGTACTGACATTATGCAGTGACTATTTCATGTTTGTATGTACATTAGCATCGACATTGTGCTCAGAGCTGGGACACTAAAATGTGTGGTTTTTTTCCTGAAACAAGCCTGTGAATGCACTCAAAAACTATAATGGCAAAGAGGCAGAAAATGTATCACATGGAAAAGTTCTTCCTTTGCATTAAGAACTTTGTGTCTCCTGGAAAGAACTGTGTGCTTTCTGTAGGCATAGTCACTGTATTTATGCTGTTTAAGAGTTTGACCTGTTTTTGTCATTGCAGCATTCTCTTCATAGTCTATATTCTCATTTTGTGTTTTGCCAGAATCTATGTTTTTTCTTTTAAGATATAGAGCTGCAAAAACAAGCATCCAGAATTGCTGATGATGAGATTTAAGCCATGTTGTTCCCTCTCATAGGCAAAGGGTTAGAAGCAAAAGATTAGGTAAGGCAGTGAGTGGTAAGTTGTTCAGCTGGGATAATCCAATTGCTTTTGATCTTTTGCCTGCACTCCAACATTACAGAGTCTTAATATGTGAAGTGAAAAGCAGTATTATTGAATTAGTGGTAAAATCTAACTTAGTACTGGAATAAAGAAATTCAAAGTTAACATTTGAGACCTCAGAAAAGTATCTGTAAAATGCAAATCCTGAGTTTCCTTCAGAACCAATAAAGAAAAAGACAATCCACACATATTTGCCAGTTTTTGCAATTTCACAGAAGTGAAAAAAACAAGCTATAAAGTGGGAAGCAACGGTTGTTGTGGTCATAGCATGGGAGTGAAACTAATGGTTTGAATCTGTATTAAGTAGCAATTACCTTAGTTTAAGTTAAAAATATTACATTCAAAATATAGGGCAATCACAGAGGCATTTTCCTTTTATCGATTTTTTAAACCATAAGATCTGCACACATGCAAGCATCTTTGGCACAATCCATTTTTGTAAGTGGCACGAGCAGACCACTAGGTTACTGTTGTACTAAAGACCAAGAAAACCACAGTATCAGTAACATCTAAGCTGTGGAAGAAACATCAAATGAAGCTGAGAATGACATCATCAAGTTTTTGAGTGATAATGTCACGAAATCCAATATGAAAAGTACAATTAAATGGAAATAGTATTTTCCAGAATGTCATTGCTAAAGGCATTTTCAATTAATCATGCTACAGCATGTTTAGTAGAGAAAAAAACAATTCCTGAAAAAGCAAAAAGAAGAGAATAAGGGATCATTCAAGTGAGAAAAGGTTCAGAGTGCACTGATGGGAATCAGATACCTTATGTTTGAAATGATGAAATCTTATGCTTAAAATAAAGGAAGTGATATAACTCCTGCTGCCATCAGGAGGAGTTATTAATGATGTGGCTGAGTAGTGTCAGTCTTGAAATAGTTTCATATATGTTTACATTTATATTTGAACACGCTGCAATGTGGTCTCATTCTCCCACAAAAGGTGTTTAGGGTTTTTTTAAGATTCTATTGACTCTTCACAGAAGCTGATCTATGATATCTAAACACCAACCAAGCAGCAGTTTATATTCATGTAATCTAAAATATCAGTGAGCAATCCAAACTATCAGTAATATAATCTCATTTATCTGGATAGGCCATCTGGGGAAACAGAACACCAATAAAAATGTGATGGGATTTTTACCTCACCAACCCCCTTATCAGGGGTTTTCTGCTTTCTGAGTCCTGTACCAGGGTTTAAATGATGAGATGGAAACTGTGGCTTGCTCTTCAAAGACGTTTATTCTATTTCTTATCTCAAGGTCTCACAGCAGTCTCAGCACACTGAAAGAAGGCAGCTACAGGAACATGAACAAAGGGCCCAACGTAATTTTGAAAGATTTCTAATCCAATTAACTCTTAAAGCGTACAATATTCACAGTTTTGTACCAATAACTATTACCTATTCTAGACACGCAATTTCTACATCAAATCCATTCTACCAATGTCTCTGTGCCACCTTCACAGAAGAAAATGGAGTAGACGAAGAAGAAGAAGATGAGACAATGCCCAAAAGTCTCCATCTTGCTCTGATCTACATCCATACTAAAACCCCAAAACTACAAATTTTCACCCAATGACAAACCAAACTACTATTTATTTTAAATCTTTGTTGTTTTCAATTCATTTATGAGTGTTGGAGGTTTTTCCCATGGACTAAGGTCAAAGGCAATGCTTTCCTGGGGTCCCAAACAGGGTCTCGGACCCCCCAGGGCAGTTTGACGGGTTTTCCACATGCCCTGGACTCCAACAGAAATGTTTTCCTGTCATTTAGAAAATGAAAAGCCCAATGTAAGAAGTTTAGAACTTGCTTCAGGACATACTGTGTATATTGATGGCTATATGGCAATAGCAAAATGTACATCTTCACTGATGGAAAGAAACAGAGTTACAGAACCATTTTGAAAACTCGCTTGGGGAGGACTCTTATAGCCAGCTTGTTGCCTGCATTATATTTCCCTGCAGCTCTTTCATTGAGTCTGAAGGGATGGAAGTAGAAACCAAGCAGGAAGAAATGCTGCAAGTTTGAAGCTTTTTGCAGAGAAAGATATCTGTGTTGTTCCCCAGAGGTTAAGACCAGGCTGGCATGAATATCTTTATTCCTTTTATTGTCCTGGGGCAGCTGTGGTGAGGGTGTTGACCTTTGGGCAAAAAGAAAATGTTACAGATTTAAGTTCTGCTTGTACTTGTTTTCCCACTAAGCTCAATGGGACTTTTTTGATGCTGCTCACTTTACTCGGGTAAGCAGTAATTTTACACACCCATGTGATGGAGCATAAGTACCAGAGGACCCCATCTAGAGCCAGTTTTCTTCTATCCCAAATTATTCCATTCTGCATGGAAAGTACAGCTGGACACATCAGAGGAATGTTTTTGTGAGATGCCTGATAGATTGTTCTTTCTGTATGTTCTGGCTGTTGAACAGAGTCCAACCAGGCTAAGTGTTTCCAAGCAGCAAATCCTTCCAAAAAGGGGAAGATCAGCTAAACATAATTTGAAAGTGTGTCAGGCTGGCTTTCTTGTATTTCCACTTTTTCTGATTTAAATATGATTCACTTTGACACCCGAAACAAAGTAGTTCAAGTACACTGACATTTTCCTACTTCAGGAAATGAAAACGAAATGATTCTCAGAGGATCTTCATAAAAACTTTTTGCTGTGTGCTTAGTCACAGACAGCAAGAGGTGCAGAATTCCATCAGGTACCAGGGGAACTGCATGTGTTGCGTTTCCTCTGCTTTTTGTGCATGGGCTCACAGGCACTCACACTTCCACATCACTTCCTGAGCACAGAACAGCTACTTTGTTATACTCAAATTGTCTCTGTAGCCACTGGGGAGCGTGAAATGGAAACCGAGAGAGAAAGGCAGAGTGCAGTTCTTAACAGTATCAGCTGATAGATTTAATTATATGTTTATTTTAGAACTGAATTTTCAAAAGGGATATATAAATTTGAGAGTTCAGTTTGAGAAGTTTCAGGTATTTTTCTCTTATTCAGAGGTTAACCTGTGTTCACTGTTTCTGCACATTACAAGCGAAAGTTTGGGGCCTCAGCCAATTCCCCTCCTTTTTATACAGAACATTATTTATGTTTAAAGCAACTGTGTGTGCAGATACTGGGCAATGTCTCTGACTCATAAGAGTCTTTAGTGTCTCATTTATATGGAGGCATACTCAAGAGCAACATGAGGTCACTTAGAAATAAATAATCATCTTTTACCAAGTTACTTACATTGCAAATCATACTTACAGTGACTTTCCCACCTCCTTTTTTTCTGTCATGGTGATTTCTGCTCAAGATGACATCTTAGTTGATCCCTTAGCTATTGTACTCTAAAAAGGATGGTTTTGCTCAATTCACTTTTGATTCACCAGTTGCCTGCAGCCTACTATAAAAATGAACACAAACTATGTTTAAAAGCTTTAGTAGGCAGATCTGACAAATGCACCATAAGATTTAGAGACAAAAGGCAATTGGCCACTCCTACCAAATCATATCCCAACTAATGAGAGGGTTTGGAATCAACAGAACTATTCCATAATTTGGACCCTTCTGGCAGGCAACTATATCTACTTCTGTCAGAAGCTGGACACCATGTTGAAGTCAAAGCAGAGGAACATTCTGGGAAATGTGGGAACAGAGGGCTAGCAGGGTTTGTCCAGGTCATCAAGTCCAGTTTTCTACTGTTGTAGACATCCATGTTTCATAATCCCTTTAATTAAATTACCAAGATCTGTCTTAAAATTAGTTAGGCTGTGTGCCCCCACCACTCCCCTTGGCTGGCTGTCACGGAACCTCTTTCTTGTGATGGTTAGGAGCCTTCTAATTTCCAACCTAAATATATTCATGGCCAGCTGACGCCCATTTCTCCTTTTGCCAACACTGTCCTGAAGCTGAAAAAACCTCTTTTCTCTCTTTCACTTCCATCCCTTGATGCAAAGATAGCATGTCTTATTTACTCATTCTGTTGCACTATTCAAGTTAGGTAGGTTTGTTGGGTTTTTTTTTGGCCTATAAGGGCATCTCTATTCTCCAGGAATGAGCTTCTCTAAGGAAGCTGGTCACAGTTTTTGAGTTCAGCATTTTTGACTGTGAATAGTGAGTTTTAACCACACTGTGCCAGTGTGAGATCTTGCCAGTGCCTCGTACAAGAGGGGCAGCCCAGCCTCAACTCTGCTGTGAACACCTCAGTTGAGAATAGCAGTTCACACTTGTAACTCAGATGTGTAAGAGCATACCTGCATTCATCAGAACAAGAACACTGCAATTCATAACGAGAAAGATAAATCAAGCTAAGAAACAGGCATTACCCAGTATCCAGGCTTCCTGGGAGAAAATTTTAGTTTTCAATACTATCATAATCATGTCATTCTAATTAAAACTCCCCATGAATTAATGTGTCCAACACAGTTTTATCAATCACCTTCATATAATGTGAGCAGTCTTCTTTATCAGATAGGGCATATATGAGATTGCTGGCAAAGAAGTAACACAATTATGTACAGTTAAAAACAATCTGTTTAAACAGATTTAAAATAAGTTTGGTAGTATATTTGAAGTACTTAGGAGTTGGAAATCCTTGCTTTACCAGTAGATGGCACAAATCAGCTTAGTTTGGTTTCATATCATATATAAAGAGTATATTGAATAAATGGTGAATTGAAATAATCATAAAATTCTTCTATTTATGGGATCTAGAGGAGTGCAAAAATTATGAACAGAGAGTAGGATTCATATATTGTGTTATATTTTGCTGGTGGGATGTTCAGTTAAAATAATTTATCTGCCAATGTGTCTTAAGGGATTTTGACTGGATTTTGGCCTATTCAGACCTAAGCAGAAATGCCAAGGCAATCAGTGGGTTTGGATCTGGTCCTGGTTTCATGAGTGAAAATCTTCTTATTGTCTCTAGATACTTTGCCTTGCACAGAGAGAAGATTTATGTTTGTTTATTTCGTTGGTAGGGTGGTTTGTTTTGTCTTGTGAGAGAGAACACACTCACACTAAATCTTTCATTTCAGCTGTTTAAATACCAGTTGGTGAAGAGTTTCATCCATTAAATTGCCAGCTCCTTTTAATTGGGTTGATTTTAGCTCAGGGCATTTGGTACTTTGGAGAATGGCTCTATCTTGGAAGGCTCATCCCACACTGAGATGTGGAGGAGTGATTCTGACAGAACTCTTGCCTCATCCTCCACCCCTCCCTTGCCAACCATGTGGCCAAGTTTTACATGGGGAATCCCAGCCCAGGTGACTGGACAGATTGGCTCCTTACTTTGCAAAACAGGGCCGTATTACAGAGCAAGGGGACAGTCCCAGGTGAGCCAGCTGCCTCCCTGTCCTCTCAGGTGTTGCCTCCACCCTGCTGACAACCCACCATGGCCCATCTCCTCTCTGTCTCTGTCCCTCTCTTGGCTTCTTCCAGAACTTGTCACTGTCGGTTTCTTCCAGACAACATCACTGCACATTTGCTTTAGAACACAAGACCAATGCCTTTGTCTGACCTAATTGAAGATATGCCCTGAAACAGGAGCAGATAATTGGCCTTGTTTGATGTTCGATTTTTCAGCGCGACAAGATTAATTTAATTCTGTTATTCAACATGAGGGAATTACAGTTCAACCTAGTTATTCTGTAAAAGGCAATCAGAAATTGGATGAAAAAAACTGTTTTGATAAGCGGGCTTGGAACAATAACACAAGATCTTGAAACAATTTTATATTTTATTCACTGAAGGGCTGATCAATAGCTGCTTATTTTTGGGGTAAAAAAAAAAAAAAAAAAAGCAAAACCAAAAAAAACCCCAAATCCCCTCAGACCATTTCTTCTCTCATAAACAAAATATTAAAAAGTCTCCTTTGAACTGTAGTGAGTCAATATTACTTGGACAGACATTTATCCAGCTATGCACTGCTAATTGAGGACATTTTCTTACCAGGGAAAACAGTACATCATGCCATATAATAAAAAAAAGAAGGCAAAATAGTGACCTTTCCTCCATTCCTTTAATTTCTTTGTGTGTAGTGGCTATATTACACTTCGGCCAAGGAAATCAGTGGAGAGAGCAAGATTTAGCCAACAGCATGTGGATGTTGGGGTTGAGTCATATTCTAGCTTGAATGCTCTTTTATTCTCCAGTATTGGAGGGTTGGTGTTGGGACCTCTGCCAGGGCGTATCACTGGGAACACTGTCCTGGAGGAGCTTGGGTGTTAACCGGGAGGTGCTCAGGAGTGATGTCCATCCCAGAGAAACTCAAAACTCCCAAAAAAGACAACACAGAGGTGAGAATGCTACTAATGCCAACATCTCTCAAATGCTGTTGCTTCACAGCTCATGGAGGGTGACTGACTTGGCTCAGGTGTGGAAGATCAGAACTTGAATTGCAAAAAAAAAAAAAAAAAAAAAAAGTTCCAGGAGACGTAAAGGTGTCTTGGGTGGCTGGTAGATGGCAGTAGCACACATTCATGTTGCAGAGGTGATGTGTGTTCGGGCAGGCAGGTTCTCCTCTGGGATCCCTGCCAGAGTTCTGACAGCACAATGTGATGGACAGTGCCTACAAGTCTCCTGAGACTGATCTCCAACCTCATCCCTACTATTGTGATGGGATTTTAAGGATGGGGAAACAACTTTCCATTCCTATAAACAGGAGGTGTATTTCAGTGCTTTTAAAGTCTAAAGGTGCTTTGTAATTCTTTGAGGATGAAGGATTTTGTGCAAAATTATTTACTATTGTGACACTGCAGAGAGTCTGCACAGCACAAAAGACTGCATGGGTGAAACTAGGCTTAAACATGAGAACAGGCTTTCAGTGCAAGGCTTTGGATATTTTTATGGATGAGACTATTTTTCAAATGTTCACAGCAAGCAGGGAAAATTAAATTCAGTCTCATGAGACTCACTGTGCAAATTGAGAGAGAAAACACATAAAACCCATCCTGGATGATCATCAAAGCTTGATAATTATTTTTGTTAGTTGTGCAGCATCATTTCTGGTTGCATTGGCAAGCTCAGTAAAAGGCAGTGTGTGCTTTATGAGGGATTAAGATGAAAAAGAGGGTGTCTGCCTTTCCCTGTCCATGGGGTAGAAGGAGTTTCGTATACAAGGAGCTGGCGGGAAGTGGAGGCAGAGGGAGTTCCCAAGGAAGTGGTGGTGCCCGAGGCACTGGCATTATAATGGAAATGAATGGGGGTGTAGGGCAGGGATGGATTTGTGCAGGGTCTGGAAGGCTCCCTCCCTCTTGCTTCTTCTGATTTCCAGGCAAAGGCATAGTCATTCAATCTTTGCTAAGGAGTGTGAATATTGCTCTTAAAAATTAGGATTTTATCTAAAAGTACCACCTTGCTTCTTTTTCCACGTGTCCAGAAATGTAAACTGGGCTATCCAGACTAGACATTAACTTTGGTTTAAGTCTCTTGCGGAACACTAGTTTTTCTTTTATTCATGCAAGTGTAGACCTGACCCATGAAAGCAGAACTGTTGGTATTCACGGCACCCTTGGCTTGAGTGTTACACTTACAACACCCTTTATGCACTATATTCATAGGGTTTGTCCAGGCAGCTGAATATATATGTAAATATATATTAGGGTATATATTTAAAGGAGTGTATGGAGTTACAGTGACCATGAACTGAATTCTGGTCTTTCCCAGAAACTGATTCAGCAATGCCTTCCAGTGGGTGGTGAGATTGATACAAAGATACCCTTTAGGAAGGTTTCACCTTTGACACTTTACTCAAAAGAAAGGGTTAAAAAAGGAATCTCATGAGAATCCAAATACCATTTAGAAAACTCTTAAGAGTAACCAAGGAGTCTGCATCTCCAGGTAATGCTGTCTCAGCTGTTCTTTAATGCCTCTGTGTACTTGCTGTCCAGGCTTCTGCCACAGGGCAAATCTGAGGAAACAGGATATAGTATAGCACTGCTAGATTTATAGCTTGAGGCTGTCTGCATGGTTTTGGGTCAGGTTTATGGCAGTTGTAAATGACAACCTTAGTAAAGACACTTTAGGCATCAAGGTTATCTGATCATGACAGGGTGGATTTGTGCACTAGATCTCTGGGTGCTTTTAACAAAGAATGGGTCTGGGATTTTTCAGTGAAACTATATTGCTGCTGCTATTGTCTGAATATATACTGGAGAGTAGACATCCAAGATTAAATATTAGGTCTGAAATCCTCTATATCTGAGTAGCCAGACAGCTAATATCAACCAAATTCTCTTCCTCGGTACAGAGGAATGAAGCCTGCTAAATGACTCTCCAGAACATCCTGGTAGCAGTCACTCTACAACAGTTTGTTCATGATCATCATGTCTCAAGTGAAAGCACAAGAGGAAATGGCCGTAAGTTTGCATCAGTGGAGATTCAGGTTAGATATTAGAAGAATATGTTCCCCTGAAAGAGTGGTTAGGCATTGGGATAAGTTACTCAAGGAGGTGGTGGAGTCACTGTCTCTGGAAGAGTTCAGGAGGTCTGGATGTGGCACTTGGGGCTATGGTTTGGGGTGATCATGGTGGTGCGGGGCTGACAGTTGGACTGGATGACCCTGAGAGTCTCCTCCAGCCTTGATGATTCTGTGACATGCTTCAAACTCAAGCTCTACCAAGGCTTGTTAACTGCAAGTCCTGTTTTCAAAGTTTTCTCTCCTTCATCTGGCAACAAAAGGAGAGGTTTCTATGGAACTGGCAGTTAGCAAAAGTCATCTCTGTTTACCTGGTAAGGAGAGAGAGGGAACATTGGAAACAAAGTTTTGAGATGCTGTCAGGAGTAATTTTTTTTACGTGTGATCAAAATGCTGAGGGGGAAAAGAAAAGATATATTTGGAAGATGTTTCTCATTTAAAGTGGTAGATGATAGAGAGTTTTCAGGTTTGTTTCACAAAATGTATTTCCAAATATTTTGAATTTTCTGGATTTTGATATCTTGTTTCCTTTGTATTCTCCTTTTTGTCGCTTAGTGTAATAGGGAGAGTATTGTCAAAATATGTGAGCTTATTTCCCAGTTTCCCTTCCCTTCCCTTCCTCAGTACCACTCTCTATTTTAGTTTTCTTCCCCTGGAACTTTCTTGCAAACTTCTAAAATATTTAAGAATTATTTTATAGCTTTTCTGTTTTGGGAAAGAGTGTAGGTTAGAAAGGGGGAGCAGTAATTTTATAGCCCTCAGTTCTCTCAGTTCTTATTAATTACTTTCTATTTTCTTTATTTTCCCTATTGTCTTATATTTGGTGGATATTTAAATGCTTCCAAACTGAGAAAATATTCAAAATCTTTAATTGGTCTAAAAAGAGAAAAAGGAAGGATGAATCCCCAAAACTCATTTGTTGCATTCAATTAGCAAAAAAAGAAGTAAGGGGATAGAGAAAAAATTAAAAGTCAACAACCTTTCTGAAAGAAATTTCATTACTTTAATGAAAGTGAAATGGTTTCATTTATATAGTATTTTCTTGAATCTTGTGATTTAAACATTAAGGTTTTTTATTTATATCTCTATTGCTCTAAGATTAAATCTATATGTAGTATTTTTTTGGCTTTGCTAGTTGCAGGTATAATTTAAAATTAATATGAAATGTTAAAATTTGTAATGGTAGGTTCCAAGTCAGAAGTTGCTTACAGCAGCACAAAAATGTACTTCATCTGACAGCCTCTTACACAACTGTGCCTGATCTAAGGCTCTACTGGTATGTTTAAAACTACACAAGTTTATGTTGTGAAACAAATCTTGTGTTAGGCATGCTCTGAATGTTCCCATGGTGTGAGCACACAAAATGCTTCTGCATAGCTTAGCTCTTAGGTACACACCTGGTCTGTTATTGGTGTCTAATCTCCTTAAACAATTTTGTCTAATTATAATCTAATCTTAGCCTATCTAATCTTAAATTGTATGTGATTTTATTTAAACCACTTTTTCTATATATTATCTTAAAGCTCTGTCTCTCATATCACAGTCTTTCTTGTGGATTAATTAGGGTAGAAACTCCATGAATATTGTAGTGACTGTGCCTATAAATACTATGTGCTTATGGTTAAACGTCACTGTACATAACCAACTGAGATTAATGATATAACTCTTTCAATGTGCAATACATTTTCATTAATACAGGTACTTAAAGATTAATACTGATATTTTACACCAAAAAAGGTAGTGCATGATGCTTTTTGAGATAGTCTGCTAGTCCAGAAACATGTGCTAAGACTAATAGATACACTCTGCCTGGCACCAACAGCTGCACTGCTGACATGTTGTCTGACTGCTCGTTTCTAAGCTTTTTCACATCTTCACAGAGTATTTAGGTTTGAAAAGGACCTCTGGAGATCATCTTGTCCAACACCCATGCCAAGGTGCCCCCATATCAATTTTTGGAACAGGTTACTGCTTTTCATTGCCTGCATTTTGCACAAGGACCCTCCAAAGTGCTATTGCAGGGCTAGCGCAGTAATAACTGGATTGTACAATTATTTGGAGCTAATATCTATATTGCCTCCCAACACTGATTAGAAACCAGACAGATGCTAATGTTAATTCTAGTTATCTTTTGTGGAAGTAAATGCCTGTAATGCATCCATGTAAATCAATGCTCTGGAGAGGACATTAGTAAAGAGTTCTTCTGCTGAACTCTGTATCTTTGAGAAAAAAAATTCAGTTGTGTTTGCTAAAGGGGATAGGTTGCATCATTATTGTTACCTATATTTTTGTTTGGTAAAGCCAATGAAGAATTTCTAACATAGAAAATGGCAAAAAGTTGTTAATGAGAAAAAATCTGTTGGGAGTATGATTTTTTTCTGGTTAGTTTTATTAAGGGTTGTGTTGGAGGTTCATAGTAAACATTTTGTCACCTTTTTACTGCCTAGCATCAAGAAAAGTTGGTTATTTGAGATTCAATCACTCTTTGCATATGAAATCCTTGTGGTTGGTGAAGAATCCGTGGTGCTTCAAAAAGCAAGGTGATAATACAACAGCATACTAGTTCTACGAATGTCTTCAAGAAGGATTTAGATAGGCACAAAGATAATGAGAAAAAGCTGGATCATATAAGAGGGAACAAGGAAGGACAGGGAGAAGGAGCAGGTCAAGGGAGGTTATCCTTCCCTTCTACTTGTCACTGGTGAGGTCACACCTCACTTATGGGTTCCCTAGTATCTGGAGACCTAGAGCTATTGAACAGTGTCCAGCAAAGGGCCACGAAGATGAATGAGGGAGTAGATAACCTCTCCTATAAAAGAAAAGCTAAGAGAGATGGGATTGTTCAGCCTGCAGAAGAAATGGCTCAGAGAAGGATCTCATCAAGTGTCTAAATAGCTGAAGGGTACTCGTAAGGAAGATATTTGAGACAATTTGGAGATACACAAAAGCCATTTGGACATTATCCCAGTTAAGCTTCTCTAGGTGACCCTACTTGAGCAGGAGGTTGGATGTGGTGACTTCCAAAGGTCCTTTCCAACCTCAACCATTCTGTGATTCAGAGCAGAGGAAAAGTGCATGAGGGTGGAAGAAGGGCTTGTTGAGCAAGTCTGAGACACGGAGAACATTATACATGAGCAAGCTAACAGGCAGTCCTGGAGGGGAAGAATATGCCAGGTTGGAAGTGCAGAAAGCTGTCACAAGATTTTTTGACCGTCTCAGCCCCTCAGAACCACCAACCTCCATGCCTGCGGTGGTGCCTATCAGGTGGACAGTTTCTCTATCCCAGGAGCTGGCCCCTCCCCAGAAACATCCTTCTTCCAGGGAGCAAGGGAGCAATGCACCGGTTCCAAGTGCTCCTAAAGTGGTTAAGTCAGGTCAAACAGTGCTTGACTTTCTGGTTAGAACAGTTGTGCAGCGGGACACCCAGGAGCCAGCAGTTGCAGGTATGTAAGTCACCTGCAGATGAGCAATGCCAGAGTTTAGGAATCACAGTGATAAAGTCTTGTAGATAATCAGAGATGGGACTACGCCTAAAGGAGCAGAGAAAACAGGACGTACTGCTGGAGACAGTGGTGCTCCACCCAAAGGTTCCTGTTGAACAGGAAATCCCCAAGTCCCATCTGTGCTGGATGCAACCAAAGAGTTTGCAAAAGGGAGTAAGAAGGGGAAGGTCACAAAAATTCTCAGCAGAACTCATAGGAAGTGCAGTAGGAAGTATATACCTCTGTGTGTCTGTCTGTGTGTGCATACAGGTATGCACACTTACCTGCATTCTGCACAGCACATGCCAAGAGATCTTAAGCAAAACTGAGTAACAGTGGGCAAGATGGATGTACCTCTGTGTAAGCATTTATTGCAAGATGCAGGAAAATAGAGTATCCAAAACATAATTTTAACTGTGAGCATCAGAAGGCAAGATATTGCATTGATAAGATCTGCATAGATGTTCTGTGTATACCCTCTCTCCTGGACTTCAGAAACAGTAGAAGTGCTGCAATCTGACAACGGTACCACAAATTACTAATTACCAGTAGATTGTTAGGAGTAAACTGAGGGGTGTATTGATGACAATAGGATTCTTCATGTACAGTCCAGCTTCTGTTACTTCATTCATACTGTAACCATGTGGTTAGGCAAATGGCAGTCAAACTACAGGTGTGTGGTCAGCATTTTCACTATTGTCTCTGCGTTTGTATTGTGGTCTAATCTGTCTTGCCAGATCAGATACTGGTTTCACAAAAGGCTGTGTATCACACCTAGAGTGAGTGGTGAAAGACAAGCAAACTTCTTATCCTCCAGCATATCTTTAAAAGCCCACTTTCCCCTGGAAATGCTTGCTGATTTTCTGTGTGTTCAGGCCAGCTCATTCCCTAAGCCACTGTTGTACTCCTTTATGACCTGTAGTTTCATGTTCTTGCATCAAATGATTATAGAAAATCACTTATTCACTGATGAAGACTGTAGTAGCTCTGTGCTGGAGCCAAGTATCATCCTTTCACCTGATAGTGGCAGAATGTAGTTGCATCTTCTTTCATCCTCTGGGAAGAAAAAGGGGCTTTCAGAACACTGGGAAAGTGGCCAAATACTTCCCCCTACTGAAGGAAATAACTGAGTACAGGGAAAAAGGGAAATGCTTCCATTGAAATTGCCTTACAGATCATCTTTCTTCCTGCTGTTTCCCAGTGTAGCTCTCCACACATGCAACAACATAAGTTTCTGCTATCCTTAGAGTTAGAGAAGATGTGAAACATTATGATAAATAGGATAAAGCAGCATACTTTACAACGTGCAAATTGATTAATCTTTAATTGTTCTCATGCAAAAATTAACCTCTGGTGAATAGAACTTATATTCAGTCAGTTCATTTTCTTTGGTAGTCAGGGGTATTCAGTAGATTATTTATTTTCAGTAGGTGTATGCAAAATATATAGCTTGATTTTTTGCATGGTGGTTAGCTCAGAAGGTCTGTTTGTTTAAATAATTTTGGTGTGTCAGAGATAAATATCCATTGGTAATGACAGTGATTTGGCGCTTTGATAACCGCATGGTGTTTCACTAGTGACAGACATAGCTCTTATCATCAGACTTGATTTTTTTCTCACTTTTGATGATAATATCAGCCATGGAGATGCTGAGAATTGCAAACTTTTCAAGTGGTATTGCTGGTTGCATTTCATGCAAGATTTCAACCTACGTGAATAAAAGACTCTTTAACAACATTTATTGGCTTTTTTTACCCCATATCACAACATATTCTGCAGTCAATTGTTACAGCACTAGGCAGAAATGGTTAAAATTTTGGAAGTTAGTGACAGCAAGACTTTGATTTTTTTTCTTAAACCTCTGAATGCTTTCATTATTTAAAAGACAGAAAGAAAGATCAAATTACAGGTAGTATGTAAGGATCGTGAAAAATGGTACCCCTAAGGATAATTCTTATTAATAGGAGCAGCCTGGACAAAGCTCACATTGCTTGCTTGCAGCTTCCAGTTTGCTGTTCTCCGGCAGAGCAGAGGCAGGTGAGATGTGGTTGACAGTTTTTCTGAGGTTGTGGCAGATGAGAAAACCCTCCTAACCATCCTAGAGGATCACTGTGGCTGCAAGAGATAATCAGAAGTTGTTTTAATGGCTTTAGGTAATTTTTTCCTTAAACTTCATCAACAAGCTCCTGTGCATGCCACATCAAGGTTTTTGAACAAAGTCATTCAAAATGGGAGGCTTGCACATAGCTGACAGTGAATGGGCAGTCCCAAGTTAGTCTGTTTGTGACACTGAGAAAACATTTCCTTCCTGCAGAGGAAACCCTTTTTTGCAGTAGCATAGTAGAGTGACCTTACTTGTCACCTGTGTAATCATGCATACACCAAACACGAGGATAGTGTGTATAAGTGATGACAGCACAGCTGCAGTATTACTCCCTAACACAGACCATACCATTTGCATTGGTGAGAAATTCAAAACTGAATCACTCCTGTTCTCTCCAAACTTTTGCAGTATTCCTTACTTGTAGCTGTTACATCCTACATAAGATTGGCATAGTCCCACTTCAGGAGGCAGCACAGTAACAATACAACACTGCTGCTGTGGAGTATAGTGCTTACAGAGACTGTGATGCTCCAAGTAGATGATTAACTTGATTTGTATTTGCTGTAGAGCAATTAGCTGATTTGACGCAATCAGCTTCATAAGTAAAGAGCCTGGTTTCTTAAAAGTGATAAGACTCATTAGCTTGTTGGTTGTTTGGTGTCTTAACCACCTAAGAGAAAATATACATGAAAAATAAAGGACTTCCCTGGCATAGATGGTCAGCCGTAGGTTGTGGTTAACAAAACAGGACTTATGAATCTGTTCTCTGCGAGTTTCCAAGCACGTGATAGGATTAGTGTGTATCCTGGATGATGTATGGTTCCTTAACAACTCTAAATCAGTATCTATATGATGTGTACAACACACAATAGTCACTCTGTACACCCCTGTGTGTTGTCCCTCTGTTTATGAAAGGCTAAAACAACTGACCCTTGCCCTGTTGTTCAGACACTGTTTCTATACCTCACATGTACTGGTTGCCAGCTGCTAAGTGTAGATGCAAGCTCTTTCTGCTAATTTCCTATGCTCCTTTCAGCTCTGGATGGAGTTAGTGCTGTCATAAGACCAATTTTTTTGCATAAACACTATTTTCATTCTGTCCAGTGAAACAGAAATGGGTGCTTTCTTGGAATCATAAATGCCTTCATTTTCTTGGTAGCCCAATCACCATTAAAAGCAGCCTGGGCTTAACTAATTATGGCATTGTCATTCAGCCTCAAGCAATTAACAAATGTATTTGCAGGTGGGGAGGGGGTGAGAAGTACTACATAAATACTAACTGTTTCCATTCTGAGGGAAGAGCTCCTGAAGCACCATTTAATATGCATTTATTAGTATTATAATGGTAATTGCTGCTTATCATTTGCCTAGAATTTGCACAAAGCTCCTGTCAAAAGAGGTGTAAAATATCTGACCCAGTGAATTTGTAACCTAATTTTAGGCAGGCTCTCAAATGAATTAGAAAAACAAAAAGTGAAAGGAATGAAAATATGAAGCTCATTATAATAAGACCTTGTATTAAACAAGCTTTGTCTTAAGTAGACAGAAAGTGTAGGAAAGTTCTGAGAAAATAGTGCTGTGTAGGACAAGGAAAGTATGACATCCCATCTACATGCACATGGAAACTAGTAGAACTGCAATATATAAAAGAAAAAAGTATTTAGCAAACCACAGGGGAGAAAGTGCACAGAAGTCAGGGTCCCTTTGGAGGTGTATTGCAGCAATGTAAACTTCTCACATTCATGTTTTCTTTGACTGTCCTTCATTCACTGTCAAGCCTTAGTGAGGATGGAATTCTTACTGATGTTTGGCAGAGAAGGTGATAATCACAATAGTGGCCTGTAATATGCTTTATCAACAAGCAGGTAGGAATGAATCACAAAGACACTTGCTCATCTGGATGTTGTTACTGCTTTCGAGTGCTTAAGGATGCCATCTTGCAATATTGGTATCAGCAATTTCCCTTTCTATCTTCAGTGAAATCTGGCATGGTTCTTGTGCCATATGTACTTAACATACTAGCTCAAAATAGTGGCTCCTTGAGCCTTGCATCTTCTACTGTGTAGGGTTATCTCATCATTATTTAGTTTTGACATCACTAATCACCAATACAAACAAAAACCTGTGCCTAGGAATTCTTAGCTTATTAGAGAAAAGAAGAAAGATGAATGTAGGCAGTTTGATGAGCAGCAGTGAGACTCTGCTGGCCAGTGTTGAGTGGCACTGTTCTCATGGAGTGAACATTGCAACTATATGAAGAGCATAATCCCTCTTCTCCACCATGGAAGCATCATAACAAAGGAAAATATAAGGAAGATTTAAAAAATAATAATTAAATAATACAATTATTTAGGTTGAAAAAGATCTTTAGGAACAGGTCCAACCACTAAACTAATATTGTCAAGTCTACCACTAAACCATGTCCCCAAGTGCCACATTCACATGTCTTTTAAATATCTCCAGGGATGGTGACCCAATCATTTTCATGGGCAGTTTTTTTCAATGCTTGACAGCTCTTCTAGTGAAGAAAATTTTCCTAATATTCAATATAAACCTCCTCTGGTGCAACTTGAGGCCATTTCCTTTTGACCTATCTCTTATTATTTGGGAGATGAGGATGACCCCCACCTGGCTACAGCCTCCTTTCAGGTGATTGTAGAGTGATAAAATCCTCTCTGAGCCACCTTTTCCTCAGTATAAACATCCCCCCCCAGTTCCTTCAGCCACTACTTATAGGACTTGTGCTCCAGACCCTTCACCTGCTTCACTGCCCTTCTCCAGAGTTGCTCCAGCATCTCAATTTCTGTCTAGTCATGAGGGGCCCAAAACTTAACACAGGATTTGATGTTTGCCCACACCACTGCCAAGTATTTCTATCCCTGCTCTGGGATGTGTCTAGCAAAAGACCAAGTGTTTGTGACCTCAGCTATCTGTTTGGTGAGTAGCCCAAGGAGTTGTTCAACTAGACTTAGTTACAGGATGTTGTCTTTGAGGAATGTATTGAAGGAAATATTAAGGAGGTCAGAAAAGAAACAGATCAAGTCCTAAGAATCCAAGGAGAACAAAACTCGTTTTCCCTCAAGCCTTGAGATGCTCTGTCCCTTATATTTTGCTTAGTTTGTAATTATTTAAGGCTAAATTCCTGCAGTTATGCAGAACACGTCTCTCCTGCCTCCAGAACAGCTTCCTGTTCATTACTAATGTCACTCTATCTAGCCTCTGACCATGATTTCCTTCCTTGAAGGCCTAATTTCCTTTGTTCTGCTCTCTATTTTAGGCAGAGAAGTTATTCAGCTGGTTTCTTTAGACTTCATCCAACTAATTGCCAGAGGTGTTTGAAAAGGTTATCATTAAAGTTATAACAACTCATTATTGTGCTTTGTCTGGGAGAGATTTGATGCAGGCTTTGTAAACAAACGGTGAATTCCCCGTATAATAAGGTCTTTCATGATTCAAGAGTTTTTTTAACAACTGTATAACATCAACCTGAATTTATATCTTGTACATAGACTCCCTCCCTCCTTTCCCATAAATCACAGGTAATGACGTACCTCTTGGCTACAAAAGAGTTATTAGATACTCAGGTAAAAACATCTTCATCTGCAAAGAGAAGGAACCACACAAGCAGAGAAGCCCCAGGTAGAAACCATAAAGGTTGTGTTCAGAGAGCTGCAGGATGGAGAGAAGATGGAATGATACTGATGGGACAAGTTGGCTCAAGTGGGATGTTTTTATAATGGGAGTGGTCAAAGCAAGCTCAAGTGAGGGGATAATCCAAGGGAGAGTGAGAAGTTACTCATGGTAAAAAGCAAGATGCGGAAGTATATGATGGAGATCAGAACAGACTGGGCTATAAAAGCAGATGGAGATTGAAGCACACAAGAAGAGGAAGCACTGCTTTCCAGGCTGTCCAGGTACACATCGGTCTTCACCCAAGTCCAGTAGGTCTGGAGTTATCCCTGGAGTTATCAGAGAGAATAATGCAGTCCTGTGTTCCTTTGTGTTAGTAGGCACATGACATACTTCTGCTGTTACCATAATGCCAACAGGCAAGTTCGGGGCATTTGCTACATCAGATGGTATCTTTGGACCTCCTGTTGTTTGTACCTTACATTGTTTTAACTCCTTTGAAGTTGGCATTGGCACATATTTGAGCCGTTTGTTTCTGTTGTGGGCTTTATCTTGCGGCTTGACCTCTTTTCATGCTCTTTGGGCTGTGCCTTCCCCCATGACAAGGGTGTGGGCAGGCCTGTTAACTTGTGCCATAAACACATTCCTTCAGGATGGTGCTGAGTATGAAGCAAGAGGTTAATAGGAACTTCTTCAAATAGTTACAGAGTTTTGTATGGCGGGATGTACACTGCTCTCCTTGTATCCTATCCTGCCCTACTGGCCCTGCATGCCTCACTTAAGTAAATCTCTCTCCAGTCATTGATGTGGGTGTGTCTGTCACTCCAGCATCGGGAGGGAGTTGGAGCCAAGCCTTATACATAGGGATTGTCTAACTGTAGACCTTGAACTGGATCTGTGCTTGTTGCTTTATGCCCTTGTATTGACACAGACCAGATGATCGTAGCTTTGTTGAGGTCACGGAAGGTGTTGTTCTCTTTGGCCTTCCATAGTACAGATCTCTGTGTAGTTCAAAGTGGTTATTTTGCACTGCATTGTTGTATCATGATGTTTCCTGAATGACAAGACATTTGTTTGTTTTTCCAGCCACAAAAGTCCAGCACAAAATGAGTGAGCTCTTGGAGCATAACAAACTAATCTGCATGGAAAAAAATTTCAAGTTAACAAGTGAAGGTAGTAATGTAGTTGGTTAGTCAGCCAGTTTAAGACTGTGTGGGCTGGAAGATTCAGGCATTCAAATAAATACTCTTTTACTTTTCTGCTAATCCCTCTCTGCTCTCTCTTACTTTTTTTTCCCCCTGACTTCCTCCTCCTGTGAGCTACTAATCAGTGTAACACTCTACAGGGTATGTCTTTGATCTGAGATAAATATCTTAAGTAAGAACAGTAGCTAAAATAAGGTAGCCCCCTTCCTCCAAAACCATTTGGAGTGATTTCTTTCTGTGATTCCACTCTATTTTCTATCTAAAAAGAAATATCTTTTAAAATTTAAGGTGATTCCCGCAACACTTAATGAGATGAGGTAATTGCTGTTCCAAGAGTAAAAGCCCTCTAAAGAATCATGCTGCCGAAAGACTGGCCACTGGCTTTTGATCTTTAAATCTGATCTGCTTTTATTACTAAATTTCAACTAAATATAACTTGAACAGTGTGTATCAAAAAAACATGGCTTGCAGGTAAGTGCAACTGCAAAGTGAGTTTAGTCCACAGATGTATGAACATCTATGCTGATAAACATGCTGATTTTGTGCATGGCAATATTAATTTGGTAATCTTTCACTTACAAATACAACTATGTTTGGAAAACAGAGAGTTTTTCAGAGCCATGAGATTTAGTATAAAAACATAACCCCTTGAATCCCAAGCAAATAAAAAGTATTCTCTCATTTATATGATAAACATACGCATAAATCATAAGAAAACTAACATATAGTTTACCTAGTTAACAGAGTTCTAGTAACATAAACCTGGTTTACTGCAGAGGGTAGTGCTTGGTCATTCAGGGTATAAGTTTGAGGAAGGGACCAACATTAGCTTCATACATGTCAATTCTCTTTCATGCTAGGGACTTCTGAGTCCACAACTGTTTCAAAATCTAACAATTACTTTTGAAAATCAGAATGTGGATTTCTATTAGAAGATATTAAAATTGTTTTTCAATTTTATAAGAATAGAGGAGAATATGTTGTTATAAGTTAGTTATAAGTAGCTGCCTGCCTAGAGCTAAATTTTCACTTATGGCTTCCGACTTCTCACTTATTAGCAAGCAAAGCATCTTGCACTCTCTATAAACATTTCATTTTGCCATTCATCAGGTACAGTTTCCTTGTTTTCTTTGAAGAGGGAAGGAACATCCATCTCCAGGCAACCCAAAGGACACCTCCATGGACAAATTACTATGAAGCAAGTGAGGGTGTGGATTTATACCTACTCCACCCAATAGCTTCTCTTTATGGTATATGTAAGGTCTTTGCCTCCCGTCCATTGAGGTGCAAACTGTATTGTCCTCGGTGGGGCTGGAATTACACGGGTATCCAAGAGATGTTGCTGCCGTGTACTGTAATTGCACAATCTGTGTTACCTCTTAGCAACTTGTTTGTGTGGTACACACTCGCCATAGCAAAAGGTTGCACACAAAGAGAAAGGGAGTTTAGAAGGATATTACTTGCAACCCAGCACACAGTATTGTCTTAGTAAGAGGCAAAGCATACTTGCATTTGTGTGTAGTGTAGCATATTTGTTATTGTGGAACTCCCCTGTGGGGTGAAATGTCCATAGGAGAATTTTAGGAAGAGGTTTTGTTTGTTTGTTTTCTATTTTAGACAAATAATAATTTATAGTGGCTTTTTAGTGAAATATTTTTCTACATGGATTAGAGACTGAGTTATTCAGTTATTGCAAGAAGACAAGGAATGTATTTAATATTATACTTCATAAATTAATGAGATATTTGGAGAAATATCCTTCTACAAAATTCTTCATTAGATTTTAAGAAAGCAAATAACAGTACAATGAACATTCTCACATTATTTTGTATAGATATAAAACTAACTATATGAAGTGGCTGACATATTTAACTTAATTTTCAAAAAACTCTTGTTTTCTCTGTTTCTCCCTTCCTTCTTTTATCTTATTTTTCTGTTATCCACTCTAATTTGTTGTCACTCATCTTTTCAATGGTTTCACTTTGCTTCCTCTTTACATATGTCTATAACACTTGCCCAATATTGTTTGGTTTGTCAAAGAGGATGGCAGAAATTATCTAATATAATAAAAGAAATCAAATCTATATCTATAGTTGTTAGTGCTGAATTATCTGTAACTGTGGCTTAATTATTAAACCCTATGATTGGTGGGTATCTAATTACATAACTATATTTGCATATTCAGATTTCCTTTCTCTTATTTCTCCTTTTCTTCTGAAAAATAAAAAGAAAAATCTCAAGATATTTTCATATTTGTGAATCCATTTTCTTTAAAGCATTGGAACTGCATTTTTCAGGGAATGGGGTTTTGAAAATGTTTATGCATACAAAAATAAATGTTCTTTGTTTCTAATGGGCTCAAATTGGTTACAAGCCTGCATATATTCTGATGAAAGCCTAAATTTCTTTTTATACTAAATATCTTTGAAAGTCTGGCATTTAAAACTTCATTCACATTTGAAAATGGAACATAGGCTCTGAAAATGTTAATACATTTCTTCAGGATGCCTTCCCATCAACATTTATCATGTTGAGCCAAACTGCAGAGACTGCTGACAATGGTTGCTCTATCTGGAGAATGTGTACTTTGGCAAGCCCAGGTTTTCTTTTAGAAAAGTGCAATAATTGGAAGACTATTTTTAGAAGGGTATTTTTAGATGAAGTATGAAAGGAATTAATTTAGGCTTCCAAACCCACTGGATTATAACTGGCAGAGGACAAGAACAAAATGTGTCTTTTAGTATTTGGAGTTATTTAGGAATATATATTAATCATGACATGATGTGAAGAATAGTGCTGCCATACCTTTTAATATGTAATATACAGCCCATTTTCTCAAGAAGCCCATAAAAACTACTCCAGTAATCTTGGAACTGATCTCACCACAAAAATAGGAGCTGCTGTCTGCCTTTTTTGTGTTGCAGTGTTTACACTGGGGTATGAGAACTGCTTCAGTGGACTCTGCCATATTTGTATTTGAATGAGTGACCATTGTTGCCCTGCAATGAATGAAAGGCAACCTGCATCAAAATGAAAGAAATGGAGATTTATTGCATTTTTACCACAGGACCTGAGCACATATACAGGAGCTTAGCAGAGCATATCCGGTGCCTACAAACTTCCTGCCTTACTTATCCTCCAGTAACCTGTTCTAATTTCCTCAGGCTCAGGAAACTATTGCAATGGGCAAAACTGTAAGTAAAGCTTGTGTTATATGAAATCTCCTAGAGGTTTCAACTTGATTCCCTTGAAAATCCTCGAAACGCTGTAACTGGTGTTTTCGGTGCTGACTTCACCTTGAGTTTGATATTGTCTTTCAGCAGCAAAAATAGGCTGATGCAGCCTTGCAGATTTTCAGGCTGTGAACAA
This sequence comes from Donacobius atricapilla, assembly GCA_013397315.1. Taxonomy (NCBI): domain Eukaryota; kingdom Metazoa; phylum Chordata; class Aves; order Passeriformes; family Mimidae; genus Donacobius; species Donacobius atricapilla. The sequence continues at coordinate 78,505 of WBMY01016584.1, forward strand.
AAGCAAATTGTAAAATTGTAAAAATATAATTTTGGCATCCCACAAACTGTTTGTGATCCTGCAGTTTTCCCCGCAGACAGCAGGAACCCAGGGGGAGTGTAGGAGGAGCTGAGTCCAGACCCTGCTGAAATCAGGGATGAGGGAGGGCATTTATTGTCATTAGGTTGCTTGGATGAGAACCTCTCCAGAAAGCAGCAGCCACCACCAGATGAGTCCAAAATTCAATTTTCATTATTTATTTTTCAGTTCTGCAGTTGCCAAAGCTCCTCCTGCTTTAGCAGCTGTTGAAGCGTCTCTTCACTTAACAGCTCTTGAGCAACTGTTGCATTTCCCTTTCCTTTCAATGGCCACAGCCCCTTATTAAGCAACTTTTAAAATACATAGATACATAGATCTATAATATATACATTCTTCAATGACTGGCTTATACACTGAATGAAGGGGAAGAAGGGGCACGTGTCTGTGGGAGGTTTCGGTCTTATTATGGCTTGAGGAAAACAAATTTACTGGACTTCTTTATTGTTTTCTTTCTCTAGAAGTTATGTCTCTCCCCTTCTGATACTTCAGAATTCCTCCTAGCCAATTCACCTTTCTGGTATTCCTGCATATTCTCCTGTGCTCAGGAACACACTTGGCACGTCACACGGGAGGTGACAGAGGAAGGTGCTCAGCAAGGCAGTGTCTCTGCAGATCTGAAATACTGTTTGTGGGCCAATGGAAATGTCCACAGCAAGGCTACTGAATGCTCCTCCCAGCAGTGCAGTGGGAAGCACAGCAGCTGTGCTGTACTGCTGATCATGTCTCTACCAAGAATCCTAAGACACTCAGCTTTCCCATGCCCAGTGTCAATGCAGCTATAATCTCTTTGCTTCCAAACAAGTTTAAAGGCATATTTAGCTTCCCAAGATTTTCATAGATTATTCTAAAGAAAAAATAAAGCATTTGTGAAATAACTGAGCTGAATCATTTGGGACATACATCATCTAGTGTGTGTTACATGGTAATTATGATGAATGCAGTTCCCTTTTCATTTAGTACCACAGTTGTAACTCACATAACTTGTTTGGTGTTACACCCCACATTTTCTGTGTCCACCAAGTTAAAGTATTATAAGTACAATTTTCACATTAAGTACTATAATATAATACATATTATAAGTACAATTTTCATCACTGGACCTATTATTCCCCCTGAGACATATTAGGCATGCTGCAAAATAGATCCAGTCAGACAGAAAGAGTTAACTAGCTACCTGACTAACCAAGGGCAGTGTACCCCTGAGGTCCTTTGTCTTCTGGACATGTAGCTCCCTCTTCCTATTGGAAGGAAGATATATACTATATTACTATTTATTCCCATTGTTTATTGTCCTAGAGCTCATTTTCTTTGCTATTGTCAAAATTGCCTAACAGGATTTTTAGACAGAGCAACAAATCCTATCCCTTTTTCTTCCAGAATCTGAAGATGTTTTTTAAATCTCAGCATATCTGTCTGTTCTTGGGTGATGATCTCCATGTACCACTGAACACACGCTCATTATGATCATTAATTTCTAAGTGTGATTTTCATCATGATCATGAAGCGAGGGATGCACTCAACATCACAAATAAACAATTCAATTTCTTTAGAGATGTGCAGAACTAATATATCCTTGGCTATATCTTAAAGACATTAAAGGTATTTAGATTGTTTGTTTTATCTGGTAAATTAAATATCTGCACCTGATAAATCCCATTTTGCTCGTTTGCTTGCTGATTGCTAAGTGCAAAGTACAGATTAGAATTAAACTTTTCAGTCTGTCAGAGCTGATAAAATGGAGTTCAGCCTTCTGACTATAATGGCAAATAATTGCAACAGCATAACTGGAAACAGCATAACTCCTCATACAGTTGGTGTAATGGGCCAGTAGCACAACCACATGTGTAGCTGTAATATTTCACCATAAGGCTATTTCACAGGAGTGAAAATAATACTTTGGGGGAAAAAAAATTAGTTTTTCAACCAGTGTGAATAAATCTTCAACTGCAACTTTCCAAAAGCGAAGAAGTTCATTTTTGTAAAGTAAAAAGTGTGTCTTGCTAAGAAGTATGTTAATTCCAAAGTATGTCCTATGGAGAGGTCAGTTCTCAGATATAATCTGCATTCCATGGAGTGTTTTGCTCAAGGACACATGCTCAACTTTTTGCTCAGTTGTTATGTTTTATTTCCCTTTCCAATGAGTTCATTGCCCTGAGACTGGAGATCAAGGGTATTACATATTTTTTTTACAGACCCTGCTTTCAGGAAGGAATACACTTTTTTCCCTCAATTTATTTATCCATACAGGTAATTCACGTATTTCATCCCTGCACATCAGTTTGTTGGATTTCACTTGTATGATAGTCACTCCTCAAAGTTTTTTAGTTGCAGTCTCAGAGTTTTAATCATCAAATGGTCTACGCACCAGGATCCAGTTTACAAAGAGCCATGACCTCTCTGTTTCCTGATTATCAGTAAGTTGTCTCCTGGTGCAACACTACCTAGTGCTTCTATGAAAAAATCCTTTGCATTAGAAGATAGCAAGGACAAGGACCTTACTATGCTAATACAACTGCTGTGGCTTGTAAATTCTTGCAAAGTTATATAATCAATTACATTTTTACTTCTTTCTTCATATTGTAACATCTGCATTGGCCTGGGCTGGTTGTCACAGGAGGCTTCATGAGCTAGATTTTCTTACTTCCCAGAGTATTTTTACTCTGTGCAAAATAGCTGTTTGCAGGGATTTCCAAGAAAGCAAGCAGCACACTGTGAAGAGCTCAATTGTCACATTTGAGCAGTAGTGCAGCCATACCAGCATAATTAGCCCAATATCTAGAGGCTTGCACCTCTCATTTGACTGCCTCAGTTGTCTTGCTTTCAGTTCTGGCTTTACAAAACGATAGCAATCTCAAGGGTAAATCCCCCAAGCGGGAAAATTCACATTTCGGCCCTACTTTACCCCCCAAAACACTCGTTCTCTTAGTGTTCTTTTCCCTTTGATCCCACAGTAAAAAGTCTACTTTTCATGTTTCAGTCCTACATGGAAAGCAGTATTTGCTTTGTGAGACACAGCTTCTTAACTGCCCTCATCAGCTGGTAATCTCTGTGGTGTTGTAGTTCCAGAAAGTATGGTACTGAAGTCCAGATTTATCTCTGATGCTTCCCTCCTGTTCCCAGCAAGTACCAATGGATCAAACAGCTTCAAGCACACTGCATGAGCAGTAGTTCATAACTAAATTTTTACACCTATTTTCAAAGTAATTAGATAAATGACACTCAATGGTATTCAGATAGCTCAACATTTAACCAAACTCTTCAGAACGTGATCTTGTCCCTCACGAAGGAAAGTGACTCTCATGGAGACTGTCATCATCTTCGTTGGTTTCTGTTGTTTGTGCTGACAGAGTATTGCTGTAAAGAACATTTTGTCTGTATGATCTTTAAAAAAGTGCTATTGAAGTTTCTTTGATATAAAATGCCTCAAGATTCATTGTTAGCTTCTGCTGTCTGAGTAAACACTTTTTTTTCCCAGGTGCATGTTTCTAATGTAATTTAAGACTTTGGAATTTCCACCAGTCTGATTATCTGTGCAGGACACAAGACTCTTAAGTTTTGTTTATTTTGAGAAAGCCATTCAGAAGGGAAGTCAAAGCTGGAGAGAGGAAGTAAGAAAAAAGAATCAAGATACTCTTGGTATAATTGTCTACTGGATGGTTTATCAATCTAATAATGGGACTTCTCTTTTTGTGGTCAGCTCACTTTGAATATAGGGGATTTTCTCTCTAGTGTTGTTGCCTCCACATTTACTTAAAATGTCAAGAGCTGGTGATAAGGACTGACTAGAAAGGCAACAGCCTTAGTGTCTGCTGCCAAGGTGTTATGGGTCAATGAGATTGCTGAAACTAACAGGAAAAATTATGTGAATTTTCTCAGCAGATAGAAACTTCAAAGGTGTTAAAGCTTAAAATGTCAACAAAGGCAAATCAAGGAAAATTTGCAAGAGCAAGACATTTAAATAGCCAAGGATATGAATTGTGGGTCAGTGTTTCACAGTCTAGGGAAGAGAAAAATGAAGGGATTTTTTTTTTTTAATTTTGGGGGGTTTTTTGGTTTTTTTTTTTTGTAGCAGGACAGTCATATTTAACTGAAGGACTTGCTGGAGAGAAAGGCAGCTAATTTCATGGGAGAAATAAATCCTGGGGCTTCAAGGAGAAGCGATAAGTAAACCAATACTGGTTCTTCAATGTGATGGTTCTTTAGCTTTCTTGAGGCAAACTCCTACCTACATCTTGTCCTGAACTTTTGCTCTTCCCTTCATGTAACATTGATTCTAAAGGAGAAGCTGAAGCTGAGGGTAGAAGGTGTCAGTGGAACCAAAGGAAACTTGATAGTGAGTCTTTTAAGGAGCTAGTAACTGGAGTGGGGTTGATGCTTGGAGGGCTTCTGGTAGTGGGTGGGGGATTTAAAGGGAGTGAGAAGAGGGGACTGGAAAGACTCAATTTCAGGGGGTTACTGTGTGTGAGGGAGTGTGATATTTGCTCTCTTACTCAGTAGAAGAGGTATTATATAGAGGAGGTCTATTTAGTCTTTTATTCCTTTCTTCCTGCCTCCTTCTCTGGTGCCCTTACTTCTGGCTAGGAAAGCAAGAACAGCCAAAAGCAGCTAGATGAGTCAGGGATTTCTGAGGGAATTAGCTGGTGTAGTTGTCAAGTCACTCTCCATGCTATTTGAGAAGTCCTGGCAGTCAGAAGTTACAGGAGACTGGAGAAACAGAAACATTGTACCCATCTTTAAAAAGGATAGAAAGGTGGACCCTGGGTACCACCTACCTGTTAGCATCACCTCTGTGACTGAGGAAAATCACAGAACAGATCCTCCTAGACTCTCTGCTAAGGCACATCAAGGACAGGGAGGTGATTTGGGACAGCCAGCAGAGCTTTACCAAGGGAAACTGCTGCCTCATCAGCCTATGGCCTCCTATGGTGGAGTGACCTCATCAGTGGGTAAGGGAGGGGTCGCAGATGTCATTTATCTGGACTTCTGTAGAGCCTTTGACGTGGTCCCCCACAACATCCTTCTCTCTAAATTGCAGAGAGATGGATTTGATGAATGGCTGTTAGATGGACAAGAAAGTGGCTGGACAGTCTGATCCAGAGGGTCATGGTCAATGGCTCAGAGTCCCAATGGACCCAAGTGACAAGTGGTGTCCCTCAGGCATCTGTACTGGGATCAGTGTTACTTAGTATCTTCATCAATGACATGGTTGGAGGGATCAAGGGCACTCTCTGAAGATCCACAGAAAGCACAAAACAGAGTGATGTGGTTGACACACATGAAGAACAGGGTGTCATCCATGGAGACCTGGACAAGCTCAAGCAGTGGGCCCATGGGAATCTCATGCGGCTGAACAAGTTCGAGGTGCTGCACCTGGGTCAGGGCAACCCCTGGTATCAGCACAGGCTGGGGATGAACAGATCAGAGCAGCCCTGCTGAGGAGGACCTGGGGGTGCTTGTGGATGAGAGGTTGGACATGAGCTGGCGATGTGCACTCACAGTCCAGAGAGCCAAATGTGTCCTGGGCTGCCTCCAAAGCAGTGTGGGCAGGAGGGCAAAGGAAGGGATTCTACCCCTCCACTTCCCTCTGGTCAGACCCCTCCTGGAGTGCTGCATCCAGCTATGGGGTCCTCAGCACAGGAAGGACATGGATCTATTGAAGTGAGTCCAGAGGAGGGTCACCAAGATGATTAGAGGGATGGAGATCCTCTCATAAGAGATTCTCTCACTCAGAGAATTGTGATCGTTCAGCCTAGAAAAGAGAAGGCTCTGGAGTAACCTGATTGCAGGCTTGCAGCATCTGAAGAGAACCTTCAGGAAAGACAGAGAAGGACATTTTGCAAGAGCATGTAGTGGCAGGGCAAGAAGGAATGGATTCAAATTAAGAGAAAGTAGGTTTAGATTAGATATTAGGAAGAAATTCTTTACTATGAAGATGGCAATGCACTGAAGCATAGGTCATGGAAGCCCCAGCCCTGAAAATATTCGAGGCCAGTTTGGATGGAGTCCAAGCAGTCTGGGGTAGTGAAAGGTGTCCCTGCCCATGGAGGAGGGTTGGAGCTAGCTGATCTTTGGAGATTTCTTCCAACCCAAACCACTGGGGTTTGACTCTACAATTCTATGATTCTATACTATATGGCTCTGTTGAACCCTCTGCAGAAGAGATGACAGGAGAAGTTGGGTGGGATCCTTCCCTTGGTGCTCTCCAAGGAAAGAAAGATGGGGAGCTGGGCAGGAGGGAAAACAGCTGCCATGCCACAGCCACTTCTGCTCTGTTTCTGAAATAAAGTGTTTTGTTTTCTGACAAATGACTATTGGGTTTGCAAATAATGACCTAACTCAAGAAAAGCTTGTAGTGGTATTACAAGAGTGTTGCATGTATTTACATACAGCCATGCATTTCCAGTAATGAGTAAGGTATCACTAACTGTATTCAGAAAATATTGAAGAGTAAAAAAGTGTTTATTTGCTCATGTATAGCACAGGTCCTTGAAGAGAGAATGCGGGCAAAATGTGACTTTTAATCTGCTGCCTAAGGAGAAACAAAAGACTGGAAATCAGGGGAAGCATTGACCACGATCCTGGGGACAACATATTCTCTCTTTCATTGAGTGATGACAGAGAGGATTGAGAGATTGAGAAAGGTCTTGGGAAAAAAATTCTTGAAGGAAGAGAACACTTCAGCCTTTGAGGGGTTGGGAATAGTGTTTGTCAATTATTTGGATTTATGTTTCTCTATAATTTATTCTTAAGGGAGCTTAAAACAAAAAAAAATCATTCTATTGAACTCAAATATTGTGGGCCTGGGAGAATCTTGCCCAAACAAATGCTGTCAGGGTGAGGATTTCAGGTAGATGTGGAAACACAAGTTGTGGACATGCTAGCTAATTCCAAGCTATCCCAAACTTTAATAGTTTGGTGAATTCTTCAACCTGTTTGTTGTGTAGTGTAGTAGATTTACTGGTAGGGAATCCTAGGACTAAAAGAACTGTGAAAAGTCCCATAACTAAATGGAGATGCCTGTCAGTGCTTACTATCTCTGTAGGTCATCTGTTACAGTGCTCTATTTAATGAGCAATAATTTTTGAAAGACTCCTCAAGACCTGAGCTGTTCATAAAAGATCATATTTACATTATTTTAAGGAAAATGATGCCCTAAATCAGGCTGATCACACCTCACAGTCTACAAAGGCTGCACACTCCCCTATTATGTTTTCAGGAGAAAGTATTACTAGGTTCAGAAAAGAATAACTTAATATAAATTTGTTTTCTAGTCCATGTTGCCTCCCTTATTAATTATGGTTATGAGGAAGTGCTTTAGTTTCAATGAGACAACAAATAAAGAAATTCCTCCATCTCTTTGAAGGTATATACACACCTGGTATCTGCGGTTTGGCACAGGCTAAGGAGAGCCTCTGAGCCCTTGTTTATGCAGTAGAATACCCTGCTCATGCCATCAATGGTTACTATGTATAGCAGAAATAGAAACCTTGCATAAAAAAACCTATTTCAGATTCTTGGCTCAAAGCACATGGATGTACATTAAATTTTGCCAGCTGGGGCTTAACTCCCTTTGAAGAGTTCAGCACTAGCCGTGGAAGAGCTGTGGAACCTTTAGAAAAGCCCCCAGTGTAAGTGAGAAAATTCCCCGTTCACCCTCTGTATCATATCTCCAACATATGCAACATTACTCTGAAATAACCCAATCTTCAAAACTCAGCAAAATGGCTGAACTATTTATAAGTCAATATTCTGCTAATAATTATGATAAAAATCCTTATTTATGGTTGTTGAAGATTTTTCATCAAGTACAGATACTATACAGGTGGGTCTAGACCAGTTACCCTTTCCTTTACCTTCCCTCATGTCATGGCTTGACACTGGAAATATATGAAAGAAAAATTTGGACTTTCTTTAATATTAATGTCCAGAGATTCATATTATTCATAGAAATTGAAACTATATTGATTTTTTCTGCTTTCTTTCCAATCAGAGGGCAGCTTTCCCATGTTCAGCAGCAGGCTTTCTTCTGCAAGTATCCTGAGGTGTGGCCTAGGTGTGTTCAAATCTATCTTAGTCATTTGTCCGTCACCTTGTCATTAGCATGGCGTCTGTATTTAATTGGGCTTCCTTCCTTCATCAGAAATAAGTTTTTATATACCATGAAAACTGCAGCCCATTATTAAAAGCCAGCTCTAAGCAAGATTCTTGACTCTTATTTATACAAGAAGCAGTGAAAATAGTATCTCAAGTACTCCTTCAGGTGAGTGGTGTGTCTGAAGAACACACTATGTGTGAGTCCAGTATCCTGCATCAAAGACGCCTATTTCTCAAGTTTTACCTCATAAGCAACTTGTTTAAGGGGTTTCCTTCAATCTGTTGAGCCTCTTGATAGGTCATAATCATCAGCAACTTTCACTGGTTATAGCTTCACAGAAAATATTGCAGAATTATTGTTATGGTTAGTATTTCAATTGTCTTAGAAACAGCATTGAGATCATCACTCTATTTGTGTGTAGTAAGGGTTGGTCCCTCCCTGGAAACAGTTGCATTCTGAAGGGAAAATGAGAGAAAATATTACCTAGTTTTAGAAAGTGAGATGCTGTGCATGGGGATCGTAGCAAGTTCTTGCAGGAAATGCAGACAACACCACCAAGCTGAGTGATGCGGTTGCCACCCCTGAAGGATAGATGTCATCCATGGGACCAGGACAAGCATGAGCAATGGGCCCATGGGAATCTCATGAGGTTTAACAAGACCAGGTGCAAGGGGTGCACCTGGGTCAGGCAACCCCAGTACGAACACGGGCTGGGGATTAACAAATCAGAGCAGCCCTGCTGAGAAGGACTTTGGGGTGCTGATGGATGCGAGGCTGGCCATGACCCAGCCGTGGGCACTCACAGCCCAGAAAGCCAAACGTGTCCTGGGCTGCATCCAAAGCAGTATAGGCAGTAGGGTGAGGGAGGGGATTTTGCCCCTCTACTCTGCTCTGCTGAGGTCCCACCCAAAGTGCTGCATCCAGCTCTGGGATCCCAAACATATGAAGGATGTGAATCTGTCCAGAAGAGAACTTGTCCATAAATATGATCAGAGGACATGGACATCTCTCCTGCAAAGACAGGTTGGAAGAGTTGGGGTTTTTCAGCCTGAAGAAGGCTCCATGGGGACATTATTGTGGTCTTCTAATACCCTAAAAGGGTCCTCCTACAGGAGAGCTGCAGAGGGGCATTTTAGAAAGACTTGTAGTGATAGTACAAGGGTTTAAACAGAAAGACAATAGGTTTAGATTAGATATAAGCAAGAAATTCTTCACTAAGAGTCTGGTTAGACACAGAAACTGTGGGTGCCCCATCCCTGAAAGTGTTCAAGGTGAGATTGGATGGGGCTTTGACCAACCTGGCCTAGTGGAAGGTGTCCTTGCCCATGGCAGGGGGCTTAGAACTAGATGATCTTTGAGGTCCTTTCCAACTCAAGCTATTCCATTATTCTATGAGTCTGTAATTCCATGTACTTGAGCTGCATTAAGAAGAGCATTGCCAGCAGGTCACTGCAAGAAATCCTTCCTCTCTACTCATCCCTGCTATACACATCTGGAGACCTGCAGCCCTTGCTGGGCTCCACAGTGCGAGGTGGACAGGGACACACCAGAATGATTCCATTAAAGTGCCAGAATTGTCATTGAAGAATTGCAGCATCTGACATATGATGGGAGGCTAAAAGACTAAAGGCTAGTAATGTTTTGCCCAGAGGAAAAATAACCTGTGTAGGTCCCAACAATGTAAAATCATCAAATTTTTGATAAGACGAGTAAAGACAGACATATGAGCACAAATTAAAATACAAGAAATTCCATTTAAATGTAGAGAAAACCTGTTAACCTGTTTTAGTGTTGGTGTTTTCAACCACAGCAATAGAGAAATTGCCCAGAGAGCTTGTGGAGTCTCCATTGTTGAGGAAGTCAAAACTCAGCAGGACACTGTCCTGAGCAATTCAGTGTATATGACGTGGTTTGAACAAGGGTTTGAGCTGTGTGGCCCCCAGGTTTCCCTTCCATGATGCTTTGGTCATCCTGCACCTGGGAGTAAAGCTGAGCACAGGTTACCAGGCTGTCTGATCTGACCCAGCTGAACTTGGCACACGATCAGAGGGGATTGCTCCCCACATCCCAGATCATAAGATAGTAAGCTGATCTAAAGACTTGCTCTATTTAACACGCATGTTCCTCAGCTTCCACCCCCTGTCCCCAGGCCATGCTTGTAACTGTGATCACCTGCATTCAATGGCATCCCAGCCACATCCCTCTTCTCTGGGCACAGGGCCCAAGTCGCCCAGGAGTCAATATCACAGCTCTTACTGCCAGTGGATTCCCCATCTGGGAGTGGACAGCCAGGTACGCATCTGACAGCATTTGCTAGTGTGGCAAACACAACAATGTTTTAAGCCCTGCACCTATTAGAATCATCACTGGCTTCACCTGGAGACAATCACCCCAGCCATGGATATGCACGAGACAGAGCAGGGTACATCACAAAAATTCAGATTGTCCTGGTGCATCAAGCCTTGTCTTCCTGCCTTAGTGGCAGCAATGCTATTGGAAATTCTGGAAATTATGCAAATTATGTTCAAGATATTTCTCTATAGTTACTACTTCTGGTGACTTGTTCATAAAATACAAGATACGGGCTGCTGAGATGTGTACGAATGTTTGATATTAAGAAACAGTAAGGTTCAGTTTGAGGAAAATGGGTTTGAATTTAACCAGAGTGATCAGATAGTCATGAATAATAAGAAGTCACATGTGAAACATATTCAGTAAAGTTAAGTGTCCAGTAAAACTAGTTTCGACATCATACTAATCTCTAAAATTATAATGTGTGAGTCACAGCCCTTAGATGATCTTAACCTTTACTAGAGGATACCCTGCTTTGTGTTCAGCAGCATAAACAACTGAGGAAGGATCTGCACAGACCTGGTGAATACAACAGGACCCTTTTGAATTCACTGTAAGTAATGTTTTGGTTTTTTTTTTTTAATGTGGAAAAATTGTCAAAAAATTATATTCAGGAAAGAAATTTTTGAATAATCAATAGAGACATTATTATGTTAATGTTCAAGTTTTGGCTTCTTGTATTGTTTGATTATGATTTTAGGGTTTTTTAAATAGAAAAGATAAGTCCTCTGTGAGATTGGCACATTCATACGGCATGACTCTCCTCTGGAAAACTGCATTTCTAAGTGTTTTAAATTAAGTAAATTGATGATAATAACAAATGTAGAGCATGAAATGAAATTAAATGGAAGTGGGGACTTAAGTATTCCTCTCTAAAACATCTAGAGAAGCTGTGGCTGAAAGAATTAGAATGACGGTGGGACAAGTCACAAACAAATCAAAGCTTAAATTTAAGCATGTTATAGATATCAAAGTACAGTGTCTGAAAGTGGTTTGTCATGGGGTTCAGGCCCTTCCTAGCAATAGTGGTATTTCTATGACCTCGATATTCAGAGTGTGAATTAAGGAACATTTAGAGCATCTATTACTAAAGATGAGATCAGCATTCTGAGTTCACTGGGTTTTGGAGAAACAAAATGATGGAAAGTGGAGAACACAAATGTGGGGTCGTGGGGGGAGCTGATAAGGATTCAGAGCTTTTACAAGGCAGAAGCTGCATTTGCCAGTGTAAGTCAAAAATCTTATATATCTTTCCCCTAGAGACAATTTTGTTTTATAAAAGGTTCTGTAGGTCAAATGATCACATACCACAGGAGGATGTTTTGAATTACCAGATATTTCACTTCTTTACTTCTCTCTATTGACAGAAGTTGTTGAACCAATTGTGATACAATATAAATTTCTAGAGATAAAAGTATTGCCATAGATGTGGAATGAATGGTTTCCATGATGCTCTGGAAAAGGCTTTCCTGTTCTATGTGTACTTTTTAGCGTCTTTGTTCCTTCAGAATTCACCCACTCATCTTCACTTTCAACCTTACAGGCTTCTCTGCCAAATCAACCTTTTCTATCTATCTGATGATAAAGACAGTGATTGCTCTAGAGTTTCTCTACTCTTTTTTTTTTTTTTTTTTAACTTTTGTTTTTAGGTGATTTGATTTGGTCTCTTGGCTGGGCATGCCTTTGCATGCAGCAGGCACATTTATTTCCTTTTGTTGCTCTATGTACATACTCATTTTCCCTTTCTTTATAAGCAGCACTATATTCCCAGCATCTTGATAACATCCTAATTGCTATTTCTTTCTTTTGTTATTTTTGTGGAAGTAGTTTTTTTCTTTTAGTTGTCCTTAACTGTTCAAGCTTTATGAAATCACCATAAATGTTCATCATTTCCTCATTAGCAAGTACATTTGCTTTCTCTTAGGTGCTAGCACGTGGGTTTACATACAGCCCATTCAAAAATGTGTTTTTTAATATTCACAAAAGAGTTATATTTTGGCTTTCTTTTGCTTTGATTTTTCATCAGTTAAATTTCCAAATTTACCTGATTAGCCTTGAATGTCTCCCTTGCTTTCTGCTCTATAAACCTGTACTTTTGACTCTTTCATCACTTAAAGCCACATTGAAAACAGAATATTGGAAAAAAAAACAGTTTAAAATGAATCGTAGCTTAACTTTAATGAGGGCGTCTTTGGAATTACCTCATCCCTCTTTTACTTTAATTTTTACTATTTCATAACCTCTTCAGTAGGTTGAGTAATTTTCCAGAGTCTGCTTCCTTGAAATAGAAAGCTCATTTTCCTCAATTCAAACATCTCAGAGTCACTGGTACTAAGCTAACCCTGATTAGTGAAGGGATTGATGTATTGCTAAACACAAAATGAAAAGATTTTTAAGCCAAATGTTACTTTTCTTCTATTACAGAATCACAGAAATATGAAGACATTGCTTTTCCTGTGTCTTTTACTTGTTGGAATCTATTCCAACAGTTATTGCTATGAGCCTTATCAACAAGGGGTAAGAAACAAGAATCAAAGAGCACAAGAAAACCAAAACATGCCAATGCAGAGTGTAAGGAACAGTGTTTGTCGATTTGCATGTTGTTTCTACAAAGAGATTTCTTCTCGTGAAAACAATGGGAATGTTTTCTTCTCTCCTTTGAGCATCTCTACCGCCTTTGCAATGCTGACTCTGGGTGCCAGATCAGACACCCTGACACAGATTCTTAGGGTCCTTTGCTTTAACCCTCGTCAGATTTCTGAAAATGACATACATGAAGGTTATCATCAACTCATGCAAATGGTAAACAGAAGGAATGGGGGGTTACAGTTGAATATGGGAAATGTTCTGTTTGTGCTTGATCAACTGAAGCCACAAGAAAACTTCTTAAATAATCTCAGAAACTTCTATGAAGGAGAAGCTTATCCTATGAACTTCAAGAAGGCTGATCAAGCCCAGCTAAAGATCAATGAATATGTAGCAAGAAGAACAAATGGAAAAATCAAGGACCTTGTAAATAACCTAGATCCACTTACTGAAATTCTCCTTATTAGCTATATTTATTTTAACGGTAAGATATCATGTTCTTCTACTTCATAGATTATTTCCCCAGGTCAGCCTTGGACTTCATCTTTTTTTGCAGTACAGTTTTGCAGACGAACTCATATCTTGTTTTCTTTTTAGTCCTCATTTATATTTAATTAGAAACAAAGCTACTGGAAATTATGTTCTGCTTGACACTGATAACTCCTGGCAAAAATGCATGGCAAAAATTCCCATACCTTTAATATATAAACTTCTTTCCTTCAGGAAATCAAATGAAATATATGCTAAGAAATGCATCTAATCCTATACAATCTAGTGGGATTCAAGCACTTTCTTAAATGCTTGGCTGAAATCCATTTCTGTGAATTTCAATCCAGCTGGATTTTTTGTTCAGCAGCTGCAGAGGTAAATGCAAAGAATGCTATTAAAGGAAAACTTAGCATCTAATCAAACAGAAAATATGTTTAGGCAACAGTTTTGCTGTTACTGTGTATGTTTATGTTTGTGTTGAAAACTAAACATGCTACAATAGCTTTAGTTTTGCACTCATGTTCTCATTTTTTACTAACTATGCCTTTGCAAATAGCATGTAGCATGTCTGCAGTCCTGGTGTGTCTAGAGGCATAGGTTTCAACCTTTTTTATTTATTTGTGGATTCTAATGTTTTCCAGTGAAAAGATGGACCCACCATTATCAAATACAAGCCTATTGACAATAAGCTTGTTTTCTTAAATAAATTTTTGCTTAGATACAGTCTTCAGATTTTCCTAGAGCTCTTCAGACTTCTGACCTAATGAGAAGAGGATCAAGGCTGTAAGGCTCAGTCAGGGGTCTAATAACAGATATTGCATCTTATTTCAAACTTTCTCTCTCTTACTGATTAGATGCCAAAGCAAAATATTTAAGTCAGAAAAACAATATTATGTAATTTATCTGATAAAAATATCATCAAGCTTTTTAATTGAAATGGAGATGGTGTATTGGATTTTTTTTTTTTAAAGCTACCCTTTTAGAACTGCTAACCTGGATGCTTGCTCTTTCCAATATGAGACTTCCCCTGAAAATAATTAAGAACTATATTTCTGTTTTGTTTTGTTTTACATCTGCATCTCTGCTCCTTGTATTAGTGTCTGAAGATTTGGCCACAACTAAATGGAGCTAATTGAAATACAGATGACTGATGTTTCTTAGTTGTCTTGAAAACCCATTTGTTTATCTCAAATAATGTTTTTATTTAGACTTTTATTAAGCATCAGGTACATCCTTCAAAATAGGCAAAAAACCCTGTTGATTTTTCTTTTACTGAAAGGTGTTTGAAGAACAAGCAATGAATTTAGTAGCACAATGGGGACAAAAGCCCGAGAAACCTTATATTAAAGATAACTTTGTATTACAGTTAACTTTTACATGTTCTAACAATAAGGGTTGTTGGGTTTTTTTAATGAGATGTTCAGTTTACCACTGCAAAGATTTCCTAGCTTCTCTAAAGGTGGTGGAGTTTCAGTTTTAGCTCTCCAATTTTGAAGCAAATGGATTCAAGAATAGCAACAATCTTAATAATATAATAACATTTTTTTGTCTTGAAATCAAGAGTCGGTTAATTATCTAGAACTGGGATCAATCTGGAGAGGATTTCTAAACCTCACTTATAACCAGTCCGTACTTTTAGATGCTTGTCCTCTTTTCATGCACTACAAACTTCCTTGCACATTACTGGTGACTTTTTTTCATGGTGTAGCATAGTACAGAATTCCCACTTCAAGGACAAAAGTCTGGCAATATTTTCCTGACTCTGACCAACAAGATGTGTTATTCCATATATTACACCAATCCCTTTTCATGCTTTAGTCAAGCTTGTAATGACAAAGAATACCTCGAATCTCATTTTGCTGCTTCAGCACTGTGAAGCACTTGAGGAAGGTGCCTAGAAGGTATCCCCCTAGGACAGAAGTGACAATAGGAATAAGAGTGCCTTTGAAATAGGAGGAAAGTATAGTGAATATCATCTGTCTAATCTGTGTGTTAACTGATAGTCATGGTTTGGGACTTTAATGATCATCTAGTTCCAACTCCTCTCCGATGGGCAGGGACGCCTTCCACTACACCAGAGTGCTCAAAGAACTGTCCAGCTTTGCCTTGACCACTGCCAGGGATGGGGCATCTAAAATTTCTCTATTCCAGCCTCACCACCCTCATAGTGAAGGATTTCTTCCTTATATCTAATCTAAATTTAAATTTGCCCTCTTTCAGCTCAAAGTCATTCCCCTTTGTCCTATCACTATCTGCCTGTATAAAATGTCTTTTCCTCTCTATAGGCCCCCTTTAGGTACTGGAAGGGACTTTAAGGTCTCTCCGGATCTTTCTCTTCTCAGGCTGAACAACCCCAACTCTCTCAGCCTGTCTTCCTAGGAGCCCCCTGATCATTTTCATGGCCCTAATCTGGAGTTACTACAACAGGTCCACACCCTTCATTTATTGGAGACTCCAGAGCTGAATGCAATACTCCAGGTGGGATCTTGCCAGAGTGAAGCAGAGTGGAGCTGGCCACACTTTTTTTGGTGCAGCTCAGGATGTGTTTGGCTTTCTGGGCTGCAAGAACACATTGCTGGGCCTTGTTAAGATTCTCATCCACCAACAGGAATGCAAGCTTTCAAACGCAAACATCCAGAAAATTCTTTATGCACTGAGTGGGCCACCTGTCACACCCATCTCTCCAGTTCAGAGTCAACGGGTGTCATGTGAGACAATGTAAAATGCTTTGGACAGCTCCAGGTAGTTGATATCTATTGCTCTTCCTTTACCACAGTTTCCCCTTAGTGAAGTCATGTTGTCTGTCACCAATCATTTCCTAATTTTCTACGTGTCTCAGCATAGTTTCCAGGAGCATCTACTCCATATCTTGCCACTCAAAGAGGTGAGAAAGAATGACAGTTTCTTGGGTCTTCCTTTTCTTCATTTTTTAAAAATGAGATCTCTCATGTCTCTTTTTCAAGTCAGTAGGAATTTCACTGGACTGCCATAACTTCTCAAAAATGATGGACAGTGGTTTAGTTTTAGCGATGCCATTTTTTCCCTCAGGATCTGCAGATCCCATGGACATGTTCACCTTCAGGTTCTTCCCATGCTTTTGAACCTGATCTTCTTCTACAGTGGACACCTTTTCATTCTGCCAGTCCCTTCACTTGTCAGTAAAGATTGAGGCAAAAAACATCATTGAGTACCTCAGCCTTGTCCACGTTCCAGGTAACCAGGTTTCCCATTTCCTTCTGGAGGGAGTTCACATTTTCCCTAGTCTTCCTTTTATCATTGTCATAGCTATAGATGCTTCTCTTGTTGTCTTTGATGTCCCTGGCCAGATTTAGTTCTATCATACCTTTAACTTTCCTGACTTGATCCCTTGAGGCTCAGAAAATCTCTTAGACCTCCCAGGTTACGTGTCCTTGCTTCCCCCCTCTGTAGGCTACCTGTTTGTGTGTGAGTTCATCCAAACAGGCCTCCTGGCATTTTTACCTGACTTCTTTGTTAGGATGGATCACTCCTGTGCTTGGTGGAGGTCATCCTTGAATATTAATAGAATCATAGAACCATTAAGGTTGGAAAAGTCCAGAAATATCTTTGAGTTCAACCTTCCACTGAACACCACCATGTCAAATAAACTATTTGCACTAAGTGCCAAGTCCAGTCATTTCTTGAACATTTCCAGTGATCAAGAATCTACCATATCCCTGGGCAGCCTGTTAAAAGGTTTGACAAGCCCTTCAGTGAAAAAATTCTTCCTGATGTCCGACCTGAACCTCCCCTGGAACCTTCTTTTCTCCAGCCTAAAAACTCCAGCTCCCCCCGCTGTTCCTCATATAAATGACTCTCTAGACTCTTGCCCAGCTCTGTTGCTGTCAATGCTCCAGCACTTCAATGTCTTTCTCATTGTGAGGTGCCCAAAACTGAACACAGAACTCGAGGTGTGGCCTCACCAGTGCTGAGTACAGGGAGACAGACAATCCATGCCCTGGTCCTGCTGGCTGCACTATTGTTGATCAGGCCAGGATGCCATTGTTCTTCTTGGCCACCTGGGCACATGCAGCTCATGTTCATCTGCTGTTAACGAGCACCTTCAGGTCCTTTCCACAGGGCAAATTTTCAGCCACTCTGCCCCCAGCCTATAGTGTTGCATGAGATTGTTGTGACAAACCAGCTTTCTTGGGGCCCTCTTCCCTCCATGGCTTTATCCCAAGTAGGTCTCTGAAAAGGCCAAAGTTTGCTCCTACTCCTCTCTGAAGAAGCCAAAGTTTGCTCCCAAGTCCAGCATCCTACTCAGTTTTCAAGCAAAGTTCTTGAATCAGTTGGCCTTCCCTGAGTTGAGCACTAGATAAATGTTGTTAAAGTTTTTCAGGACTGGTGTCATTCATGTTTCTGTGATTCATTCTGCTATTTTTTCCCTTAAGCATAATAATGTAAGAGTCCTGTGTGTTAGATATCTGATAACAGAAGTCACTATTAATGAAGTGTATAAAAGTATATGAAATATATAAAGGTAGCAACTTTTCCCTGTTCAGAGTACTGCAGTTGTCAATCTATGCTTTCAGAGACCAAGACCACACTGAAGAAGTCTTATTTCACTTTTTCAAAAGCTATTTAGTAGTGCAGGCTATGTCAGATGGTGGAAACAGCAGACGATAATTATTTCATTTGTAACAATAATCAATGTTTAAATAGAAATCAGAAGTCAAAAGGGGTGGCATCTTGTTTCATGGTTTTCTTGATGCTACTTATTTTACTTAGTGTCACAGCTCTACTTTTGCCCATTGCATTTGGTAAAATGTTAGTTTTGCTCTAGAAGCCAAAATTTACTACAGAGCAAGATTTCTTAAAAATTAAAATAAAAACAACAAAAAAACCCTTTCCAAAACTCCACAATTTTCCCCTTTTTAAAAAAAAAAATTTGCTCAGCCTCTGAAACATAAGCTGTGGATACCTCGAATTTGGCTTTGAAGTTCCTCTCCACTGAGGATAAGAATCTTTCAGAGTTTTAATGTAGATGGTTTGTTTCACCATGACTAAGTGACGAACCTTTGAAAATTTAATATGGTGAAGATGACAGTGGAAAAGGTTACTGCTATTGCTGGTTTGTTTCTTAACTCAGCAGCCTGGTAAAATTAAGGTCTTTATACTCTATACATCATCAGCTAGTGTGAGGTGTCAAGACATCTCTGCAAGTAACCCAAATCCCTTAATTTCCCTGGAGAATTCATCCCTCATGTCACCCTTTGCAAGCCTACTTTGGTCTGGGAATAAGAAGATGAAAGAATCTTCTTTTGAGCTTAGATAAAGGCTGCATTATATGAGGACTTTACAGGCTCCTCAAAACTGTTATCATGGAGGAAAAGTGCAAGTTAGAACCCTTGATAACTCATCTAAATGAAGGAGTTTGTAGCCAGCTGTAAGTTCTGAGGGAGTGTTTTTGCATCCCATTCTACCAACTGTGTGTTGCTATTGAATTAGGCTGAGTATTTAGTAAGATCAAGTGATTGTTGCAAATTGGTTTGTCTTTGAAGCTGATCCAACTGTGCTAGTTTCTGTCATCTAAGAACGTATTCTGTGTAAATATGTCCTATGGTTTCATGTCCTCAAAATATCCTGTAACACTGTCTCTTATATTTCAAGCTGAATGGGAAAAACCTTTTGATCCAAAATACACAAAAATGAGCAAATTTTTTGTGGATGGGAACAAGGCTGTTGAAGTCCCAATGATGTTCGGGATGGGCCTGTTCAAGCACGGCTATGATGAGCAGCTGTCTTCCGCTGTGGTGCAAATGGATTACAAAGGAGGTGCTTCAGCATTTTTTGTTCTGCCTGATAGAGGAAGAATGACAAAGCTGGAGAAAAGATTGTCTTGTGAACATTTGTCAAGGTGGAGGACATTAGTCACAAAAAGGTAAAATCCTGAAGTTCTTGGTTCAGATGGTAGCCAAGGAAACAAATGTGCCTGGGTATAACACAGAATCAGTATGCTATTTTTAGTTCTGCTTTACTCAGTAGAAGGAATCCCCTGACCAAAGTTGCATCTCGTTCTTTAGTGTCCATGTGTTTTCACATGCAGTACTGCATGCACTGAAAACCCTCAAAGATTAGGACTTTTGCTGTTCCTGCAATTTGTTTCCCATCTTCAGCTCTCAATAGGCCCAAGGTTTTTTACTTAGACCTCTTCTCACTTTTTTGGAGGGAGTTCATCTGCCTTGTATTTAGAAGTAAATTCCTACCACTTCAGCCTTTTTTTCTTGTCTCTTTCTTAGTTTCTGCCTATTAAAATTAACAACAATTGTACAGAAATAACAACTTCCATTCAGCAATTGTGAGGGCAAAGCTCAATGATGAAGGTATAGAGCAGATCCACTTATCCGGGTTCTCTGAGGACTTGGGCAAAATTGGAGTAAGCTACACCCAATTCAAGGTAGCTTTGAGGCTAGAAGGCAGAAGGTTTATACACTTTGAAAAATTATAGAGTCCTTACATTTAGTGTCAAGTACAGCAATAGCTTTTCAGAAAATACATGTACAGGCATAGTTAAAACATGTTTACAATATCAAGCCCTTGTGAAAATGAATTTGATGTGTCACATTAGTGACCTTTACACAGACATTTGAAAATCATGTTTTAGATGGTCCCTTCTCAAGACAAAAATTACATCCAAAATGCAGGAACCCAAAACTGGTTTCATACTCCTAACTCTGAGTCACTGTTAAATATTATCAAAAGAATATAACTCCTTTTTCATATGGAAAAAAAAAAAAACCCCACAAAAAAAACCAAACCAAACCAAAACAACCAAACAAACAGAAGCAACAAAAAACGACAAAAACCACCAAACCAAAAAACTCCCCACCAACAAAAAACCCTCAGGAAAAACTATGTAATTCTCTGTGCACCTTTACAGTTTTGAAACTTCTGGGAGTAGCTATGTGGTTTGTGACTATAGGACTAATAAGATGGTGAATAAAGATACTTAAGTATGATTTTTGCCAAAGGAACAATTGCCTTTACAATTATCAAGATGAATGCTAAATACAATCAGAGGGATTTGTATTTCCTCTCTCCATCTTATAATATAAAAAAGAATCATGGTCAAAGACAAGTTTGTTTCATGCTGCTCATTTTTCATCATAACCATTCTCTCCTAAAAAATAATGACACAAACTCCTCCTTTTCCCTTCAATCTTTAAACCAATTGATTTCCTCTGCTATTATTTGGAGTCTCTGAGAGGTTTTAATAAATGAAAGTATTACATGGAATCATTTAAAGGCTGTGGGTTACCTATGTTTGTCCCTTCTTCCCTGTCTGAAAACTGCTGTTGGTATTAGTGGCAGAAGTGTTGTGAAGGTCATCTTTCATTTTTGGTGGCTAACAAAGAGGATACTGCGGGAATGTCACACGTACAGACAGCTGAGATCTTTTAAATGGCTGAACTATAGAGAAAACATCACTTTCATTTCTGGAAAGTGTATCCCACTGCTCCTTTCCTGGTTGCATTGCTACTGTGGCTTTCCCTTTCCTCTGTACTGGGAGCAACTGGGGGGGTGTGAAGGGGTGCCTTTAGGTAACAGCAAGGCAGGCGATTCAGTGGTAGCTGCGTCCTCATTCGGGGCAGCAATCAGCGCAGACTGGAATCAGGGAGAAGTAAGAGTCATCAACCTGTTATCAACCCACCAGCACTCTTGTTTTTGGATACAGCCAGAGCTGGCATTAGATGCTGTGCAATGCTGTAGGTATGGGCCTTTTCCTTCCCACTCACCCACTGGTTGACTTTCTCTTTGGCTAGTTTTGTTAAGTGCTCCACATCTCCCTGACCTAAAGTCCTGGAGAGATGTCCTGATTTCTCACCAGAAAATAGTACATAATATCAGCACTATCACTAACCTCTGTCTCATTATGCTTCTTCTAGCTATAAATATTGGGATTAACCTTTAAAATGTAATTGCAAGATACTTAGGGGAAAAACATGGAAGAAATGAGTCAGAACCAGAGCTTTGCCGAATTTATGGAAAGCAGCAATCTAGTCACTTAAAATTGAATAAGTCAGACACCGGGCTTGACACAGAAAAATAATTATCTATTGACTAACTATATTCTGTAAATTTGCTTTTGTCTTTTATTTTGCCATGCCTTCTCTCACTACTTACTATTGCCCTGCTTCTTCAGTGGATATAATTCTGTTTTATCTGTCCCGTTTTATATGATAAATACACAAGGCCATTTTTTTCCCCCCAGAAGTAACAAGTGAACTTGAATGTATTGGATCTTTTTCATGCTCAGCTTGAGACACCTAAAGGAATCTCTTTTTCTCAAGGTGAATTGTCTGCATCCTCAGCAATGACTCATGATGAAGGTGCTTCAAGCAGATTGCACAAGAGATCACTAACTTAAGAAAATTTACAACCTGTGTAGGCTAGAGAGAGGCTGCAGGCAAAATGTCTTCAGGGAGAAAGCAAAATAAGTTTGTTTCTTATGAGTCTATGTTTTTTCTGTGATAACTGATTAAATGTTTCACCATATTCTCACACTTCTTTTCTGGCAGCTCAGTAAATTTGTATCTTCCGAAATTCACACTTTATGGGACATATAACCTAAAAGATATCTTATATAAAATGGGCATCATGGATCTATTCACTGATAAGGCTGACCTCTCTGGGATCACTGGGCAGCCCCAGCACAGAATTTCCCAGGTAAGTCGTAATGCTTTTTGTTTTATGGGGCTGTGGTTACTGATACTTGCATCACTGTCTGTGCAGCTGTTCATGGTGCAAAACTCATGTAAAGAGGCTTTGCTTCACATGAAAAAGCAGCTGATGGCATACAGTGTTTTGTCCATGCTAGTTGCACTGTATGAGCAATTGGTTTGGAGCAAGTTACAAGTCTGTAATTTTTTAATGTAGAAGACCATTTTGACCTGCATGGGGCAACTTTATGAAACAGACATGACCAAATCATCATCTATCCACACCTTGGTACCCTCCTGCAGTGTGTTGTAACAGTCACTACTGGCGGCTTCTGTTTGTGTCTGCCTTCTTTAGCCTGCTTGTGGGCAAATAGGGAGCTGTAGGATGTATCACTGCTTGTATTGAAAAATACTGCTTGCTTTTAAACTGTTTGGGTGAAATGAAAATGCAATCATTACAAATATTTAGCTTCAAGCATATGAACAATGATTGCCCGGCTCAGGCAAAAGCTGCAGATAGGTCATGCTTCAATAAACCTAGAGTTTAAAGCTGATAATCAGGGCAAACTTATTTGTCTAATGAAGGAAACAACTGCTCTCATGACCTCAAGTGGACAATAGTAAATCAGGATCTGTCGCTGTCTTATTTTGTAAGGTCAAACTTTTGTGTTTCTGTATTTTAACCCTCAATTTCTGGGCCTTCATCTTTGCTCTCATTTTTCCCAAAACATGAAGGAACATAGGAAACATAATTTCAGATTTCTACTCATTGTGCGAATCTGCATGTTATTTCTCCAACTGTAAGAAATTTTAATACATAGTTTAACATGGTCTTACTCTCTTAACATTTGGTCTAGCTGCACATATCTCCATGAGTGGATGCAAGAAATAAGAGAAGAAACAAAGCAAATGTTTTCATTAGCAGGGACATGCCTCCCCCAGGGGAGAGTAACTTTTCCTCTCTGGGGCTAGAAATCTGTGCTTCATGTAGCTTGCTGATTTTTTTTTCCCCCCTAACTTTGCTGTCTTTAAGCAGTGGACTCACACCTGTCCATCTGATGCTTGTTTCTTACCAGAAACTTCTTCAGGCACTTTTAACTCTCGTTTTTATTTAGGTGACTAGTTTTGTACCCCCTTGACTTGTAAAATGTTTGTTTCTTCACAGGCTATTCATAAGGCTGTGGTAAAGGTGGATGAGACTGGCACCGAAGCAGCAGCTGCCACAGGCATGGAAATAGTGCCTATGTCTGTTCCCATCATCGTTACATTCAACAGGCCCTTCCTAATGGTCATAACTATGGAGAACAATATACTCTTCATGGGAAAAATTGTGAACCCTCTGAAAAAAGATTAAGTTAATGTACAAATTACGTATGTGGTGATGACCACTCTTAAATCAAGTATTAGACCCAATGAGTATGGCATGGCTACAGAGGGGCTCTCCACCTCTTGATTGATGTTATTCACTATTTTTTGTAGATGAGACTCTTCATCAGTTTAAGTTGTCATAGTTGCATGTTTGTTTGGGCCTTGCTTCTTTTTTTTTTTTTTGAGAAGGTTGCATTCATGCAGAACTGTCATTAGCTCTGGGACAAAATAGGTCTGTGTGATACTGACAGCATAGATACATCTTCTAGCAGGGAAGATGAGGAGCATGTAGGTGTAGAAGCTTGTGTACGTCTGCTTCTTCCCTCATAGCTGCCTTCTCTCCTACTTTTTTTATTTTGACTGACAAATAGGTACAAGTTATTTCACTTTACTATTTGTGTCCATTCTACTACCAACATGAAGTTCATAACTAGCATAGACCTTAACATGCATCATGCTTATTACCTTGCATAGTACCATTGTTGTCCAGTGAGTCTATTACACCCTTGCCTGTCAGCTGTTGTCCCAGCTTAGCTGCTGCAAAGGGGTCTCAAAGAAGGGGTGTTTTTCCCCTGCAGATATATAGCGCCCTGCCTACTGCTTCCGTGAAATCTATAGTCCAGACTCATTCCAGGGCAAACTTCAGAGGTTCTAAGAATTTGATCTAAGAAAAAAAGATAGATCTGCTCTCTGCACTTGGGCACCCTGGAGCCGAACATTGTAAATCAAATATACAGCTCAGAGCAGCCAGAAGACTACTTCTAGCTTATGCCTGCACCTAAAGTAGCTCCTGGAAGTCCCCAGGCAGCAGGAAGCACGAGCCATCTCCCCCTGGTGCCAGTGTCTGTACTATTATTGTCTGTACCTGGGAGATTACCCATGGTAGTAAGCACCATTCCAGTATTGTTTGTAGGATCAGGCACCCTACCAATAACACCCATACCTCATCAGTAGTGCTTGCCATGTCACTTGATATAACCCCTTCTGTTCCCAGACTGTCCAGTAATACAACATTGGTACTCTTTTTCTCATCAGCTTCATGGTTAGTATAGCCACAATATTATAAAGAGCTGTTTTCACTATTAAGAGACACAATAATCAGTCACATTCATAATGAACATGCTTATTTTATTTCCTTGTTCAGTTTCCTAGCTATTTTTTTCTTCTGGTTTTTACAACATCTATCATTATTTTATTTCTTTGCTCATGTTCCTGGTATGTATCCAATCTCTGGTTGCAGGAGGGGTAAATTATTGACTATAGTGGGTTAGTCTGTTAATAGGTGTTAAGCACTTACACCAGTCTTTGTACAGCCTTGAAATATGCAGACAAATGTACTATGGTAGAGCAACAATTAATAAACATGACATTAAAAAGTTTCTAATTTTGCTATTTTACTTCTATAGTTCAGAGTTAAGGATTAAGTATGGTTCAAGCTGGGTTTTTTTACAAGTGTCAACAAATAATTATTAATTTACTGCTCATGTGCATTAGATCAGCACAGTAATGCCAGTAATGAGTTTCAGAAAGCCCTCTGCCTTTAGCCTGAGCAATAAATAGTAGGTTATCTCTGCTAGGCAGAGAACCTTTTGGGAAGGCTGGACACTCACTTCATGCCAAGATGCTTATTTCAAAGCCTTTAGAAAGTGTGCTGCTTCTACTCAATCAAGTGCATAGCTTCTGTGTGTCTCTCCTCTCTCTTCTAAAAAGCTGTCTCTTGACTTCCTCTAATAGCTGTGTTATCAGTCTTGGCATGTTTTTGAGCTGCAGTTCCTGTTATTTCTTAAACAAAATACAGGCCATCTATATCATACCTTTTTGGGTTTTAATAAATTAGGACATGGAAACAAGAAAAATGCTTAAAAGCTTTCTTTAGAGGAACCCATTTCCAAATTAAAATCACAGTGCAGAAAACCCCATTTCATGGCACTCAAATAAGACAATAAGAAAAAAAAAAATTAGTTTTTCCCAAACTGAGAATTAGGTGAGAATTAGGAGAACTTTCCTACATCACTGGGTCCATAGCAGACCTTGACAGAGTACTTTCTGCAAGTTCTTACAGATATTTGTAATCTGCATCCGTCTAAAGGCACTGCAGAGTTTCCTAGGTCACAGATAGTTTTCTGACATAACCAGATCTTGCAGCTTGCATTTCTGTAAAAATGTACAGCAATGCGTTTGGAAGTAAATCCAAGAAACCCTAACTTCAGAAAGAAAAAAAAAAAGCATATTCACACAGAAAACTAAACTGGAATTAAGAAGAAAAATTTCAGAAATTGAATTTATTATCAGAATGGTATTCAGGGGGAAAAAAAAAGTAGTCAAAGAGGAAGAAACAACAAACTACCCTGATTGTTTAGTATGCATGCAAGAGCTCTTCTCTGTCTCAAGAAAAATGTTAAGCTTTCCACACGGATGCAACAGTTAAACTGTCTCCATACCACACTAGTAGGAAGTGACAAATGTGATGTTAAACTTTTTCAAAAAGATGCAAGTGAGCATCTGAAGTGCAGAGTAGTTAGTTCAACTTTGGATTTTTTGAAAATGCAGAATTTGTAGTTCTACAAATAAGTATGACAAAATATTGAATAATAAACATGACTGTCATAGAAACATAGAATCTTCTAGGTTGGAAGATCAATCCTTAAGATCAACTCTAGCCCTTTATCCAGAAAAGTCAAATCCAACCCTGTCCCAAAGTGCCACATCCACATATCTTCAAAATACCACTAGGGGTGGTAACTCAATCACTTCCCTGGGTGACCAGTTCCCATGTTGGACAACCCTTTCCATGAAGAANTTCTGCCACTGGCCTGCAGTACTGTAGGTGGTTGTTTTGACTTGGTGCTTTGGGAGACAGTATCAAAGAACAGGTACACAACATCCAAAGCCATTCCTCATTCAGTCAGCTGGTCACCTTGTTGGAGAAGGAGGTCAGGTTGGTACAAGTGGCATCTGTCTTTCATAAACCTGTGCTGGCTGTTTCTTCTTCTATCACTTGTAACTTGGGATAAGAAACTGACCCCCACCTGACTACACCTTCCTGCCTCCTTTTAGAGAGTTGTAGAGAGTGAGAAGATACCCCCTCAGCCTTCTTTTCTCCAGGCTAAACACCCTTAGCTCTCTCAGCCACTCTTCATATGACTGACAATCTAGACCCTTCCACAGCTCTGTTGCCCTTCTCTGGATGCCCTCAAGCACCTCAAAGACTTGAGCAAGGCTCTTTTGTCCTGGGGGGCCCAGAATTGAACACAGAATTTGAGATGTGACCTCACCAGTGCTGGGTGCAGGGGGACAATCCCTGCCCTGGTTCTGCTGGCCACACTATTGCTGACACAGGCCAGGAAGCCATTGGCCTTCTTGGCCACCTGGGCACACGTTGTCTCACATTCAGCTGCTGTGTTATGCCACCCCCCTGTCCTTTTCTGCCAGACAGCTTTCCAGCCATTCTGCCACTGGCCTGCAGTACTGTAGGTGGTTGTTTTGACTTGGTGCTTTGGGAGACAGTATCAAAGAACAGGTACACAACATCCAAAGCCATTCCTCATTCAGTCAGCTGGTCACCTTGTTGGAGAAGGAGGTCAGGTTGGTACAAGTGGCATCTGTCTTTCATAAACCTGTGCTGGCTGGGCCTGATCACCCAGTTGTCCTCTGCATGCCGTGTCATGGCACTCACAAGGATCTGCTCCATAACCTTCCCTGGCACTGAGGTGGGGCTAAGTGTCCTGTAATGCCCCAAATCCTCCTTCTGGCCCTTCCTGTAGATGGGCAGCCCATTCACCAGCCTCCATTTTTCTGGGACCTCTCTGGTGAGCCAGAACTTCTGATAAATGATTGGTGAGCTATTCCACCAGCTCCTTCAGTACCCTTGCGTGTGTCTAAGTGGTGCAAGAAGTTGCTGAGCATTTTCCCTTGGTTTATGGGGTTTTCATTCTTCTCCCTGTGCCTGTCTTGCAGCTCAGGCATCTGGATACCCTGCGAACCACTGGTCTTACTATTAACAACTGAGGCAAAGAGGGCACTGAGAATCTTGGCATCTTCCTCATCCATTGTCACAATCTTCCTTCTTGCATCCGATAAAGGATGGAGATTCTCTTTAGCTTCTTATTGTTAATGCGTTTATAGAAACATTATATTGTCTTTTACAGCAGTAGCCAGAATCCTTTGCCAAAGAATTCTTGGAAGAGTTGATATGTCCACATATTGTAATGGTTTGGTTGGCATATGACACATACTTCTGAAAACTTATGAAATTTCTTAGAGAGGGGCCTAGAAACAGTTTTACACTAGTAGGGAGAGAATACCCTTTTATAAGCGTTGAGTTCAGGTGTGTGTTATTCAGAGAAGTCAGGGGCGATGTGGGACTTTAATAAATTGTGATATGACACATTTTGCTGGTGGTTTTAGTGTGTTTGTTGGGAAGGATCTCACAGTATGCCGTGGCTGGCTGATCAGAGGAGACTCACTCTCACCAAATACAAGGCAAAGAACACAAGGGGAAAAGCCCATGGTTTATACTTGGCATGATGGTCTCAGGTTAGTCATTGCCACTCATGACAGAGATTTTGCAGTGATGCTGCATAAGCCACTGAATATGTCATTTCTGTGCTCAGTGACAAGGAAAAAGGAAACCAAATGGTAGGAGATATGAAGAAAGAAGAAGAGAGAACGTGTGTGCATATGTGTATATCTACACTATATGTACATTCTACTGTGTATGTATAGCCTCTACTTACAGCCAAAGCCTAAGTGTTTGTTTCCTCTTGCTGTGCCCAAGGGTGTCCAAGACCTCTTAGGGCATTATTATTTCCTCAATTAACAGCAACACTTCTATCATCTCAATGGTTCAGTTCAATTTTTAGTAGGAAATCATTAAAAATCTAAGCCAATTTATATGACTCAGTAGATAAGGAGCATTCATTCTAAAAAAAAAGTGTGGGCTTTTTTGAGAGTTTAAAATGGTCTTCTTATCACTTTGAATGGTTGAAGTAGGTAAATTTATGTTTGCTTTCATATTTGCAATTTTGTTCTTTTTGCAACTATTAGTTATACTTACAATCACATCAATGCCTTGCTATTTATCAGTGAACCTTCGCAAAGATTCTAACAAGATGTCTTATCTCTCTTATTTCATATTTCTGGGTTTTGTTTGTTTATTTCTCTAACAAATGTATGTATATTTTTTAAAATGGGAATTTCTCATTAGTAATCATTTTTTTCCATCAGATTCATAGCAAAATTGAATAAAATTTATTTTTTAATGTGAATTAGCTCTCAGTATACCAGTTCTAAACTGTTTTTCCTTGACATCTATTACCTTTGAGTATATGATAAATCTGGTTTTAGCTCACCAAAAAAGACAAATAACAATAAAACTATGAGTGGCAAAATAATGACACCCTCATTCCTCAGGTCCCCTGCAACCGGTGCAGAGGATTTTCCATCCTAACTTGAAGAATTGAGTGCACGATCAAAACTTTCTTGTAAACAATTGTTTTCTTTCCAGTCAGAATTTTCTACAATTGCCTTTAAATAATGCTCATAGTCTCTTATTTGTATTATCTCCACATAAAATAAATTACCTTTCTCTTCCAAGAGAAATTTCAATACACTGAATTTTTCACAAGTTGCAACAAAAATGTAAGTGATCAACAAATTGCCTAAAAATGGGTTTGAATTTCGTTTCCATTTTACTGTTAAACAGTAGAAAAATTGATCCAGTTCATATGATCTTATAAAAATTAGCATGAAATATTTTAATCATTTCTCTTTCAAAATGTTGACAAAGTCAAATATTCATGAAAATCTTAACATTTCTCGTACTCTTCTTTCTTACATGGAAATTTCTCTCTCAGACAACTTCCAGTAAGTTTTTCTGAGAAAGGATTTTTGAGTGGAACATTAAGGGCTACAGGAAGAATCTGGATACTTGTGCAATCTAAGAAAGTTTCTCAGGTGTGAGAAAAATGCTGAGCATTTGTGAAGGAGGATGTAAGTAGTAGAACACCGAAGTTATTGCTTGGGTATAACCCTAGTATCATCAAAGATAAGCAGAAACCTCCAGCTCAAAGGATTTAGGGACTTCTTAGCTTTGGCTGGCCACTGAATGCCTACAGAGCAGAAGTAAAAACAATTACTTTTACACTAAACTGTGAATGGAAATATGTTCAGAACATGCTAATAGAAAATATCCTCCTATGATAGTCTTGGCTTCCAGGATTCTGGTGAGGAGACCCTATTCACTGTGCTTCAGAAATTACTTCAGGAAGGATCCCAATAGATCAGAGATTTCCGGAGATCAGGGAAGACTAAGTGCCATCTCTGCTGTAATATTTGGGTGTTGGGTTTGGAGCTATAGTAATTAAGCATGTGGAGGCGAATTAGAAAAACAAACGTGTTTGTTAAGAGATTAATTCAATCATCATTAGTATGAGAGTCGGAGCATTTACAAAGGCCAGAGACCGGTTCAAACTGGTTTTCATAATCCCCCACCCACCTAAGTTCTACCAAAGGCATTAATTTAAAAACATTGCATCATCAAGAAAAATAAAATACTCTCACTGGCTGATCAATGAACCTAAGAGCAGGACATCATCACCTAGAAGCTCTTGTGACCTGATTAACCTTTTTGCTCTCTACGGCTGAGCCCCATTCTTGCTGACCCCAGCCCTAGAAGTGCCATAAAGCTGTGCTGCTCTGTGCAAGGAGACACCTGAGTACTCTGTGAGAATCAGTCTGGGCTTTCCCACATCCCCAGAGGTTAAGTTTCAAGGAAGGGTCTTGCTGTGATTCCTTTGGGAATGCCTTCCCCTCTAATTCTTCAATAGGTTCTATTTGCCATTGGTCTCCGAACTAATGGAGGAAGCAGGGGTAGAGGAATAGTGTGCCAAGAAGAAAGTGGTCTGCAAGTGACTGTGTGTAGTGAGGAAAGGCAAGAAAAGAATGTCAGAGGAGATATCAGTATGTAGGAGAGAGACAACACTAGACAGGGTATTGTCAAGTTTGGATTAGGGAAGTTTTGTCACGGTTCCAAGAGTTTTGCTGTTAAAAGATTTGAGATGCTTGTGTAATGATTGATTACATAGAAAAATGGCTTTGTTTAATTTGTCTGCATATTGATCTAGAGTTGGATTTTTAAAAGCTATGTGGTGCTGGTTTAAATCTTCTCCCAACATGGTTAAAAGCAGTGGCCACAGTAAAATCTAACCTACTCTAATATCATTCAGAATAAAATTGAAACCCGCATCCCTTCTGAACTTGTTCCCTGGTGCATTCCTGTGTTTGTAACCCTCATTTTCAACCAAGCTGTTCTGCATGAGTCTGAGGGAGAGTGACAACATGTAATAAACAAGGTAAATTGGCTCTGTGGCTTGCAAGACCACTTTGTGTCCTTTCTTTGAGCATTAGCCAAAATCCATATGGTGTGCTCGGACAGCTGAGCTTCTGAGTCACAGAATGGTGTCATTACTGTTTACTTCAATCCACTTTGACCAACTTTACTTGATCAGCCGCATGATTAAAGGTGGACCTTTGATTCAGTATCACTCAGGAGTACATAGGAGGTAAAGAAAGAAGTTCAGATGAGATGGTCCCAGATAGCAGGGTCAGTGGACCAAATGGGAACATGGAGAAGAACTTTTTAATGAAGGCTTTCAGAATAATGTTAGTTGCTTAAGTCTTGAATTACTCATTGCGATGGTTCATGTGTAACTATATTTTCATGTTGTATAGACACACATTTATTAAAATTTTAAGTACTATATTGCTGTTGGAAACCCATAATTAATTGATTAATTCCTTTCTTTCTTCAACGCAAGAACATTATTAGGAAAGAAGGACAGACCAGTGGTTACAAAGCATTGGGTTGGGACTTGGGAGTTTCTGCTTCCCTTCCCAGCTCAGTCACAGGTTTGCATTGTAGAAACTTAGCTTCTTGGCTGCTTATAGCTACCCACTGAGACTGACCATCCTTCCGCTCTTAGCCTACATAGTCAGAGCAGGAGTTAGATGCCTTACCATAGGTAAATAACAGGATTTTAAAAGCACAGTACTGGATGGGCAATAGATGAAGAGGTTCAGGTGAGACAATCCCTGCTGACATGATGCTTGGGTCAAAGTGAAAGACAAAAAAAAAATAAAATTCAGTGAGCACAATAGTCTTATCCTTCTCTATTTCCCTGTATAAGATTCTTATGCTGCTGGTGCTAGTAGCAGACATTTGCATTTTCTAGACATGAAAGAAAAATGTCTGGTAAAAGGATTGGCTTGTGCAGTGTCATGTGGCTCATACGGGTTATTAATACTTGCAATACTTGGGTGTGCTTAATCACTTGTCCTCATGCTGTAATGTACCACATAACTACCACCTCTTGAATACAAGTGCTAAGCATACCAGGAAAGGAGACACTTTCTGTAAAGTCCAGAGGACTTTTCTTTGGAAGCTTGCAATTAAGGAAACTTTCAAATTTCACTTTGAAGCTGTATAAAGCTGCATCCTGCAGACTACAGATTTTCAAATTGTGTATCACTGTTACTAAGGGAGGTGTCATGGAATAAAACTGATAAAAATGATCCTGTCTTCATTAAACTCAATAAAGAACTAAAGTAATGCTCAAGACCTTTGAAAGTAATTTTTTATTTTCACATCATCTAATCTCAGTGAGAAAGTTAGATGTGTCATTCTTATCTTACAGATTAGAAAACTGAAGCCTATTAGTGTTAGTGATGTTCCCAAGGCCAATACTGAGCTGCTCAACAAAGATAGCCATCTACCATGAATTTTCAGTCCAGCAGTTCTCTCATCAGGTGGTCCATCCCAATCTGAACTCATTGACAGTGTTGTGAACAGTACTTGGCCAATGAAAGATGTTATTGGAGATCTCTATGGTCAATAAGATTATTTTTTCATCTATTTTGGTGATTAGAAAGAAAACAGAATGCAAAGTATTCTTTCACAATATCCCAGATGGAAGTCACCCAGATATTAAAGTCTTGGTATCTCTTTTATTACTAATATTAGTGTTACAGAAATATTCAGGTCTGAAAAGGAAATCCATGGTAAAGCTGTTACACATAGAACTAATGAAAAATCAGCCTTCTTTTGAAAGATTCTGGGGCCTAAATAAAGGTTTCTAATATTAGAGCAAACTCCTGCCCGTTTTACCGGGGACTATGGTTCCTGTGTCATACTCTCCAATCTGCACATGATGAAGCAGTAAAAGGGGGTTCAGTTGTTCAGTTGTTATTGGTGCACCATACATGTAACACACCTGCTACATTTAGTGCATAATTTGCAACAGAAATAGGTTTTCCAACTGAAAAATTATGATCGGTGTTCACTATTAGTCATTGCCATTGGCATTTTTTTTTAAACTCTCATCCCTATTCTCTACTTAGTTCAAATGGATAATACTAATTCAAATGAGAAAAATTTCTGTAAGCAGAACTTACCCCTCCTTGAGCAAGTTTTCTTCACTATATATAGACTGTATTTCATCATAATTTCACAGTCCCTTTCTAAACTACTGATTTTTTTCTTTCTGACAGGACAGTAGAGGAGATTCTCCAAGAAGTATTGAAAGCATTGCATAACCACTATGAGCAGATTGTGCCTTTATTTTTCATTATATACCTCATCCAGACTAGAAAAACACAGTCCACCAAACATGCATACATCTCCAATCTTAGCAATTTTCCTGCAGTCTGAGTGCCCAATCCTTCCCAAAAGACTATTACATAACTCAAGGTTATCAGCAACAAAATGGAGGAGGAAGGCAATGTCCATTTCCTTCCTAACTCCATACTCTATTTCTTTCATATTGCTGCTCAGTCAATATGCTTGTGGTCTATATTCTTTACAGTAAAAAGTCTTTGTGCAAGTTATAACATAATAGATTTATAGGTATAATTTTTTTTTTGATATTTGAAGTGACCTGTGTATTTGTGAGTCATAATCCCTGAAGAGTTTTATTGCTGCTAAATTGACACAAAAACTCTAATTTCCTTACCTAAGGCATAGAAGCATAACAAGAACACTGCACAAGTTGAGTGGTTTTCTTGCCATTGAATATATATCAGCCAATGGTTAATTTAGAACTCTTTAAACCTGCTTTGGAATGTTTTATTTAAAACAAAACAAACTGTCAGGAAGATGTTTTCAAGGTATTAGCAAATGGATGAAATGAATATATGGTTCTATTTCTTCTAAAAATGTCAAAATGTTAGCCGGGGTGTAGTATAGAAACTGACCTACATGAATTATACAGCAGTAACATGGACTCAGGCAGCATAGACTTTGTTATGGTTTTAATTATCAGAAGGAAAACACATCTGTTTTGTTATTCCTGTGTTCTGTACTTTCATTCCTATTAAAAAAATAGTAGAGCAAAAGGTCTAGTTCATTAGACAAATGATCAGTATGAAGCTGGTTAACATAGTTTCATGAGTTGAAACTGTGGTCAGCAGGGAGGTGGGACTGCAATGGCTCCTGGCAGTGTGTGGTACCCCTGGCACATGTACATATGTCTGCTCATCGTTTTAGCTTCAAGTTGCTGTAGTACCTTATTTCTGCTGCTATAATGAAATGGCAAGGAAATGCCTTGTTAAAGTTTAGCTTAATATTATTAAAAACAAAACAGTAATTACAAGGCATCACAAATGAAAGAGAAAACAAGAGGCTTATAACCATTTTGTAATACAGTTTGCCCTTGACCACCATGACCTGTTATTCACCTGGGCTTTGATGAGTAAAATAATCTCTGTGTTTGTGACCTTTACAGCCAGAGTTAGAAGGAGCAAGTAAAAAGGGAAGTGGGGAGAGGGTACAGGGGAAGAAATACACAGAAAAACAAAGAAGGGGAGTGTCCAGACAATATTTATCTATGGTCTGTCTCCACATTTATCTATGTTTGTAACAAAAAAATTACACCTGTAAGTAAACAAGTACAAAGAAAAGAGTAATCACAAATGAGGAAGTGTATTTTATGTCACCACTCAATCGTGGCCTTTGGTGCTAACTGGAAAAATTCAGTCACCTTGACTCATCAGCATTTCTTTCCTATTGGGAAAAGTTAATAGAAACAAACAGCACTTGTTTTCATTTGAACAATTTAAAAGTGTGTGAGAGGGCAAGGAGAACGAGCAGTGGGTGCTCACATGCAGTATGCCAGCCTGTGGGAGTAAACAGCCTGCTGCTTGAATTCCCACCACCTGCCCAATGCAGTAACTGAGATGCACACAGAACTGAGGTGGCTGAAGGAACCACATCAGCCAGGGTGGGAAACCTATCATGGAAATGTGTCTATCACATACCCCCTCAGTGGTAGTAAGCTACAGAGTGAGAAGGTACAGGCAATTACTTTGTCATCGATATACAGGCTGAGGATCATGCAGAAGATTTGCCTCTGGATAGATTTTGGAAGAGCACCAAGCTGATGTGATGCATGGCTGTCAGCTCCATGTGTCCTTCACCACAACACAGAAAATCTGACTTCTGGCACCAAGAGTTAGCACCTGTTTCTAGTGATTCCAGACACAAGCTCCTGGTTTTCAGTAGGGTCCTAATCACACAACATTTGCACTTAAGCTCCTCTGCTTGGTCAGAGGCAACAGAGAGGATGTCACAGCTACTATCAAAATGGCTGAAGACTGTCAGCTTCTTTGGCTGAATAACAGATCATCCTTGCATACCCTGTTTCATCAATATTTGCTTTGTTTCCTCCTTTTTTTTGGTTGGCTATAATTTTTATCAGGTCTGTATAATGATTAACATCTCCAATTAAGCAGAAGATGATGAAGCAGTATAAGTAACAGTGTGGGGAGCAGCATGGTCAGCTGAATGCAACGTGGCTTCTGATTTTGTAAGTACTACACATGCGTATTTTTTAGAGAGTTGGAAATCATGCTTTCTGCAGTCAGAGGAATTTTAATATAAGGTTAATTTCATTTGTCTGTTTGTGATTTGGTTTGTGTGGATGTTGCAATGAAATATTAACCAAGCAGACCTGCAAGGGACCAGTGGGACCTGCTGTTCTGGGGGAATATGCTTAGGTTGAAATCAAACTAAAAAACCCTTTGAAGTCATGGGGACTTATTAAGTACTTGTTAAAAGAGAATACTGATGTAATCACTTTTCAGGTTGGAAACAGCCTTCACAGTGACTCAAAATTAGTATAATCCCACTAGTGACTGAATAATCAGGTCCAATTTAAAAACTCTTCTGGTGACTTAACTTACAAAGCAACAATTGAATTGCTAAGACCAGGTTCTTTAATTAGGACTGGGGTAAGTGCAGGGGGTGGGTGGAAGGCCACAATTTAAATTTAATTGCCCCTTTTACTCCCATAGATGAACTAATATGTGAATACTTAAGTGTGCAATATCTCAAATAACTAGAGAAAAACATGGTATGCTATGACATGCTAAACATCAAATATTTTTGAAACACCTTTTGTACTATATAATTTCTTCTTTTTTCACAGTACATAAGGGTTGTTTGGGTTTTGCTTTTTTTTTTTTTTGGTTGTAAAAAAGAGGCAGCATTCTGCTTAAAAGAGATGCAAATAGTTGAACCTTGCTCATGTCTAGGGCCATATTTCATCTCTGGTTTTATGGAAGTTCAAATTTAGTGTTACCACTTGTTACTGTGGGTCACTGCAGGACCCTGGCTGATCTCGGGCAGACTCAGTACACTCAGGTCCTAGCAAATATGAGAACACACAGCTATGTTTGCTATGAAAACAAGAAAGACCATCAATACAGAAATAAAACAACTGGTTAATCACCAAGAATCCTTGAACTTGGGCTGCCATCAGAAACTCTAAATCTTTCGATATTATATACCATCATATTTTACATCTAGGAATGAATGTAGGACCAAGAGAACTTTGCTGTGGACATGGGAAAATACATTCCCGAAAAGAAAGGATACAAGCAGGCTGTATTGGCTGGAAACCAGAAGAGGACCAATGACAGTAGAAAAGTTCTAGAAATGTTTTCACGCTGAATATGTGAGGGCAAAAAGCTTACTTTCATTGATAGCTTCTTACAGTTCTGAAGAGGGTTTATGTGATATGCCTCCCCAGAACTGCAGGGAATTGAATTCAGTAAACCAGAGACTTATTCCGGCTCATGTGGAGAGTAGGCAGCTCATGTGAACAAGCATAATGAAGAAACTTGTAATCTCCAAGGGGATTAATCTCTGCCCTTTGATGTCCAAATGGGATGAGTGCTCCTCTTCCTCCTTGACCCGGGTCCTTCGCACATCTCATGCAGGTTAGCCCATGGTGAGGGGCAAACCACCATTTAAGAAGTTACAAACACTTGTTGTAGTTCCCCAAAAGGGGGATTCCTTTATTCCAAACATGCGCCTCATTATCTCATGCAAACCTGCTGCTTTCCACATGTCATTGTGCCACCTCTCTGTGCACTGCTGTCATGGCACAGGATGCTCCAGGCTTTTGCTTTGAAGTTCATGTAGATGGCCTTCTTCCATCACTTACCAGCTGTGGCCAGTAACTGGCCGTATGAGTAAGTAACCACGAAGAAAACAGGGGTGTGAATTTAACAAGCACAGGATAGTCCATGACAGTTCTCTGCCTAGGTGCTGCTGCCCTGAGGAAAGTGAGGGAATTTACCAGTGCCAGTGGGTAGCGAGCTGCCTCACATTTCCTTACATTTATCAAATTGCTTTTGGGCAGATGCTGTGGAGTGTTTGATGTCTTTGAAACCCACACCCTATCCTACCTTGTAATAACTTGTTTAGATGCACCCTATAGGAGAC
This sequence comes from Donacobius atricapilla, assembly GCA_013397315.1. Lineage (NCBI taxonomy): Eukaryota > Metazoa > Chordata > Aves > Passeriformes > Mimidae > Donacobius > Donacobius atricapilla. The sequence continues at coordinate 115,934 of WBMY01016584.1, forward strand.
AGTGTTTTGGGAAGATTATGTCATTGTTAATAAAGATTATTATGGACTGTAGCTTTATATTTTCATTGCCAATGGAAAAAAGTATTGCTTTTTCAGACCAGTTACCATGGAATATTATGACCTTTTCATAACGTTTTCATCCATAACGTATTTGAATTTGTTAGATAGGTTTGACATTGTGCCCATGAGAACTTTAGGCATGCTAGGTATGTTAGATATTTACAGTTGAACTATGTAACATTTATGCTAACAAACTATTCATTATTTCTTGCTACCAAGCACATCATTACCGTCTGCTCATTTAATGACTGTTTATTTTGTGGCAGAATAATTTGAAAAGAAGATGAAGTGTCTCCTGTGCCTGGGTTTACTCCTTGCTGTTCTTTTTGCTGTAACCCACTGCTGCCCTGAAGACATTTGCCATGAAGTCAGCAAGACTAATCTGCAGGATGGAAGAGAAAATTTATTAACATATAGCTGTGACAAGAAAGGCTCTAACTATGCAGATTTTGTATTTAGATTTTACAAGCAGGCTTCATCAAAAGAAGCTGATAAAAATGTTTTCTTTTCTCCAATGAGCATCTCCACTGTCTTTGCCATGCTGGCTCTTGGTGCTAAATCAACCACTCTGGCTCAGATTTTTGAAGGACTGGGCTTTGACAACCTAACTGACACTCGCATACATGATGTACATGAAAGTTTTCACAAAGTTTTGTCAGTACTGAACTGTACTGATGTTAATATCACATTAAATATAGGGAATGCCCTTTTTACAGCTACTGGGTATGAACCACAGGAGTCATTTTTAAAAAATACCAAAGAATTTTATGATGCAGATTTTTTCTCCAGTAATTTTCATAAACCAGAAGAAGCTACAAAGCAAATCAATAAATACGTAGAGGAGAAAACCAAGGGGAAAATTCCTGAATTAGTTGGTCATCTTGATCCAAGTACTGTACTAGTTCTTGTTAACTATATTTACTTTAAAGGTAAGAGCCTTAACATAATATTTCAATAGATAGTTTTGATACAAATTAAAAATTTTAGGGAACTTCTGATGATTTATTACCAGAGCGACAACTTAGGAAAGAGCTAAACTGTGCAGGACCATTTAAGTAAAGATTAGATCTGGCCAAAAGCAGAGTATCTGACTGTTGAGGAATACTGATTTCTTGGTTTTGATTCAACTTGCCTGAAAGCCATGGACAGAAAAGTTCCACTCTAGCGGATGCTACATAGACAAGGATTCACATAGTCCCACTGGTTGAGGCCAAAATGACTAAAGATGTGTCCAAGATCTCTATGCTGACTCTACATGCCAGTGAGACTTGGTGGACTGACATCCTTGCACAGGAACCGCAGTTTTAGGGTAGATCTACTAGGTGTTCTGCATGAAAACCTGAGACATAGCATCTGGAGGAGCACAAAGCTCCATGCTTCTGGAGCCTTGCTGAAATGTTAGGACTATTTGCTGATGAATTCCACACCAGGCTGAGTGCAGTCAGCTTGCATGGGGATATGGCCTAGCAGAAAAGGCATGAGAAGGTCCTGTGACTTAATGCTTAAGTGATTGCTTTTAAATGGCATGAAAGGCATTACATAGGCTTACAGTAGAAGAAGGGTTCTCAACTGACCATCATCAACCTTTGGTTGTTGTTCAGCAAAACATGATGTGCTCACACAAAATGTGATGAGCTTACTGCACAGTTAGAATGCTTTATTGTGTACTACGGAGGAGGTTGAAGTGATTTAGTGACCCTGTTCTCCTATCAATATACCTCCAGTGTCCTACATTAAAGCTGGTCTAATTTAGATGAGCAATACTTTATGATCTTCACGTTTGAGTGCAACAACATCTCTTTTTCCCCATTAGCTGCCTGGGAAAAGTCTTTTGATCCTTCGAGTACATATGAGGATGATTTTTTTGTGAGCACAAATGCATCGGTTAGAGTCAACATGATGGACCGTGATGGTACCTCAAACATTTACTATGACCGGGATCTCTCCTGTGTGGTGGTAGAGCTGCCTTACCAGGGCACTGCACGAGCACTGCTTATTCTGCCAGATGATGGAAAGATGAAGCAAGTGGAAGATGCTCTCTCCAAGGAAACTGTTTGTAAATGGGATAGCAAACTTGTGACCAGGTAACTCTAAATATATGGATTGCTCTATTTGAGGGCACATCACTGTTTTTAAGAAAAACCACGAGTTTCAGATCACCTCCTACTGGACATAATGTCCTGATTTCATATAGGGAAGTTTTAAGCAAGTCCCCAAATGAGTCAGAGCAGAGAATAATCACTAAGAAACTGCAGGCTCTGTGACCTGAGAGCATTGTAACAGCTGCCTTAAAACTTGCTTGACTCCTTACTTCTTTCATGGTGTAAACATGATTCATTTCCTTTGCCATATCTTAGATTTTATCCTCCTTTTCCCTTGCTTTAGGCTTTCCACTAGTGGTCTGCTTATTCTCTGTAACCCTTTAGTCAAAAACTCTACTAGCTGTGCATGTGGCACGAGGATGAAAGGGTGACAATGAAGAAATTTGTTTCTTTTCCCAAAATCAAACAGAGAACGTAGATACAAGAAGATGGCGCATCTCTCAGGATGCCAAAATTGCTCAAGGAATACAAAGGCTACCATCAAACAAATTTGCAATCAAAAGAATGCTTTCAAGTGTTGCTGAGCTGCATACTATCCACCCTGCTGGCTGAAACCAGGCTGCAAGGGCTCACGGCTCTTTTGTTTTCTTTGATCAACAGGAGATTAAATCTGCAGTTACCAAAGTTTTCTATTAGTGGGTCTTACGATGTTAAAACCCTGTTTGAGCAAATGGGCATTACTGAAGTGTTCTCAGGTGATGCTGATCTGTCTGGAATTAGTGGCAATCAAGATCTCCACGTCTCACAAGTAAGTAGACAGAGCTGGTGATGGCATGGTGATTGGTAGTTTTGATCAGTTGTGTCTGAGATTTTTAAGGACTTTATTTCCTGCTTTATATTACTGAAGTTGTAAGTAAAACTCACAATGACATGCAGGGGCTAGCTCAATAACTGTGCTTTTTTACCAAAGAATCTGCCAGGTCGCTTCTGTATTACTTTAATGCTGTTATTAAAAAGCTGGATATTAAAGACATAGAAAAATTGGGCAACATTCTAAACAACTTCTTGGCTCTGGAATATAATAATTTGCATGAAGTTGTGTCACGTAAACTACAAATGAGGAGTTCATTATATTTGTGTTGATTATAAGCCAATTTTTAATATTCCCAGAGTTTTCAGGAAATCTCCAATTTGCAGTGGCTGAATTTGACTATGTCCATTTGAGTTATAATTTGGCTAAAGATGTCAAATACTGCCCCATATTAGCATTTAAATAGCAGTTTCTAATTAGCCCTGAAATAAGAGAAAGTGTTGCTAGTAGAAGTCCAAACCATCTAAGAAAATAAACTAGCTTGTACATGGAGTATTTTTATCCCACTCTACTCAGCACTGGTGAGAATGCATTTCAGTGTGTCCATACTAATTTTTGGCCCTCCTTGCTCAGTCCTGGCATATAAAATTCTCCTGTTTCAAACTGTTGGAGATTTATTGTACAATGAAGTTTCATCCACTGGATTTATTACTCCTTTCCTTTCCTAAATGTTCCATAAGAAGAGAGTTTATTTTACTCCTGCTTCCTGTCCCATATATAAACCACAGTGTTCTCTCCTATTCTATGCAGGCAATTCACAAGGCCTTGCTGGAAGTTGATGAGGCTGGAAGTGAAGCTGCAGGAGCTACGACCATAATCTTTACCAGAGTTTCCTATACTCCTCGTACCATCAAATTCAACAGGCCCTTCCTTATTTTGATCTCTGACAAACAAACTGGCACCACACTTTTCATGGGGAAAATTGTTGATCCTACTAAGGAGTAATTGCTAGGTTATTTGGCATACTGATATTGGGGGTGGGTTATAATGACTACAGTGTTTGCAGTTTTGGGCTAGGTAGTGCTGCTAACTAGTCTCTGATTGAGGGATATTTAGAATTAAATGAGAAATTTCCTAACCAAATTAATAAGGAAACAAGACTGTAAAAAATCATCATCAACTGACACTTTTTAAATGTAACATTTTCCCCAGTTCAATAACTGTATTGGGTTTGCATGGCAAGGTTTTGGTAGCAGGGGCCTGTGGGGGGCCTACAGGGGTGACTTCACAAAGAAGCTGCCAAGAAGCTTCCCCCATATCTGACAGAGCCGCTGCCAGCCAGCTCCAAGATAGATCTGCTGCTGCTGAAGGCTGAGCCCATCAGGAATGATAGTAACACCTCTGTGGTAATTGAGAAGTGAATGAAGTTATTTCACAGAAATTGAGGCCACAGGAATGCAGACTGTGACTAAATGACAGAAACCACCCTCCAGACACCA